>NEWO01000152.1:912556-942533 GCA_003013225.1 Phalaenopsis aphrodite | reverse complement strand
TAGTTTTAATTTAGATTAAATTGTAACATACAAAAATAAACTTAAAATATTTAAATATTTTACATAATTATATTTCATGCCCAATTTACAAAATATCTTTACTAAATTTTATAGCATAATTAGTATTATTCTTGCCATATTTTTACTTGTTCTTATAAATATCATAGGTATGAAAGTAGAATAATTCTCTCTTGATTTCTCTTTGTTATGATGTCTACACTTCCTTGTACAAATAAGATTTTTGGAACTATATAAGGTATGTTTTGCAAACTATTTTCACTAGCATCTTATATACTATTTTTTATATTTATTGACTATTTTTTTATATCAAGATAAAAGAAGTGTTTTACAAAGTTTAGGTATTATAAGTGCCTATGCCCCTCACATTTCACAAAATTGTTTTCTCATTTCTTCCCAGATCATGAGCACCTAGGAAGAGAAAAAGGAAGAAAAGTGTATTTCTAGAGAGATAAAGTCTGATTTTAATATTGTATAGTCGATTTTGTTCGTCGAGCGAGTTGAAAAAATTGTCAAGCTCTAAGTAGGCCACTATCACCTTCAAATTTTGCATATGTCACTATATTGTAAAGTTTGAATATTTAATTAGATAACATTTCCTATAAACTCGGAGATTCAGGGTCCGTTTGGGGCAGCTTGTGTGTTTCAGGATAAGCTGCTTATCCTGAAACGCGGCCCGCCTGCCGCAGGGGTCGACCCGCGGCCTGCATTTAGTGTAAAAACCCAAACGCAGTTTCGGATAAGCTGGCAAAACGCGCGAACCAAACGGTATGATGGCGTTTGAAAACGCCGCCCACACTTATAAGCTGCCTCAAACGGATATTTAATAATTGTTACCGCATGACTTTTGATATATTATAAATTTGATTTTATTGAATAAATCAACAAAAAAAATTCTCAAGTATGTTGTATAATATTTTATGCTTTTCAAGGAGTATATTAAACACAAAAAAAAAATTGTAATAAAACAAGAAAAATTTTAAAAAATTATACTTAACATTTCCTATAAGTAGTTCTGTGAATTGTGGTTATGGTTTTGGGCATACTTATTTCTTTTGCAAAATTATATTGTTAGTTATATTTATTCATTTGTACTGATTTTTGTTGCACATTATGATATTTACATGTTTCAAAATTTTTACCATTTATATAATCTTTTGTAATAAAAAATATATATAAACAAATAAGACAGTGAAAGTGCAAGTGGCTATGGTTAGACGGTCGTATGTTATGTGCAATCAAGTGGAGTCATTAGGGTTTGTGCGCCTATATATTTTTTTATTTATGCATTTGATATGCATGAATAGATGTGATAAATTGATGTATGAGTGAAAGTAGAGCTATAAGAGACAGGAAAAATATGAACGAGTGAATATATAAGTGAATGCTAAAGTATACGTGGCGAAGGAAGAAAGAAATTTTTTTTCCAACTTATTTTATTTTATTTCTGGTATTATGTTGTTGCTCAACATACATTTATTATGGTTAGTATTCTTATAATGTCATTATGAAGATATTTCACATAGTATTTTACCATGTTCGATTTACTTTGAAAAAAAAAAATTTTGGTATTGAAAATTATGATAGATTTTGAGTGGCCTACTGAGATGTGTTTGCACATTATTGTTTTATTCATATGTAATATTTTAGAGAATGGTAGGGCTCAAATTGAGTTGACACCTTTGATTATTGTTGAGAGGTTGACATTAGGTATGTTATTATCATATATTTGTATTTTTTATAGTAATGCTTATGTGTGTATTTTAATGATAGATAAGTTATATCATGATCATTGTTTTTTTTTTTTTTGTAGTCATGATAGGATATGAATGAATTTTAAGAAATTTGTCTTATAATATTTTATTTATATTAATGGTTATGTGTTTATGAAAATTAAAGAAAAATAAATAAATACAATTCATTCCAAATAGATCATGGCCAATAATTTAACCATTACAATCTCGACACGACATGACCCACCTTGCTATGAAGGATTGCATTAGGTTGGTTTGTGACATTTTTTATGGTATCAGAGCAATAGATCTAAAGAAATTAATTTATAACTAGGGTCATATTATTGATTAGTAGATGAGTGAGAGAGTTTAGGTGGTTTAAGAATAATTTTATTTTGTACATTTTCTTTTACGTGTGTTATATTAAGTTGTAGCATGTTCATGTAAAGCGTAAGTATTAAGAAATTATGTATTTAAAAAATTAAAATATGACAAATAGACAGAGGTTCAATCAGATTGGTCGCAATACAGAGTGCAGTGTGAGTTGCTTTGTCAAATACTATGACTTAAACTTCCGGTTTAATGACCCAATTAATGGGTGATGCTTAGAGCCTGATTTCTACTTCGAGAGTAGAGGATGAAGATAAACATGTAGAGTTATTTTTAAGATTGAAGTCATCTCATTTCATGGAGGCAATGGAGCCTCAAGCAGCGGAGTGATACAACTAAAATATATAGTATTTTTAGACACATTTTTATCCCTATTTTTTGAGATATTGTGCTTTAATGAAAGGTATTTTGTGTTTTTCTTGTATATACAAGTAAAATGGAAAAAAAATGCTAAAAGAAGTGAAAAAGGATCAAATTTGGAGCAAAAAGGTGAAAAATTGTGCAAAAGAGTTTTGACGCCTAAACACCAGATCCAGCGCTTAAACGCCGGTTAAACAGAGAAGGTCGTGCCTAAGCACTGAGACCCGCGCTTAAGTGCCAGTGGCAGTTACTAGACGAGTAAAATCGGTTTTCACGAATTGCACAGAGGTTTTTGAGGCACCCATTGGCTTAATAGGTGGTTGTAACCACTATGGACAAAAATTATCATGAAAGCATGCGTCTCTTGGGCAAATACATCGAATCAATACACATTTTGAGGAGATCACAAGGCACCTCTTGGAAAACTATAAAAGAAAGAAAAGAAGACTTAAAAAAGGGTCCTGAAAATATTGGCAAGTTTTGAAAGTTCTTCTCTTGGGAGTTAGTTCGGAGAAATTTTCAGGAACCACTTTTTATTTACTTTATCATTTAGTTATTTTATTTTGAGTGATTATAAAATAAAAGAGATTCAAAGGAACTTCAAGAGTTTGGTGGAGGACTTGAGATAAGTTTTTATCTTTTTGTTTCAGATTACTTTTGGTTTTAATCGAGACTTGTTGTTAGTTTGACTACGATTTCTTCTTTTAAACTAAAGTGTGATTTTATTTTCTCCATGGATTCTGAGTAGTTTCTTTATCTTTCTTCTTAAAATGAAAAGTAATTAAGTTTTGGATGGAAGTTGTGGAGAGTATTGATCTTTAATGTTGGAAGAAGTTGTGATGATTTAAATTCATGCACTTCATTTACTTTTTGATTTTGTAAATCCATATATTAAATTTTGTTGTGAGAACATGTAATAACCGAGTTGATATTGTCTCAGTCAACAATTGGAAAGAATTATATGAGGTTGAATGAATGAGAATGTAGTTCATATGATTGAGTGCAAATAAATAGGGAAATATTCATTAATGGGTGTAGAGTTAGAGAACTTTAAAGTGACAGGTTAAAACCCCCAATTTGTTTTATTAGTTTAGGTTCTGATATGAGAATGTTAGCCCCCAGGTGGAGGGAATCGAGGGAACTCTAGAGTGAGAGCTAGTATCTTCCCTGCCTAGCCAGTCTTCACAACTATTCAAACTTTAAATTAGCTAATGTTTTTTATAGCATCTCTAGTAAGGTTAAAGAATATTATTGCTCATATTTGGCACAACACAATTGCATACTTCCACAACAAAATTCTTATACTTATTACTGATTCATGATAAGAAGAAAGATATTTTCATATTAAGTAATTTTCTTCTACAAAAACTTTAGTTATCTTTTTAAGTTGTTACCGTTTCGTTAAAATATCAAAGTTACCAAAAAATATTTAAATTTTAAATTCCTGCAAAAATTGTTTTTAGTTCAAGTAATTATCTTTTTAAAAATAGAAAAACTTTCTAAAAAGTGTGTATTGCATAATCTTCCATAAGGATTCGATATTCAGGTCTTAATCAAAAAATCATATATTACTTGATAATGATACATATACTTGCATAGTATCCCAATATAAATATATATAAATTAAAAAATAAAATTCTTATTTTTCTTCAGGATCAAGTTTTTGGTTTTGTTGCAAAATAAAAAAATATAAGTGAAAATACCATCAGAACTATTGCAAAATAAAGGAAAATTCCGATCAAACTAGGTTATATTTCTTAGTGAGTGTTGTTATATAATGTTTGTATTATGATAATATTTTAGTAATATTTTTGTAATATTCAACGCAAGCTATAATAAAGTGGCAAAATATTTTCATCACACCTAGCTTATTTCAGTCGTATCTGCAGAAATATTATGGCAATATTATGGTTTTATTATTGTTTACTTCACATTTTTGTGGTAAAATGTATAACAACAGCTTAATATTAAAATAAATCCTTGGAACCACCACGATACAACCGCGAAACGGTGAATGCAGTAAAGGAATATTCCAATCAAACCAAGTTATATTCCTTCTTATTGAGTGTTGTAAAGTTGTAGTATTATGGTCATATTTTGGTAATATTTTGGTAATATTAACCGAAGGTTAGAATAACTGGAAAATATTCTAATCACACTGATCTTATTCTGACAATGTCGATGTATTTTGACAAACTTTTTGCAATATAACTATTTTTTAAGATAATATAGCACATTTCAATGGGAATAAAATTTAACAGCTGTATCTTCCATTTTAACACCGTAGAAACTACATTAATTCCACAATAATTCTACAATAACAAATAATAGATTGATTTATCACTGCAGAAATTACATTAATACCACATTACGTTCATTCACTGCAGTTTCTTAGTTTTCACATATCATCATTTAGGTCCATCAATAAGCTCCTATATGTGTCTGTTGGCAAGTTTGCAGGCAATTCCTGTTGATTTTAGGTAATCAAAAGTGAATCTAATGAGATATGTATAATCAAAATTACTTCACATATCACAAAGCATTTTGAATTTTAAGTTATGTACTTGACTATACTAATCCAACATTGCAAACAAGTTTGGGTCAAATGGGTGAAATATATCTTGACTTGAACCAACATTTTTATATTTTCCTGTAATACAATGTTTCATGTTAGGGAGTTGTAACACAACTTGCATGAAGACATGTTTATTAGTACTATTGGTCAAGCTTACTTTTTTACTCTCATGTTCTTCTCCCAATAGCCTTATAACCTTGCATTATATATTCCTTTTGGTCGCATCTTCGTTGGACAGTTCAAATTGTGTTGTATATTCGGTGTCTTTTTCTTCTTTGACCTTGGCATTTCCCGGTGGTCTGTCTTATTCAATATGGCCACTAATTCGATTGTTAGTTTCTTTAATGTCTCTGAGACGTTTTTCTCAGCAAGTTTATTACCTTGCATTAATATATCGATCTGATATGCAAATTTATGAACGTGTGCTCGATATATGAGTCCACTTGAACAACTTGGTGACGTTTGTGAATCCTTCAGATCTTTATATCGATGCTTGTTATATATATCCATCTTTGCATGAACAAACCACCGTAATAATATATATTTATCAGTGATCTTTGTTATATTCTTATGACTAAGCACCCTTAGAGTGTGAGCACATAGTAAACCCAGCATTTCAAATTTTTTGCAACTGCATGTAATTTTATAGTTACTTATGCCGACTTTAACAATCCAGGGCTTGTCTATTTGCTTACCATCTAAGTTTCTAATGTAAAATTCAGAATCTCTGGTGACTGAACACTTCACAGCAAGCCCACACAAATCATATAGCGACTCTGCTTCAAATATTGAATATAAATCCTTGTATAAACTAAAACACTTTGCCTCAACACAGGATAATTTTTTACAGTTGGGACAATTATAGGCTATTCACATTTAAAATCTTCATCTTTCTCTTTCCTTCGACAAGATTTCATGACATTTTTAAGACCCGAGAAACTTTCAGTGAGGGTGCTTTTTGGCTTGGAGGCACCATGACAGATGTTGTTCGTGGACACTTCATTGCTTTGAAAGGATCCCCATCCCAAATATTTCCTTATTGAAGGTCGTTGACCACTTATGTCTGATATTGTACAAACTATTTAACTAAGCATTCTTGTGTAGATTTTCTAGCTCAATCATTATACGTCAGGTTTCTTCAAACTCCTCCTCGAATTTGCATCTACCAATGCATTTATAAAAAAAATTCATTGACTCTCTTGGTGCTCACACCACAATGAACTTTTGAAGACAATTTCTTGTAAATATGTCATTGACATAATCTATTTATGGTGTGTGGAATACACTCTTTAATAGCTCTGACCATTGCTTGATCCTGATTAGTGAATATTGATCTGGGATGCTTGTTATCCATTATCTGGATAAATGATTTGAATAGCCACTTGAATGATACTGTTTCATCTTACAAAAAGCCAACTCCAAATATAACATTCTGTCAGTGGTGGTTCACACCAACAATAAGATCACAACATAAATTGTATTTATTTAATCTACAACTTTTATAAATTATTACGATCTTCCCAAAGCAATCATAAACGAGCATGGATATCCCATCACTCCAAAAGAAATTCAACAAACTACCGGACTCATCAATCTAGACATCCCATGTAAACATCGTATTCTTAGCTTGCCTTTCAGTGAAAAATCATAGAAGAGAATTAACATTCCCATGTTCTAACTTTTCTCTCTGTTTGTATGAAATTATAAGCATCCATCTTCATGCAATCAAAATTTTCCACACCCAAAATTCTGTAGCCAGAAAACTAAATGCATCACTTGTTCTAACCCCTGATTGTGTCATCGATCTAAGCACTTAAGCATTGATACCACTCATCTTTATGTTGGAACACAATATATGTTGTCACCGTCTGCTGCCAAAGGATGGTTATGACTTTCTATAAATTTATTAACCGACCAGTTCCCTTCGACATCGATGACATAACAGATCTTGGTTGGACAACTAGTCCTTGTGTCCCCTCTTCTTTACTTCAATGTCACATTGTTATTCAATTTTTTCTTGAAACCAGTCTTACCACAAATTAAATCATTTATTTTAATCATTTTTGAATTCGTTCAAAAACCAACGCTGTCCTTTTGCACAGTGAATCCAATTTGGTGTGCATACGCACAATATTATTCGTAGGCTTTCTTCTCATTATGAACCATTATGTGAAGCAAGCTTTCGACAATTGGATCAATGCACATAGTTACAAGCTTGGGGAACTACAAATTTCAACATATCACCATTAGAATGACAAAATAACGCTTAAACAAAACCAATTAATAAATCCAATAAGACTAGTATAAAACGATACAAAAATAATACCATAATACATAATACCACCGTAATAATATAGAAATAAACCATAATAACACAAAGATATAATTCAAAGCTAATAATACAGAAATAATATCATCATACAACCATAATAACATGAAAATAACACAAAAATAACACTAATTGCAATACAACATAACACCGTGATAATACCAAAATAGATAGAATACATTATGGTTGTATTATAGTATTATAATAACACAAATGTATAGTTCAAAGGGATTGAGTTTTATTTTGGTGAAATTATGATGTTATTATGGTTGTATTATGGTAATATTAAGATAATATAAGTGATTTTTCATTCTGGTGTTATTATGGTTGTATTACAGTTCTAAACCCTTAACCCTAAATACTATGATAATACCTAACTAATACCATGTTCACCCTCCAACATAACAATAATGTTGCAATAAAAAAATACAGTAATCACACCAGAATAGCTCTACAATACTATCATTAGGATGTAATTAATAACAATAGTAAATAGAAAGAATTAAGTTCACCTGCGGAATGCTTCCGGCTGCAGCTAATAAGCTCAGTTCATTAGCATCATTCTCGCAATCATTTTTCGATTTCATCAGCATTTCTTGATCAAGAGAGAAATCTATCGGAAGAACACTAGCTGTCGAATACAAACGCAAATGGAAAAAGAAAATAATTCATGAACCCTAAAAAAGAATGAGAGCAAAATTTTTTTTCCAATTTGACGGGATCTAAAATGGGAAAATTTTTTATTTATCGGGATCAAAAAGTAACAAATAGACACTTTTACGATGTTTGTGCAAGACCACATGAAAAAAATTACGCACGTAAGACATACACAGCTCTGCATATGTCTTCCAATGGCTGTTTGACACATAAGCGCAGTCGGTCCCACCGCCAATATTTCAAATATTACCCGTGTGACCTGTCGACCCGACCCGCTCGGTTATAATTGAGCTATAACTGATCTGTAAGCTCCGTGTAACCGAGCAGTTTGATACTGCGATACAACTCCCTAATATGTAAGCATTGTGTAACTGAGCAGTTATAAACGAGCTATAATTGATCTGTAACTTTGAGAAACCGTGGACCTCCTGTACAACACTATGTAACTGTGCTGCAACCTCCGCTGCCTACTATATCGAGGCTGTGTAACTGCTTGGTAACCTCCGCACCCCGCCTGACCAAATGTACCTTCTGTGTAACATTCATGTAACATCCAAAGCTCTATACCGTGGGTTTGTAACTTGCCGGTAATCTCTGAGAACCTTTCATCAATTCACGCTGTTGTAAATTAGTTGTAACGGCTTGATAACCTTCTTTCAAAAATCATAGTGCGAGAATGTTACTATTTAAGCAGCGCAGCTCGGGTTTACTGTTTTATTGCATTTTGATGTTGAAGATGGACCCACAAACTGGCATTTCGTTTCTGAATAGGAAGGAGAAGATGCATTTCCGACCAACAGAGAACAAGTTGACGTTAAAGTGGAGGTATATTAGTTGTATGTTTGTAGTTCTGTATTTGTTTTAGACAAATTTCTCTATATTTTTTAGCCAGTATATCTTTGTTTCTTGGTGTGTTTAGGCCTGTTTCTTTGGTGTTTTCGTTGGTCTATTTTTTGTTGTGTTTCTTGGTGATTTCCTTGGTGTGTTTTGAGGTCTAACTGGGAGACATTTATTTAGTTTTTATTAAAATGTTGTTTGCTTTTAGGGTGATCTTATTTGTTGTATGATTTTTAACAATATTATGGAGGTAAATGTTTGTAAAGTTGTGTGATTTTTGTTTTGTTTGTTGTGTCATGCTTATTAGAGTTTATTATAGTGTTCTTATTTGTTGGGTGTGTTTCTTATTTTTAGGGTTGTTTGTTTGTAGTAAAATATTTGTAGGGTATTTTAGTAGTAGTTTAATATAGTTTTATATTTTTTGCAGTTTGATGAGTGTGAACCTAAATGTAAGGAACAAAGTGTAAATATTTTTCTTGAAACGGTGGTTCACAATGAGAAAGAAGCTTACGAAGTGTATTGTGCTTACGCTCATCATATCAGATTCAGTGTCCGTAAGGAGCATGGTACTTTCTGGCCTAAATCCAAGAATCTTAAGACGAAAGACTTTGTTTGTGGAAAAGCAAGTTTCAAGAAAGATCTTAAGGCCACACAAATTATTAAATATAAAAGAGCGGATACAAGAAGTGGTTGTCCAACAATGATTCGATATGCAATTGATGTTGAAGGCAATTGGATAGTTAAAAAATTCATCAAGTCTCATAACCACTCCTTAAAAAACCCCAGTGATAAGCACCTTTTGCAGTCTAGCAGAAAGATAAGAGAAGTCAATGCAGATGTTCTCAGATCGATGACACAGTCAAGGAAAGACCCAGAGGTGCGTTTAACTCTCAAGCCACAAAAGTTTGGAGAGTTGAGAACCTGGAGTGTACTAAGATAGATGTCTTCAATCTCATTCAAAGAGAGAGGAGATATAGAATTGAAAATGGCGATGCCAATGCTTCATTGCAACTGTTCACAGAGAGACGTGCTGAGGATAACATGTTTGAGTGAGACTTCAAAATTGATGAGAGTGGGAGGATAAAGAGTTTTCTTTGGAGTGACGATATGTCCAGACATGATTATGATTGCTTTGGTGATGTTACCATTTTTGATACTAGCTATATATTAAATAAATATAACTTGTGTTGTGCTCCTTTTGTTGGTGTTAACCACAATTGACAGAATGTTCTCTTTGGCGTTGGATTTTTGTCAGAAGAGACAACAGAGTCGTTTAAATGGTTTTTTAAAACTTTTATATATATTATGAGCGACAATCATCCAATTACAATATATACTAATCAGGACCAGACATGGAAAAAAGCCTTAGAACAAATTTTGCTAAATACAGGACATAAATTATGTCAGTGACACATATATAATAAATTGCCTACAAATGTTCACTGTCGGTTAGCGAATAAAATAGTCGTTAATCTTTTTTATAAGTGTATGAGCAAGTGCGAGTCTGAAGAGGAATTTGATAATACATGGGAGATGATGATTGAGACTGGTAATTTACAGAATAATGTTTATTTAGATGAGATGTACACCATTAGAGATAAGTGGGCTACAACTTTTAATAAGGATGCATTTGGAAATTGAATTTTATCCATCCAGAGAAGTGAATCAATGAATAATATTTTTCATGGTGTCGCTAAGCCCGTAAGTTCTATTACTGATTGTTTTTTGGGCCTTGAACAAGTTGTGAGAACATGGAGGCGTAACAAGAATGACAAAGATTACAAGTGCGATCAATATGTGATTACTCCAGTTGTTAAAAGCAACCCTATATTGAGGCAGACATTTGTATTTTACTCAATGAAGCTCTATAATATGTTTGAGGCAGAATTTATTTATTGATCATGTGGTCTCCAATTACACGCCTCTGTAAACAGTGAAATTGAATTTTTTATTAATAATTTGGATGATCACATGACGAACAGAACTTGGGCGGTAATTTTTTATTCTTTCAGTTCGGAGGTTCAATGTAGCTGTAGAAAATTCGAAATGATGGGGTTATTATGTGCACACTCTCTATGAGTACTAAATTTTCTACACATTAAGAAGATCCCAGATAAATATCTCTTATTGAGATGGCCGCAAATGTAAAAAGAAATGTGCATAACAGCGATGCATACAAGCATTTCTCACAGTCACAAATATGGAATGATGATAAAGTTGCATAATATTCGAAACACACATGCAAAACATGTCATATCTAATTACTAATAAAACCAAGGGAAATGCAGAGGCTGAGCAGTGCATGGAAGATTCAATGAAAGAATTCTCATTGGATATTGATGATATAATAGGTGGAAGAGGTTCAAAGTCACAAAAATAAGCTAAAAAAACAAAAATCTGGTGAATAACAAATCAAATCTGATTGATCCTGCCAAAATGTGACCTAAAGAAATATCCAATTCCAGGCCAAAAGGTTACTGTGAGAGAAAGAAAAGAGCATAATGTACTTTTTGCTTAAAAAAATTAAATTTTGGGATGTTTTATCCAATAACAAGTTTCTTACCCATAACCAATTCAACAGGTAAACCGATAGAAGTTTCAACCAGTCAAGAACTCAATGCTGTAAAGTCTGATCCAAACATGTCGTCATTGTCTGCTTTTCTAACACAGGTTGATATACAATGGAAAAAGATAATAACCATTTGTTAATTGTGTTGTGTTATGTATGTTATTATAATATTTTTGGATCTTTCAAATGCAGAGTTTCTTTCCTCCACGATACAGTGAGTTCTACATTGCAATGATGACAAATTCAATACATGATCAGTAAGTAATTTGACATATTATTTAATTGCAAGGTTTTTATTTGACAGGATTTACAAATATGTTATTTTGTTTTTTCACTCAGGTTCTAATTAGGAAGTAAGCAACATTACTGAAGCATTTGTTGTGACCAAAGTGATTTGTATTGAGTAATTCGTGGCGTGGATGATGAATTTTATTTAGGTATTATTTGTTGTGTAATTTTTTTGAGGAGGATGTATCAAGGCATTTATGTCGAGACATTTGTAAACAGTAATCTGTAATCGAGATGTTTGTAAGGCATTTGTCTTTATGGCAACAATATTGCAAAATTTGTAATTCCGAAGAAACATTTATATTTCTGCTTTGTTTATGTATTGAGGCATTTGTATTTATGATTCACAGGGAATAAGATTTTACAGGGCTGAATAAAATACAAGTAAGTTACGGCTGGATAAGTTAAAGGGCTCCGAAATTTTACAGCTTAATGAGAAAAATTGTTCAAAAAATAAGTGTTAAGCTTACTTCCAGAGAATATGTCAATGGTTCTGTCACAATGATTTAACTCAATGCTTTAATATACGCAGAATGGAGTTGGTTCTAAGAAGAATGCTGAGAGCAGAATGGAGTTGGTTCTAACTTACTACCAATTCTGCATGTCAGATTTACACATTGGCAGTAAATATTAATCAGAATTTCTGCGCTGCAGATTTTCTAATCAAAATGTCATGGCTACTGATCAAATGCCTCAATATCTCACGACATGATCACAAAATATAAAATTTCTAAAACCATTTCTCTTTGTATTAATGAATATGCTTAATAATTTATTACAAACAACATCAGAATATCTACTTTCATATACAACCCGAGCTGAATGAGGAAACAAAATGCATATATAATCAACACAATATACACAATCACATACAACCCTCCACACACCAAATGTTTGACCCTCTCTAAAGTTTTACAGCAAGCTGACATCAGTTCCGACAATCAAGATAAATAAACCAGCTGCAACACACTTGGATCTTCAATTCCGAGTAACAATATTCACAAAAGGACAATAAATTAAACATTAAACCTCATTACAAAGTTGAACTAGATGAACAATAATAAATTCTAAGCAAACCCAACAGTAAGGACGACTGAGACGATGATGTGAACAAGCAACCTGTCACAAGTACATAATTTTTTTTTAGAAATTATAGGGTATATTCATAAATCTCATAAAAGGCGCATATAAAGGTTACATACCAATTATGTTCAATCCAATTTTAAAATCTCAATAAAAAAAAATCGTATAAGTTGCAATAAATGTTGTCCTTTCAAACCTATTGTGATTTTGACAAAATAAATTTGCAAATGTCATATACAATTTTTGCTTTGAATAATGACGTCAATTCCTGCCAGTCGTTTTTCTCCACCCAATTTACTTTCTCTTTTTGAGCTAGTGTCTCAATATATTTACATACATAAAAACTGCAATGATAACTGTTACTTTGCAACGGAATTCCTCTGGTCATTACAACTGACCTCTTATTCAAATTATCCTCCAAAGCTTCACTGGTATCCTTTAAAAAATATTCAATCTGTATATTTAAAGTTGAGTCAATAAATAAATGTTTCAATATTTATATTTACAATGTGACAATAGTTAATACTGACAATATTTTGGGTGATGGCCAAATGTATTTTGTTGGGTAAGGAGTCATAAACTCTCCATTTCCCCTGAGTTAGTGTCCCAACAAGAAGTATCCAATGTTGATTATTTATTACAGGTATCAGTATTAACTCTGTCTTCTGGATAACATCCTTTGTAATATGTGCGATGAAGGGTTTAACGTTACCTTATCTATACAACTACATCAAGAAGAACAAAAAAACATTCAAAATATGGCCATGTAAGATCTGTATAAATGCAAACAATCATTCGTCCTCGCAAAGAGAAGACAACTGCTTGGATACTGTAAAATTACTTGAAGGAAAAAGTAAATTAGTCCATAAAAACTTTATTAATAATTCTATAAAACAATCAAACGACTGTCCTGACTCAAAATTGATAAGTTGGGTTTTCATTTATCTCGCATCAATGCTACAGGATGGAGCTTTATTCCTGCATGCGGGTGACCCTCTATTGGGCATGTCTACCAGAAGGGCAACTTGGTCAACATCAAATTCAAGCTCTTTCCCACCAAGCCGAAATGTCATTCGATCAATATTCCAACCGTTAATTATATGCATTGTTAAAATTTGATCCTGAGGGTACGGAGAGAGTTCAAAACATTGAACCAAGCTTATGGTTTCCAACTTATTCCATGTGTGCTTGTCGATAGTTGATCGGACCTTATTCTGAGCTTCTCGTACTGCAAATGGACGACATATGCAATTCAGTAATTTTGTGCTAAAAAACCTACAATTAATTTTAATGTATGTTAAACCATGTAAATAATAATCAAAGTAAAAATCTCCTACAAAATCAAACTTATTTAATCAAAATATTCATTCTACCCTAAACCCTAATTTCAAAACCACTTTTCAAAGGTTCAATTTTAGGTTTTTTTAAACTTCAGGTTTAAATTTCACCTTTCGGATTTTTTTCTTAAAGGCCCAACTTTTAACCAAGGCAAATTTTCAAATTCTTTGGAACGGCCTTTGGGCTTGTTAATGGATTCGGTGCCCTCCGTCTTGGAGTCATCTAAATCCTTCTTCTTACGTCCACCCTTCACCATTTGCTTTGGCAGCTCGACCTCAAGCTTCTTGACATCTTCTACGTCCAGCTTCTTCACCTCGTCAAACTGTGCAACATTCTTCTCTTCCAACAAGGCCGTACTCTTGACGATGTCCTCCATTTTAATCCAAATGTGAAACTAAACAGTACCTCAACGTTCGAGAGGAATGTAAACCCTAGGCGCGAACGAAAACGTTAACGAACCCTAAAGAATTTTTACTGTCTAAATTTTACCACGGGTATTTGAGCAGTACACGTTAAACAAAGGTTACATTCGCTACCATGTTTGCTACCAGGTTACGTGAACGGTACGTTTCCTCAGCCGTTTACCGCAAAGTTACATTCTCTCTGTACGGGGCTGTGGAGGTTACCACAATGTTACACGCGCGGTTTAATCGTCTTGAGGTTACACCACTCTTACAGATCCGTTATTAGAGCTGTACCGTAGGATAAAACTGCTCAGTTACACGGCGCTTACAGATCAATTATAACTCGTTTATAATCGAGCAGGCTGGGTCGACGGGTCACGCGGGTAATATTTGAAAGATTGGCGGTGGGACCGACAACGCTTATGTGTCAAGTTATCATTGGAATACGTCTTAAGTACAGTACACAAATTTTTTCCAGGACTAGGACAGTGGCCCTATAAAAACCATTTTCCGTTGACCCATAACTCAAGCGTCCCTTTGCGGTAACCCTGGAAAAAAAATTATATCAGAACTCTGCACATAGAATTAGGTGTGTAGTCCAATGAAATTGCGCCGCTGAGTTGATTGACCTGGTAATATAAGAAATATTCCTCCTATATTATTTCGTGTTATTCAAGTATTATTATATATTATTGAGTTATTATTATATTTTGAAAATATTTCCAAAGTTATAATAATATAATAACAAAAAAAAAACAGAGAATACCGTTCGGTAAACCTGCCGTCTCCGGACAATTCCCGAAATCCAGACCCGCGGCAGAACCCGTCGTCTTTCTCCCACTTCTACTCCTATCCGAAACGCTACAGGGAAGTCCGGACTGACGCTTGCAGGCGAAGGCATATACGGGTATTTCTTCGTCTATCTCTAAGATTCGCGCGTTTTTTAATTTCTGCTAAGTTTCTTGAATCCCGCCGAACCACCGGACTATAGTAAATTCGGGATTTAGCCGAAGTGGAGGAGGTAAAACGGGATGAAGCTTCAGTAGGATTTAAAATGTGCATTCCAGCCGTTTGTTAGGGTTTACGTTAAGTCCTGCGTAAATCCGGACTGAATCCGGCTGCGAAACAGCCTCCAATTCTCCTCACTTGCTCGATGGCTTAGGGCTTGCCCCCTTTCTCTCCTTCACCGTGCTGTATGCTTTTTGGTGCAGTGGTGTAGGGCTTCAATTGGTCATCCGCTCTGCGAGGTTTACACGGCACTCGAGCACGCAAAATAAAATGGGGCATTTACATGCATACCACCCAATTCTTATTTATTTGCTTTTGTATCGCTCAAAAATTATTTTTACATTTATACCACCCAAATGTATCACATCACACAAAAAATGCACTATTTTAAATTTTAAATAGGGAAATGTAAATTTTCATTAAAAAATATGTAAGGGCATTTACATACATACCACCCAATTCCTATATATTTACATATATTTAGCACCAAAAGTTAAATTTTATATTCACACCACCCAAATCTTTGATATCACATAAAAAAATCACCATTTTAGCTTTAAAAAAGTGGAACACCTTTTCATGCACGTATGTAAAATTTAAAGTTTCTTTGTTAGATATGTAAATGCATATACATTAAGTGATATTGTATCATGTATGCAAAACTTTCTTTGATGTATAGATAAGGTGTCATATGCGTAAAAATTGAATTTTTGGTTTTAAATATGTAAATACATAATAATTGAGTAATATGCATGCAAATCTTCCTATAAAATTTTCTCTATTCCTCAATCCTGCATTTGTTTTTTAATATGCTTTCAGTCTTTTTGTGATATTGGTATGTATAGGCTTGCGACATTTGCATGGCCTTAATGAAGCTTTTACCTTGCAATAATCTTTCAAAACCCTAAACATTGATGGGATGTGCCTATCTGCGTCTTGCTTTTGTCATTATGGCAGGGGCAAATATTTAAACTCCGCAGTTGTAGCTTTATTCTTACTCTGTTTGCCCGCAAAATCTTGCTCAATATGCCCACTATAATTTTGCTAGAGTGATTTCAGGTGGGCTTTTATTATTTCTCCCTCTTTTTAGAGACTTCCTATTAATTTTTTTTGTGAACTTGTGATTGTCTGACTTAAATTGTCGGTTCAGATTTTCTTAGTGTTTAGATTCTGCGACATAGGTAAATATATGGGATGTGTTTGTGCTTTTGCACGGTTAATGAAACTCTATTATTGTATTAGTTTCTGTTGAGGCATTTTATTGATTTCAATGTATTTATCATGAGAGGTTTGTGCCATGCTGCCCAGAAGATTGGCCTTGTAAGTTTGGATACATTTAACGTAAACGGTTTTGAATGGCCAACATGAGAATCTTTATTATTCTCATGCATCAGAATACCCCCCTCTTTTTTTTGCTTTGTTTTGCACCTGAGCTATTGATCTAAGATTCATGTCCATTTTTTGTATAGGTTAGGGCAGATAGAAAAGAATTTTCTGGGGTTAGTAGATTGGTGTTGGTCGTTTTTTCTTAAGTAACGTGTAGAGAATGTTAAGTTGCTTTTTGGTTCAAGTCTTGATTACAAATTTTGCCCTCAAAAGTTGGCTTGATAGGCATAAATATCCTTAGGAGGAGAGCATATCTTCTAGTTTGTTTAGTGTTGTCGGATTTATGCCCTCAAAATTGGCTTGATAGACACAAATAGCTTTCAATTGGTGCCCACCTTAAGTTGAATTTTCACAATGTCAATTGGTTTCCACCTTAAGTTGAATTTTCACAATGTCAGTTGGTTTCCGCCTAAATTTGAATTTTTACAATTGCAACTGGCTTCGGCCTTAAGTTGAATTTTCACAATGCGGAGGTCTGCCATTAGACATTCAACTAGTCTCTCTTTTATGCTTGTTTTTTATAGGCATCAAGCCACATATTTTTGTATAAAATGCTCTTTTTCTACTTGTTAAAGTTTGGAATTGTCTTCTTTTAGTCATATTCAACTGCAACTATCATCGAACACTGTTCCTTGATGGTTTCCTGCAATTTTGTTTGGGCTTGGACAGTGTGCTTCTGCAAAATCGTCCCATTTTAATTCTGTTTTTTTCTTCAACGAAGATGTTAAACTGAACATGAAAGTGAATGATTTGTGAGTGAGAGATTCTTGTACACTACATAATATTGAAGTCCTTAACATGAAGGCACTGATGGCGTAAATCTGAATCCTTTCTGCAGATTCTACACGGAATATTCTGTAGGCATGAAACGGAAGAAGGGAACCAAAGGAAGTTCTAAAAAAGTAAAAAAGAATGATCTTCTCTTCATTAGTGATCCTAATTCACCTTCAATTTCTGTCGAAGGAGAAAATAATACGGGCCAAACTGGTGAAGGTCAAGGTAAATTTGAGCTGGAGGTGAAACAGCCTTCCTCTCTTCAAGATAAAATTGTTAAAACTTCAAATAGTGATCCTGATATTGGAAGCTTTAAATCAACAATGAAAGTTGGGCATAGCCGTGTCAAAGTTAAACTCAAAGCCTCTAAATTATTAGACGATCATAAACGTTCTTCAGATGTGATAATGCCAAGCATACATACACCCAGCGATACAGATAAAAGCAACTCACAGTTTGTGACGGAGATGAATGAAATGACTTTTGATAAGATGGATGCTACTTGTTCTGAAGGTCTGACTTTAGAAAAAGGGAATGTGGTTCCAGAAAACTTGAATAGAAAAACAGGAAGCATCAAAATAAAATCTTCGAGGGGTTCTGGGCTTTCAGGTGATTTCAAGAAAGAAAATATTGTCAATAGGCAGTTGAAGCTTTAAAATTGTGGTAGCATCTCATAATTAAAATTTTGCAGATTTTTCTCTGAAACAAATGGAGTCAAAGGCTCCTCATAATGATTCTTGCTATAATAAAAAGGATCTAAGTTCTGCATTAACCGTATGTTGGTTCATAATTTGTTCTTTATTTTGCTGTCTCTGAACTTCTTAATGCATTATTGGTTTTCTTTTCAATTTTTGGTTTCAGGTGATTAGGAAAGTTATGAAAATGGATGCAGCTGGGCCTTTTAATGCCCCAGTTAACCCGGTTGCACTTGGGATTCCTGTAAGTGTAATGGTAATTTTATATATTTTATTTTTTATCCCCATTATGCTACAAAAAGTCAATATTGCTTTTATAGATGAAATGAAAGTAGCATTATATTACTCGAAGCTCTAAAATAAAGTGAAGATGCTAATTTAGATGAGATTTATTTAGGCTCTGTTTGGCGTAGCTGTAGCTGCGTTGCCCCAGAAAGTTGTCGCTGGGAAGCAGCTGTGGAGAAGTTTGCTGTCTGTTTTTTGCAGTTGTGTGAAAACAACTGCAGAGCAGCTGTTTCTGGAAAAATGACCATTCTGCTCTTGTTTGGTAAAATTGTTTAAAAGAAAACTGTAACAGTGAAATTTTTGTAGCTCCATAAACAAAATTTATTCTGTAATAAATTATTGAAACTTCAGAGTGTTAGATATGTAACAAATGTAATTGTTAGGAAATTAATTAATTATTGTTATGTAATAAATTTATGGGATTGATTAATATATTTCATTGTGTTAATAAATAAATCTAATATGGAGATAAAACATCAAAAAGTTATCAAAATTGCCACACACTTTGAACAATAAAACCTTAAATCTCATCAAACAAATCAAAAGTCAACTGAAAAATATAAGCTACTCTAAACAATGACAGTATATCACACAAGATCCTTGAATTCCAACTAATCCAAACCAATCTTCAAAAGAAAGGAAATTTAAGGACGATATCACTGACATTGTTCCAATTGTAGGACCAAACAACATTATAAATGCATCAATTTTCAAGGGAAACAAAACCTTCTATAAATCATTTTTCAGTTTATTTTGAAACATACAATATAAATAGAAAATAAGTTAAATCCCTCAAAACACAATTGCCAGAATTCCTCACCTGTCTTTGGAAGCCTGAAACCCAAAGCAAAAAAGGAAAATCAAAATTAGAATCAAAATTAGGCCTGTTGAGATACAAGTTGCCATAAAGAATCACAAATAAAGACTCTAACCATAGCTAATTGTTAGACTTGTAGGATTATCATTTACTTTGCATCGCCTTGAGCTAGTTCAAGCAACCTTCAGCTTATCAAGTTGTAAAATTTCTCAAATTCCATATATTACCTAACAAAGAAAACATCAATCACTATTCACCAATTAAATCCCATTTGGCCATCCCAAGTTTTTGACTAGATGCATGTACATATAAATCAGTCAAGTTTATAAATCTAATACAAAATTAGTATATATTTTGAAATCTAATGCGTGTTTCCAATAAACATATCACAAACTTTAAACTAAATGCACTTGCATCTTCACTAATTTCTAAAAAAAAGGCATGCCAAGTTAACAAGTAAGTCCGTGATTTGTTTGAATTTAAATATAACAAAGTAAACTTTAGGATATAACTACTTGACATCTGCCCTAATTGATAGAATTTAGAGATATAAAACCTCAATAACTAGTGATGTAAGAAAAACAAAAGAAAAATCATAGATCACCTTCAATTTTCTTGTAAATAAAATCATCTGGGAAGACAGGTTCAAGAGAGTCGGCAACAATCAACACATGCGAGATCTTTAAACTTTTCAAAGCTTCCTTGTTGCACGCCACCCCACCCCCAGGAAGAGCCCCTGCACCGAAAAAGTGGAATCTATTATGCCCTTGTTGATGGAAACTCCGTGAAAAAAAAAATGAAAAAAGAAATTAGATTCAAATCAAACTTACCTCCTCAATTTGACAGGGAACGTTGTCCTCTCGCACATACTTAGCTGCGCAAAAGGGGCTGGAGAAAAGTAGCGATTCTCTTCCGTTGTACATCATCCTGTGAAGACATCATGGCAACGAAGATTGTGATAAAGTATCTCCCTTCTCCGACTATGGCAGGAAGCAGCTGGGCCGTCGTTGCGGCGCCGGAGTGGATTCTAATCCCCTATCGCCTCACCTCCGCTGCTATTGTTTGTTGCCGCTTCCCTGTCTGCAAACAAAGAGAGAAGCGAACGAATCACGAAGGAGATCACGAAGGAGGGGGCACCTGGGTAAAATGTCGAAGGAGCAAAGCGGGGCCGCGGGATCGCCCGCGTTTCACTCAGATTCGAGGCCGCAACAAACGAAACGCCGTGCCAAACGAGTCCTTTCTGCGACCTCCCGCCGCATCGCACAGAAAAAGTCCCGACAAACGGAGCCTTAGAGAAGGCCAATTAATATTTTGGAAAGATTTTATGGTCCAGTAAAACATTTTTTTTTTTTATATTTGTACGTATAAAGCTCAATTTTAGTTCAGAAGATTCTCAAGCTACCATGTTGGAGATGTTTTGCGAGCTTTAGGTCACTTCCAATGAGTTTTTGATCAAACTATAATTGCTTAGGCTCTTGTGGTCATAAGAATTTAAATCAGCTTGGTGAGCGAAAGGGAAAATATTTAGAGGATTTAGAATCAATTAAATTGTACTAATGTTCCTCTAGTGTTATAAGATTGCAAGTACCATCTTTATAAATTAGAGTGACTAAAGAATTCAGTGGCTGATTCCTAGTATTTTCAATGGATTATGGAAATAAAAAATCTAAGTAGTAGTTTTAATTTGCCTCTATGCCCGTCAGTTCATCATCTAATGTTTCGTTGTCACTTGACTTTGAGGACTTAGCTTGCCTTATTCTTTTACATTTTTTAACAGCCTGCCAATGATCCCAACCCTATTTGATGACTCTGTAATTACTATTGTCACCTATGCTTCTCATGTTAACTGTTGCTTTGACTCTCGAGAACTTGGAGGAGAATAAAAAAAAAAATCAAATTAACTAAGCTGAGAAATCTCTATGCTCTTTCCAATCCACTGCTGTCTCAATCAACTAGCGCTCTTTACTAGTTAATAGAAAAGCTCATTTATCTTCTAAATCACTATTATACCCAAATAAGCTTCAATTGGTTACCTAACTGGGGAAAAAGAGACTAGGGAGCCTCCCAACAAGCATACTAATCATCAAACAATTAAAATTTTGAATTTCCTTTCCTAGTGTAATGTATTGTTTCTATTGAAAGTTTAGAGGGATCTCCCGCAGCTCTCCTTCAAATGGCTTTAGAAACTAATCAAACTTAGTTCTATCAAAATAAATGCCATTATCTCTAATGTCAGTCTCTATGAATTTGCTTTTCAAATAACGAGATTTTTTGGGATAACGTTTTCTCTAGTGCATTGTACGGACCATGAAAAATTCCTTGAAATCTTTTTTGCAAATAAATTCGCATGGCATGATAAGTTAAATTTGGAAAGATAGGAAATAACTCTTTTTAACTCAACCCATCTACGTTCATTCACCAACTATAAGGTTACCGCTTTGCTTGCTTGGACCACTACTTGATCCTCATTTAGTGCTACACTTCATTTCTATCATCCCAACAATATAGTTTTAGAACATGCTAAGTGCCAAAGAGGAATTTTTTTAATTTTCTCCAAAGTGCTTGGAGCCTTCATTGTGATTTTTTTGACTCGAATAAACTTGCAACCATACTCAAAATAACTTTGTGGGCCTTGATTTAGTGTAAAAACCAGATTTTAGTAGGATAGTCTGCGAAATTAAAGAAATAGAAATTGAGTTGCCAAATATTAGCAAATTGAGATGTTGCAAAATGCAAATTCTTGTATTTATCATTGAGTTGAATGAATGTAAAGTTTCGACCACCCTTTTTTTGAACACCAAAGGAATTTTTTAGATGTATAATCAAGAATTAAATAGTTTGATGAAGGCAATAGTACACATAGTTCTTACACCTTAGTTGCTGTTAATAAGATTAAAAATCTTTCTAAAAAATAGAGGATGATGGTTTGTGACTAGATGCCAAGAAAACATTGGTGCTCATGTCGTCACTTTCTTCTAGAAACTTCTATTTGATCCATTTGTTGTTGAAATTGGCGACTATTCATTGCTTGATTGCTTTTTCAATTTGATATCTGAAGGGACAATGAAACATGACCCTACCCCTAAATAAATCTCACTCGTCTTTTTTAGCTGCACATTGACTCGTTTCCAGGTCACTGTTGTAATATTTTTAGTGACAAAAGTTGTCACAAATAGTTCTTGGGCATTCTTATGCCAAAACTGCACATCAACAATTACTTTTATGATTCATGAAGGGGCTAATCTAACCATTGCATCATATTAAAGGCCTAATAACCTCTGCAACGTTACCAACAAAATTATATTGAAAGCTTTACATCTTATTGGTTCTTTTTGATTTGGGATCAAATGAAGTGGATGATTAATTTGACCCTCTATATTCATGATCTCATCAGTTTGTGCGTTACATTATGAAGAGATAAAATGAACTACAATCTTACAAGTTTTGATGTTCAATCTCTTGATGAATATTGTCAATTTTGTTTATTCTTAGATCTTAATGTTGATATTAAAGATCAAGCCTTTAAGAGTCTATATGTGATGATAGATTGCCGTTCTAATGCCTGATGATCAAAATTGGGTGGCAATCAGTTTGAATTGTTAGATGGAGATTCAAAGACAATAGAGTAAGCATGGTTGGACCAAGAATTTTTTTCCGGCCATTAACCCTACATTAGTATGAATTTTGAATTAATTTTTCTTTTAAAATTAAGTTTATATTTTGAATTTCAAAATTAAGGTTTCCTTATTTTGTGAAGTTCTTTTAAGATACAATAAGAACTATATTGAATTAATCTTTGTTGTATTTTGCTTATAAATAAGCATACTTTCTAAAAAAGGAAGTATTCACATTTCTTTCCAATTCTTCTCCATTTTCTCCTCTTTCTCTTTTGCAAGTCACCCACCCGTACAAGGACAAATCAAAAACTAGATTTCCTCTCTGCACAGTGCAAATCTTCTCCCAACACTCTGTCACCTACAACCACCCTAAGCCTGGTTGCTTAACACCAGTTACTTGTTGTTACTAATCTCCTTGTAAATACATAGCAACGGATCGTTGAGCTTTTTATGGCAATTCAAAGTATAGTTTTGCCTGTCTTTGTTGTTATACAATGAAAAAATATATATTGAAGTATTAAAAATTATATTCAAGTATTTTATCAATTAGCATATTGTATATTGAGAAAGACTCTAAAGCAGAGATGAAAATTGTTATACAAAGAGGTAGAGATCTACAATAAGAAAGAAACTTGAGGTTTCTTTTTTTTTTTTAAAGAAATTTCTAGATGATTAAACGAAGAGAGGATATCAAGGTATTGGAGGCTTGCTTCTTTCCCTGGACATTCATTGAAAGCCATGATAAAAACCTGGAGAAAGAAATTGAAATGGCTTGGATTGAAATCCCAACATCTGAATAGTGGCTAGATTGTTCAAACAAATGGCTACTATTATGGTGAGAATGAAGATGTGATAGTTTGTGGCTTTACCAAATTCTAGTGATCAGAGTGTCTTATTCCCATTTGACATTGTTCAAACAATAAATATTCACCAACAAATGTTGTTGGTATTGGTGGAGATGATGAGGGTGAGGATGTGGTTGCTGCTAGTGAAAATGAGAGAAAGGCCATTTAAGTTGGAAAATAAGGTGAAAATATCCAATTATGATGAGGCAATCAATGTGAATACATTGTACATGTAGGTTGACCAATTGAATAGTGGAAACTTATTTGACCTTACACGGGCATGTGGCATTTACGTGATTGACATTTGGTTATTATGGTTTGGCATTGTGGACTGCTCTCTTGAAAGGAATTGGTCATCAACACTAAACCTAGGGAAAGTTTAGGCAGTTGAATCATTAGGAATTTTATCCCATAGATTATGCTAAAGATTGTTATAAGAAGTGACACAATTTGAGGCAATGCTAAGGGCAACCCATGCAATATTATCTATTGTAGTTTAGACATCAGATAGTTACTGGGTAAATTTTTGGGATGTACAGATATTATTTAAGTAAACTTTTGGTCCTTACTCTCAAATTGCAAAGGAGCTTTGCTTGCTCTTGATCTCGGAAATTAGCCAGTTTAATTTGATGGCAATGATCATAAAATGAGTGAGTTAAGCAAGGGATGAGAAGACCCGAAGACTATTCAAACAAGGGCCAAACAATGCTAAAAAAATAGAACGAAAGGGAAAGAGGCAAACAATGTTCTTAGATGTTCATTTTTCTAAAATCAATGTTTTTGCAAATTATGGGACCATTGAAAAATTCCCAGCCTTACGAAGGAGAAATGGTAGAAGCTGCATTGAAAATTCTTTTATGGAAAGCCGAAGAATAATGAAAAGGAAAATCAACTACTATGTTGTGAATAACACCATGTTAATTCCAGGGTTAAGGAGAAATCATCTTTCTTTAATGGTAATGTTGAAGGATATGACATGTCATCTTTTAATGTGCATGCGAGAGGTGTTTATCACTTAAAGACTGAGATCAAGTGGGAGGTGATCAATATAATTATCATCACTAACAATTAAAAGAATCTTGCTACTGCTAATTTGGGGCATAAATTGTAATTAGACAACATACTCTACGAGCTCTTTTTTTTTAGGTTGAATTTAAAAGAGGATTGAGATGAAAAGTATTCGCAAGTGTTGATTAAAATTTTGTCTCAAATGATAGTATCGATGAGATGCTATTTGAGGTAATCTCACTGGATGTCTATCATGACATTTTTTATAGCCTACACTTTCATAATGGCTAAAAAGCATTGCATTGGTTTACCAAAAATGGAAGGACCTTGCTAGTTCTTGATTTCACATTTATTCCCATATTGGACTTGGTATATTAGGGCTCACATGTAAGTGATGACAATTTTCTATTTTTGTCTTTTTATCTAGCTGAAGAAGAGAAGGCTTGCTATCTTTGTTGTAGGTAAGAATGATGTAATATAAATGTCCATGTTCATTGAGAGGTTTGCTTCACTCTTTAAAGAGGTTAAAGGCTGCCACCAAAGCAGCTCATTGAGTGCGACATCAACTTATTTTAGATTTGCCACTTTTTTTAATTTGTTGAACCTCAGATATGCGGAAGGGGAGATCAAAAAGTTGGTCATGCTGTACCGGCCATAGCACCCTTAGCAAAATAATATTAAGAAATTGTTATGTTATCTTCGTCACACATTGATGATTTTTTTAGATCATTTAAAGCTTGTCACCATTTTCTCCAAGTTGGATCTTAGAAATGGATATTAGCATGTGTGAATCGAAGAACAATGTACTTGGAAGAAGACGTTCAAGGCAAGGCTAGGTTATTCATGGCATTTAGATTGGGCACTGCCCTTTCCACCTTCATGTTGCTGATGGACAATGTTCTACCTCCGTGACTTTATTATTGCTTATTTGGATGGTTTCTTGGTCTCCAACTAGTCATGGGAGGAGTATTTAGAGACTTAACGAATGCATTTAAACTCTTGTAACAACTTCAATCTTTCTTCACTTGAGATTTAAGGTAGGTAATGAGGAGATCGCAATTGACCCTAATAATGTGAAAAGAGGCACAGAGCAAACATGTTAACGCACAGATATTGATGTAAGGAGCTTTACGGGTGCTTTCCAAATGTGTATAAACTTCCTTACCATTTTTTAATATTGGTTTTTTTTCTTGCTCCACTGTATGCCTTCACCAGAGTAATTTCCAAGTTTAATAAGCGAGGCCTCACTCTTGTCCCAACAAATTTGCATGGAACATTAGAGTGAGAGGCTGTTGCAAGTGGTTATGTAATGAGATATTTTCTGATACAAGATATGAGGCTCGTTAAAACAGCACGTAGAGATTTTTTAAGGGCACAAAAGAATTCTCCTACTTATGATAAATAGTTATTTGTACTACATCAAGATTTGTTGTGCCTACTTGTTGGGGGAAGGAGATTGTTGTATAGACTACCTTCAAATTACTTTAGCATCTATAGGCTCAAACAAAGCTGTAATAGGCCATACAATGAAGTAGATTACATATCTCCAATAGCTTAATTGAGCGATAAATTATGAGAAGGGCATTTGTAATAAAATGGATGACATGCTGTCTCAACCATCATCATCCTTTTTTTTAGCACTATTGTGTTGGATGAACTACTTGTGCAAATGAATATAATATGGAATATATAAATGATTTTTTTTTCAAAGTAACTTTGGAGTTCATATGGAGATATGATCTTTACAAAAAAAAATTATGCACTTATGAAGATGTTGATCGTATATAATGGATGTGAGTGTTACACTCATCTTAAGTAGCTTACATTTTGGAATGGATACGCCTATATCAAATCTGTAGTTCTATGTGTACCGACCAAGGACGCAACTTGACATTTGTAAGTTCATGAAAGGGCCCTTATTATATAATATCTTCAGAACTGCAAATCGAAAACTAAGCATGTATATACTACTACCAATGCTAAATGATACATTGAAAAGCATTTTCATGAAATTTTTGGGAGGATGTTCAAAAGATATAAAAAAGTAATTATTATTATTTTTATTACTGATCATGAATTGCATCTCCAAGATTTTGATCCCTTGCATAAATGTAATCACCAATGATGTCATATGATTTTTTCTTTTTGGGGTACACTTGACTTAATTCAATTTTGTTTGCCAAACACCATAGGTTCCTGAGGAATATTTATATGCTTTACGGCCAAGATTGATACTTGGCTAAATAGCAGTACCACCATCTTCCATCACTAGATAAATGGTCAGTAGAGGCAATGAAGCGCATGATGGTGCATCTATTGTGAAGCTACAGTAATAAGCATCATAAACTTAGAGATGATAGCAGCCCTCTTTTATAGTTTGTTTTCAACCAACCTTTAACTCTTTGATGTTGAATACTTTCTTTGAGTTTTGTTTGAGTTGTCCACTTTAATGCCTATTCAATTTCAACTTCTCTATTACCCCCACTACTGTTTGTGGGGTTAAAGTTGATAGAAAAATGGCGCAAAAGTTTCGTAAAACCATTCATGAATTCTCATGTGATGAGGAAGCAATTACTAAGAATTTAACAAAACTATATGGAAGGGCATGGCTAACATTGTGTTAAAAGCCAACATCGTAGTGGATGATCTTGTTTGGCTGCATTTTATGTTAGGATTAAGTCAAGTAAGAAGTTGATAAGCTGAAGCCGATTTATTATGAGCCATTCTAGATCTTTAAAATGATTGAAGCTAATGCTACCAATTGGAGTTATCACCATGCATGGAAATTTTGTTAGCTTAGATAAGTGCTGACTATAATGGTGGTCAATTGATGGAACATGAAATATCTTTGAAACTTGACATCTTCTAGGAAAAGAAGGCCACCACCACTTTTCATAGTCAATTATTTACTTATCATATGGGCAAAAAGATTAATTACCTAGTGCAATAAACTGGTGCAACACGCAGGCTGGGCAGGCAATGTTCCCCATATCCAAAGTTTAGATCAAATGGAATGTGAAAATTAGATTGGGTTGCGGGAGTCCAAATGAATTGAAATACAATATGTTTAAGCTTTTCAATAGTAGTTTTGTCCACAAGTGTCCAAATGAATTTATCTTCTTTACCTCGGTCATAGGAGCTGCCACCGGGCTAAAATCTTTAGTAGATCCTTGATAGAAAGGGATCAATATGTGGAAGCACCGAACTGATAAGTAACCAAGGAATTTATCAATCTTTTCTAAAACCCTTTCTATCCCAACAGTATAAATAACATATCCAATAAAATTAATCTTGTTTGCTAGGAATTTACATTTACTCGGATAGAAGTTTGATTTTTTTTGCTGTAGGAACTTGAATAATTGTTGCAAATGATGCAGATTTTACTCTAGAGTGCAGCTATACATTGGTATATCTTCGAAGTATACAATCAGTAATTTATCAATGAACAATCAAAATACTTGCATCATTAAATATTCAAATGAGTTGGAACATTGGATAGGCAGAAAGACACTACTGTTCGCTCATCTTATGTTTTTAAAGTTCTCTTTTATTCATTTATTAACTTCATTCGTATATGGTGATAACTTCTATGTAGGTCAATCTTAGAGGAAATGCATGTTCCATGTAATTGACCAAGTATATTGTCAGCTATAGGAATTGAGAGTTGATATTTTATGGTATTTTTTGATTGTCCGGTTGTTAATCCATATTCTCTAGTGTCATTTTTTTGGAACTTGTAAGGTAGTTATTGCACAAGGACCAGTGCTTTCATGAATGATTCTCTTTGCAAGAAGTTCTACAAAGTGTCGTAGTTTTATTTTTTTTATAGATCTTGCTAGATAATTTGGATGATGGGGAATAACAATGCCATGGATAAAATCTATCATATGCTGGAAATCTCTTATCAGAGGTAATCCTGTTGGTAATTCTATAGAAAATACAAATTGAAATTCTTGTAGCAAAGGTTGAATCTTCTCTGAGTTAAGTTCCTCTTGATTTTCCTCCATCACCATGAGAACATAAGTAGAAGGCGAGTTTTGCATAGCTCCTGTAAATATAGATTTGGAAATGATTGAATAAGCTCTAGTATCTTAATATCTTCTCTCATGAGCAGCAATATTCCTTCTTGCCTTTTTATTATAAAGGTGCACATGCTTTTATAGCTTTCAGGGATAATACATGTATTATACTTTCAAGGTTGTCCTAAAAGTAAATGGGCAGGCTCCTTAGCGATTGTCACACCAGACCTTTTTATTGGCTTTCTAACCCATAGAAAATTTTACTAAATATCATTCTAAAAATTGAATTTCATTTCCTTTCGTAACTGATATAGTTTGTAAGCCATTGGGTTCTTTTGTATTGGCAGGTTTAAATATTCTAACATCTTCTTGGCCTCCACATTTTTTCATTTCCTAGCAACAATCATAATGTTGCACACTTTGTCTTGCACCATACACCTAGTATGAGCAATTCTATGGCGGAGCCACTTTGTTTTTGATTTATAGTGGGGCTTAAAACTTGTCAAACTATGATAAACTCTCCATTAGTAGTATATATTAGGTGATCATCTTCATCTTCATGTGTTTCTTCTACTTCTTTAGGGAAATTTGAAGCTTTGGCCAAACCTATGTATCAATTACATTATATGAGGGTGTTCTTAGTATAGAAAGTGATGACTTTCTTTTCACAACTGGTTGTTGGTTGGGAGGAGCAAGTTTAGGAGGGATTTGTGTGCCCTCATGGGTTTCCTTTCCAAATCTCTGGGGGTACTTGTCCTAGTCTTGGAGTGAAGTTTTTTGTCGTGGATTATTGTTGTTATACTCTTAGAGCCATTTTTGGTGATGCTCAATAGTGTCCCATCTTATTCTAATTGTATGGCACTAGCAATTGTAAGTCAAACTGCTGATAAACATGTAATTATATGCTCTTTATGTTCGACTACATATATATATATATATATA
>NEWO01000152.1:869159-909351 GCA_003013225.1 Phalaenopsis aphrodite | reverse complement strand
GTGCATATAAATAAGAAATGATATTGATATTGAAGTACTTAGTCAACCTCCGCCGCACTTGGAATACATCTTAGAGGTGTTTGCTTATGTAGTTCATGTTTTATGTTGTTATTTTCTATTGTATTGTGTTGTAAGCTTCTCTCTACATCAATAAGAATTTTCTTTGCGTTTTTCGTCGAATTTCTTACTAGTTCTGATATCAATACCACTTTGAGGACTCTTTCACCTCCACATGGGCTTACTTTTTGTTGCCTCAATTGTAGAGGTTATCATACCAGTCTATTTGCACACATTACCCTCTTAAGGTTATTTAATTTTCATTAATGAATATTTAAATACATATAGTATTTATCTCACATGTAATTTTTATTAGCTGTATTAATTTTTTAATTAAAAATACAAATTTGCCTTATTTAAAATAATACAACACTTTAATAAAGTGCTAACTTACTTTAAATGCTTGAAATGTATGTTTTTCACGCTTAAGAAGAAAATTTCGGGTAATCATTTTTTATCATGCCTGGTCAAATTCATACAAAATTGAATGGCATCAGATTGAGCGAAAATTTTTTTCTTGATTAGAAATTATATATTTTACTCAACAGATAATTGATAATAGAATAAGTCCTTGAATCGGTCATTGGGAAATTTTATTTTTCGATACATACTTTTTTTAATTTGCATAATTTTTAACTTCTGAACTCAAATTTAATTGAAATTTAAATGCAAGTTATATGTGTTTCTTGTATGCAAATTTTAAGTGTGAAAATATTTTTGCTACAGTACAAAACTTGTTCTGCAATAGAATCAAATTAAACTTTATGCAGAAAATTTGATTGATTAATTGATTTAAATAAACTAATGTACTTATGATTACCTATGTATATGCATGCTTCTGTCCCTGTGCGAGTTAAAGTGATCCTTTGAAAATTTAGGGTTTTATAAAATAATTTGAATCATTTTTGGGAGGTGTGAAAAATGGGGTATGACATTTTCTTACCTTTACTAAAATTCTAAATATTATATTTCGTAAAGTAATTTTTTAAGCTCAGGTTATCATCACTAGTTAATCCCCAAAGTATTTTTGCTCTATTTATGAATCTTTCTCCATTTATCATAATTTATTCTTTCTGGAAGTTAAAGATGATGGAGAGATTATCTATACTCATTCCAGCTTTTTTTTTGGATTGGGCCATTTTGTCACTTGCGACTTTGGTTTTTCCCCTTCCGTCACTTAGATGGTGGTTGTGGGTCTGATCACTTTTGTGTTGAGGCCGTGCGCCAACCCCACTTAGTGGGATAAAGGTTTTGTTGTTGTTTCTGTTGGTGGTCAATTTTTGTCACTACTAGCTTAGCAAGATCTTTTGCTCTGCCATCGCAATGTAGAATTTTTAATTTAAAATCGACCTTGGAATAATGTGTTGCATTTACTTGATCTATTTTTCACAAATCCTAATGATTTACCCATCTAGTGTTCTTTGGGGCTTGTTAGGGATCTTATGTCTGCATGCTTATAGTGGAGGAACCTATCATTTTCCCTTTGTGTGCATGAGGTGTCGAATCTGTTAAAAGATGCTCAATGCGGTTGGTGATTTATGCTCAGTCTCTCTTGAAATGAAAATATGAAGAAAATGAGGTGTTAAATTTGATTTAGCAATTAGAAGTGCAAGGTCTATTATATACAATAAATTTAATTTTTATCATAATTGGCCTTATTATAATTATATGGGATCCGGTTTATGTATCCTAGTACTCAATTCATTTTTATGGAACATTATATTAGATGATAAACTTGTTTTACATGGCTTCTATATATCTTCTTTTTGCAATTTTTGACATTAATTTTATGGGGCATTTGCATACATACCACCCAATTTTTATGCATTTACATATCTAACACCTAGACTCTTCTTTTTTACATTTATACCACCCAATCTTTAATATCACATAAAATTTTTTACTATTTTAAGCTTGAAAAAGTGAAACACATCTTTTCACGTATAGGTATGGTGGCATATATGTAAAAATTGACGTTTAGTTGTTAGATATGTAAATATATAAGAATTAAGTGGTATGTATGTAAATCTCTTTAACTTTATTTGCTTGCCACATTGGTGGAATTTTTACTTCTATATAAAGTTGATCGAAATACTAAAATTGAACTTTTTTTTGCATGAGGATTATTTTGATATCATCGACACTCCTATGGATTTTGGAAGCATCTGCCATGATCTGGAGCATGGAACTAAGTACAAGACTTCTTTAGATGTTTTTAATGACGTGCAGTTTATATGGGATAACTGCTACAAGTACAACAATAAGGGTGATTACATTTTGGAATTAATGAAACGAGTGAAGAAAAACTTCATGAAGTACTGGACGGCTGCTGGTTTGCTTACAGAGATGCCTATTGGTGAGAGTTATTATTGGCGGTGGAAAGATTTTCTTTTATTTTGTTTTTTTTTTGGGTACATTCCAGGTTAAATGTTTTTGGTACATTCCAGGTTAAATGTCTAGCTATTGCTTCCAGACCCCAATAGTTTGCTTAGCAGTCGTTTATGTTTGGGCTTTTTTGTTTTTTTTTTCTTTTTTTATTAAATTTTTCTTATGTCTCTTGTTATTAGTCGAAGTTTGACCCATTGGTTAAAAGAAATGAGCCGGTAAATTTACTAGATAAATTTTCAGTTCTTGATCTTTTATTATGATGAAAATTCCATTATCAGGTTTCTCAAAGGAGGAAATGATTCTAATATATACGATGTTCACTCCATGGTTTTGGTAATAACTAAGATCAAATTTTTTGTAGGTTTCTATCTTTTAGGTTTTCAAGCAACAAGGACAATAACAATGTTTTGTCCCACTAAGTGGTGTCGCTTACATGAATCATTTTTTTCAATTTTGTTCCATTGAGTGTCATATTTTCATTTAATTCTAATAAATTAAGATCATTTTTTTATATAACATGCCTAAGCTTTTTTAGGTCTACCTCTACTTTACTTGGCATAAGTCAAATTTAAAATATCTACTCTCCTAACAAGGTTATTAGATGATCAATGTTAAACTTGACCAAACCATCTAAGCTTTCTCTCTCTAATCTTGCCTGTCACTGGAGCTACTCCAACCCTTTAACATATATATTCATTTCACTTTTTGTCTCTAAGTGTAAAGCCACTCATCCAGCCGAGCATTCTCATCTCAGTAACACTTAACTTAATTTTAAGATTTTCTTTCATAGACCAACATTCTGCACCATAAAGCATTGCAGGTCTCACCACCATCTTATAAAATTTTTCTTAAAGTCTAAGCAACACTTTTCTATCATACAATAGACCGATGCATTCTTCGACTGCCAGCATCCACTTTGAATTTTATTAATATCATCCTCATCTATATCACCATCACTTTGAGCAAGAGACCTGAGATATCTAGAACTCACTCCTTTTAATGACTTGATCATCAATTTTTACAAACACGCCACTAGATCTACTACTACTGAAGTTATATTTCATATAGTCAATTTTAGATCTGCTCAAACGAAAGCCCGTAGATTCTAATGTTGACCTCCATAAGTCAAGTTTTTCGTGAACTCTTTCTCTCTCTCTATTCTTTTCCATAAGAAGGATATCATTAGCAAAAAGATGCACCAAGGGACATCTTTCTATATATGTCTAGTAAGAACATCCATAACTAAAACACAAAGATAGATATAATTGAACCAATATAGGAAAATACTCGGTCAATCCTCCTTGTGTTCAAACATAAGTAACAACTCTAGTATATATATGTTTAATGACTTGAATATATTCAATATTAACATATTTTTTTTCTAGAACTCTCCAAAGTACTTCTCTTGGAATCTTACATATACTTTTCTAAATCAACAAACATCATATGTAAATCCTTCTTACTTTCTCTATTCTTCTTCATGAAGGCTCTCAATAAATGTATAACTTTCACAGTAGGCTTGCCCGACATGAATTCAAATCAATTTTGAGAAATTTTTGTATCACGTCATAACCTCTGTTCAATTATTCTCCCCCATAGTTTTAATGTATGACACATTAAATTAATTTTTTCATAATTTGCACACTTTTGTGCATCACCTTAATTTGTAAAGATAAGAACTAACAAACTCTTTCTCCACTCATCAGACATCTTTTAGTTTCTAAATTATTATTAAAATGTTTAGTAAGCCAAAAAATTCCCACACCTTTTAAACATCTTCATACTGTTATTGAAATATTATCAAGTTCTAGTGCTTTTTACACTTCATTTTCTTTAATGTCTTATCAACTTTTGTTTTACTAATGTAATAGTAAATATAAAAAATTTTGTTATCATTTAAGATATTAGGATGACTAAAGTCTATTGTATTTTCACAATTTTTGTGGAAAAAAATTATGAAAATATCTTACCCGCTTATGTTGAATATACTCATATAAGAAATTTGCATTTTATTTTTATTTTTAATATATTTAACTTAAAATAAATTTTTAGTTTTCTCATATCTTTGTTTGACGAGTTTATGTGTGTATTTTTTCACTCCCTTTAGTATTTAATTTATTATAAAGATCCTTACAAATAAAATTCTTAACATCATAAATTATTCTCTTATATTCTCTGCAGGTCAGCTTATATTTATTCCAATTATTGAATCTTTTACTTCTAAAATAATTTGTATAAGATAATGTTTTATTTTTTTATCTATTTCACCCATTATTATTTCACCAACAACTATTTTTATTCACAATTGGTGTTTTAAGATTCGCAAAACACATGTTTTGCAACTTGTTTCACAGTACTCATTATTTTATCCCATATAATATTAACTATTTTAGGAACATCTTAAATTTTAAAATAATGAAGTTTATTTATAAAAATATTTTTTTTTGTCTTTTAAGTGTCTCAATCTAATGTTATGATAATATTTCATTATATTTTAATCTTCCAACCATTCAATTTAAAATTCAAAACCGATAATCGATGTGGGTGCTTAAATTTTTATTTGAAATGACCTTACGATCTTTACAATCTCGACTATCTAATCTTCTGAAATTAAAATAATTAATTTGTGTTTTATCTGACCCATTCTTATAACTGGTAATATGCTAATTTTTTTTCTTAAATTAAGTATTAGCAATAACACAATCATAAGCTAAATCAAAATCCAATATAAATTTTCCTTCTTCATTAATCACTCAAAAACCAAAACCACCATGAATGCTTTTAAAATCTTCATACCCTTAACTGACATGTCCATTTAAATCTCATTAAATAAAAATTTTTTCTTCAAAAGGGATCCGTTGTATTAGTTCTTATGGTTCATTTCATAATATTTCTTTTGTATATGTATCCAAACTTACTTAGGGAGCATAAACACTTGTAACGTTAAAAATAGTAGTATCAACAATAATATTTATTTGCTATAATTTTGTCTCCAATTCTATTAATTTTAATAATATTGTCTTTCAAACTCATATCTATAAGTATGTTACACCATTTCTTGTACGATTCCTATTTTAATATCAAAATTTTAAATCTATGCTATCATTTTTCTTGACCTTTTATCCAACCCATTTAATTTCTTGATTATATATGATATTTATCTTTCTATGTATCATAATATCTAGTATTTCTATTAGTTTATTTGTGAGAATGCCTATATTTCAAGTTCCTATTCTAATATTAGTTTCATGAACTAATTTTTTTACCCGCATCCGTCAATAATATGAGAACTCTTGCTTATTTAACACTATACACGGGCACCAGTGCAGGGGTCTTTGCACATTTTTCACTCTATTTAGACAATATAGTGTGTTGCTTCCAGGGGACACTTTAGCATTAACACAATAATAAAGAATTCATGTCATAGTTTTTCGATAAAATTTTTACGCTGGTTGTCGACTACCTAACACAACTCACGACTTTTTGTATTTGGAACTTGGGACCCAACAATAGTAGTGTAATTTTAGATATTATAGCATATTCACAAAAATCAATGTGCAAATATTTAAATAAATAGTGTATTTATTATCTAGACACAAACATATTACATACTTGAGATGTATATACATGAGTCAGTACAAAATCAAAGTTTACTTGATATCAAATTGATTTGTATGGTTAGCTTAAAATTGAATTGGTTGTGCTAATTTTTTTTTTGTAACTTTTGAGGAATTTTGAGTTTCACTTATTTTTTTATACCATTGCATTGTATTTTTTTATCCATTTGTTTTATGACTGTGGGACTAAATTTTTGTTGTATTGCACCCTTTGCATCTATATGTTTTGATTATGTGTGCGTGCATGTGCATGCTCATGTGTAAATTTTTTATGATTAAGGCTTTTTAGTTGTTGTTTAAATTACCAATAATGTTTTGCTACTTTAAATTCTAGATATTCAATATTTGAAATGAAGAATAATTGATGTAGAACGAAAATTTTCTCACTTTGTGTATGGGTATATATTTTTGTATTGTTGTGTGCATTTTTCTTCAAAATGTTTTGATAGAGAGAGACTATTGTCCTTTTTTAATGTAGAATACATTCCTCTTTCACATCTTTCACCCATTATCACAAATTTTGATGACTAAATTTAAATATAGCAAGAAAATAACTATTAGCTTCTTTTTTATTGACGTGAGAGCGTTACTCCAGAGGCTCCATAATCTTGTTTCTACGGGATTCTATCGTCTGCAAATTTCACTGGATCTTGAAAAGCATGCGACTGTGCTAGAATCAAACGCGATTCCATCAAAATTCCAGTTTTGCACCATTTTATTTCCCTTTTTCCATTTTTTTCCTATATCCTATTTTCTAATTAGTGTTTTTTTGGGGCATATTTGTATGTTTTATTTTCTGCTTTGTGGACTTTGTTTTGTTTGTGAGTTTTTAATATTGTAATATCTGATTTATATCTTAAGGAGTGTTGTATCATTTTCTTTTGCAAGTTGTGTGTTGTTATCTTACCTTGGATCAGATGCTGGAACGTCCTCTCCGCCTGAAAATCATCGATTTAGAGTTTCCTCTATTATTTTCAACCTGGACAACCATCGAACAACGCATATCCTATTCCAAATTTCTTCAAACTTGTCTATTATCTTCCCTCCCCTTGCTTTTCCATAATCACCTCCTCGCAAAACCCTTTTCTTTATCCTTTCACACATTCTAGGAATCCTAGAGCAGTATCATATGGTATCAGAGCTCGAAAAACTCTAATTTTTTAGGGATTTGTCATTCTTACACCTAAAACTAGAATCCATATAATCTAACTTAACAAACCTACCAAAAAAATTTCCCCGCGTTATTCACCTAGCCCTAGCCCTAACCTTAACCCTAATCCTAACCCTAAACCGTATCACTCTTTTTTGTTTAAACTTCCACTGCAAGAACAAGCCGTCGCTGCCAAGGAGAAATTCACAACGAGGTGTTTAGGAGCTCACTAAGGAGGACATGTAGCGGGAATTTTTTTAACTGCAACAGATGCTTGTCGTTTTTGAGAGGAGACAATCTAGTGAGGTCTCTCATAACCACAATGGTGAATCGCCAGATTGAGAGGTGGAAGTGAATCTCTTTCACTTGACAATTTTTAGTGACGAAGACCCAATATCTTGAAGATTTGACATGGAATGTAATATGAGGAGATAAGAATTTGGAGTGAAGATTGACCTGTTAAATTTTCATGATCGCTTGAACCTGGACAAATTTATCGAGTGGCTCCAGGTAATGGAATGTGTCTTTGAATAAAAAAAAACGTCCCACCTGACAAAAGGGTAAACTAACCGCTTTTAAGTTAAGGAAGAGTGTATTTTTGTGATGGAAAAATTTGAAACGGCTACGCTAGAGTGGAAAGAGACAAAATTACGGCTTGGACTAAGATGAAAAGGGAGTTGCAGCACAAATTTCTTCTTCCATATTATTGACATGTTCATAAATCTCCATCACCTACGTTTTAAAGATCCTGTTATAGAGTACACATCTGAATTTTATGAACTCATGCTGAAATATGTTTATGGAACTAGAGGAATACATTAGGGAGGTACCTTGGAGGATAGAGATTGTCTATTAGTAATGTGATGCAGTTGTTGCCTCATTGTTCTCTACTTGATGTTCGTTCCTTAGCCCTGAAAATGAGGAAAAATGACATCATTAGTTGACTGCCACACCTCTCAGACAAAATTCAATCTCAGGATTAGTTAACAAGTGTGCACATAGTGTAGCACTGAAGCCGACATGCTAGAAGAAAAAATTAGTTCATAGTGGAGAAAAAGTGGAGAGCTCCAACACTCCCAAATCCGTCTAAGCAAAGATGTTGCCTAAGTGCCAGGATTTTGGGCATGTTGCATATGATTGCCCAAATAGGGAGGTAGTCTCCTTCACGCAACAGGGAACAATTAAAGAATGAATAGTGACACAGGAGATACTGAAGAAGGTGAGAACGCAAGGGAAGATTACCAGCTTGCAGCCGATGAGGAAAAGATGTAGTGATTCAAGTTGAGCCCATGAGAGAGCCTCCAACATGATAAACATTGTTTGTCCTAGAAGTTAGTGAATCGAGGTAATAGACCGTTCATACAGAGGTTGAGGATGTGGTGCCTGAATTATATGCAGACGTTAAGAGGACCATCATTTGCATGAAAGAATACAAAGAGCTTGGGTAGAACAAAGCTATAAGATCCTTGAAATTAATAAAGAAATAAGTACCAATGCTGAATCCTCAAATTGTTGTTGGTGAATCTTAAGCATACTGAGTTAACAAAGCAAGAAAATTAGATAACCAAAGCAAAAGCTATAACAAATTTTCACAATTTTAATTGCAATAAACTATGAAAGCGTATACACAGGTGATCTATTTCTAAAGAAACTAAATCCTGATAAAAAACGGGGCAACTTCATTCTTGTTACATTTCGAGCCATCTTTAAATAAAAAACAACTAAAAATCTTCCACAAATGATATTGAGTCCCACTCAATATGAAAATTGGTCTGTTTAGTTATTTGTTGCTTTGTTCGACTTCTTAGGTTTTGCCTATGAGAAACTGAGTCTATCTGAACTAATTGGCTTGTGTATCATTCCCCCCATAACAAAAAGAACTCTCCTCTGGAGAGTAGAAATTGTGTGATGTCCTTTTTTAAGTCAAACAATGAATAACATTGGAAGGATAATAAAAGCATATTATTTCATCTTCAAAAGCTGTTTCTCTTTTTTCATCAATAATCCACAACAAATAAGGAGAAGGAACCCTCGAGTAGATAGAAAAATCAGGAAGAATAAGAAAATGAAAAAAAAAATTACTATAATCAGAATGAAAATAGCTGTTAATTATTAAAATCTAGTGCAAAGTAATAAAATAGAATGGTAAAATGAGAACAAAATATCAGGAAAGTTGCTCTGAACCCAATTGACTTAGGGTGCCTAGAGGGAATTGTGGAAATTTGCTTTGAACAAGGAGCACTTTGGAGGTCGTCCTAGTTATTATGGTCAAAGTGTAAGAAGCGCTTGCTTGATTTTTGCGATTTGGTAATTTTTGATATGCTCCGGTAAATTCCCTTAAGAAATTTGAATCATGCGGTCACTTGGTTGCTTGAAATTGATTTTTTTTTTTGACTTGAAGCAGTAATAGATAATCTGGTGCAAGGTCTTTGTAATATTTGCTGAACTTTTCTGTGCTTTATTTATTGTTCTGGCCTTTTTCGTTTGCTTTTATACTGGATGCATTCTTTATCACTTAGTTTTGAGTAAATTGTGGATTTACTTTGTCTCAAGGTACTGAAGCTGAAGATGTTCTTCGGGACAAATCGACATCAAAAATCAAATCAAAACATAAACGTCGACGCCATGGGTGAGTTCATTGTGAATGATTTGTTATGTAGAAGTTTTGTTGAATGTGTTTGCTTGCTGTTAATGTTTGGGTACTGGTAGTTTGTAGTTATGCAGATTTTAATACGTTTTGTTGTCATTGTGCTCATAGCAGTGAAAGTAAATCAGATGATTAATTAAAAGGGTTAAGAGGTTCTGTGGCTCTCTCTGTCATTCTTTATCTTTGTCTATCAAAAGATCAGCAAATATGTTTTTCGTAATTGATATGACGATGATTCAGTCCTTCAGTTATTCATTTGATATGCGTTAGTAAGCAAGCTATCTAGACCCTTGTGGTTGGCTAGGACGATGCTTTTTAATTTTTGGTCCAACTTTGACCTTTATAATTTGAACTAGTTAGCTTCCAAAGTCCATTTTGACCTCTTCTTAAAGTCAACCATGAGACGTGGTGTGGGAAGATAATTCATTCAGACTCATTTTCATACCATTAATTATGTGAGTGAAAAATTAATCTTTTGAGATCATAATAAACATATTTTACACTTCATAATCCTCTATTAGATTCCTTATAATACATGAGCATGTATGGTTTTGATCAGCAAAATTGACTTTAAAGCTTTTTCTAATAGACTTCATAGGAAATTTAAACATACCTGTAATAATTTTTGGTTTATGTACATTTTTCTAACGAATATCCAAAATTTTACATCAAAACTCTAGGATATAGGACAAATTTGGGTCATTGACTTTCACCCCGCCTACTCTTTTCTTATGTTTGAGATTATAGTCAACTTAATATTATTTGATGAGCTAAAAGCTCAGTGGGATAAACAATTCTGATATAATGGTCAAACGTATATGAAAAAAATATAATATTTTATTCTGGTCATTCGGACTAAATGAGCATTAATATTCATCAATATAACTAACTTTGTGCAGTAAAATTTCATTAAAATTTAAGCATTAGCACTAAATATATGGGGTATTTACTTACATTCCATACAATTTTTATGTATTTATATTTCTAAACCTAAACTTTCATATCGACATACATTTGTTTATTAAAGTGAAATACACTTTTGAATGCATAGGTTCATGACACCGTGTTATTATTGTAAGTATAAAAATTTAAGTGTTAGTTATATAAAAACTTATGAATTGTGTGCTAATGTATGTAAATTTCCCTAAATATAAATGTATGCATGGAAATGAAATATATCTTTTAATAGTGAAATCATCCACTTTTGTTTTATTGATAATGATCGTAGTTTAGAAGTGTTATATTATGTATACATAGACTTTACACATTTATATTATTTGGTTGTGATCTAGTCAATTGACCACAATAACCACATTTACAAATTTGACGCCGAAGTGTTATTATTTTAAGTATAAAATTTAAGTGTTTGATATGTAAATACTTATGAATTGTTTGCTATGTATGTAAATTTCCCTAAATATAAGTGGCATGGAAATGAAATATATCTTTTAACAGTGAAATTTTTTACTGTCGTTTTATTCATAATGATCATAGTTTTAGAAGTGCTACATCATGTATACTTAGGCTTTGACATATTTATATTATTTGATTGTGGTCTAGTCAATTGACCATAATAACCACTAATAAATTAGATAAGGGGTATTAATTTACTTTTAATCATTTTTTTGTTGGTGCTCTTGAGTACGCTTTAAAACCAATGTAAGCCTACCTATAAAGCTGCATTAGCTATTTATGGTCCAAGCTTTTCAAACAAGCCTGGGCCTTGTCAGAATCACCGCAATCTTTTTGCTAGTTCATGTATCAATTGAATGTATAACAACTGTAATTGTTATGGTAAAATGACTATTTGAAATATAATCATGTCTAATGGTTTTCTCCAAAATTTTGCCATGTATACATTTTTTTTTTTCATGATGTAGTTGTTTTCTGTTGTATGCTTATAATTTTCAATATGAACTCAAAATTTTCTGCTTGCAAGAAATTTTTAATTTTTTGTTGAAGGTCACCGTACGTTAAAGAGGCATATGATTCATTCATGTTAATTGTAGTTCTATTGTGCGCTTATAATTTTCCATATGTTAAACTCAAAATGTTCTGCTTGCATGAAATTTTTAGTTTTATGTGGATGGTAGCCGTATGTTAACGAGGCATGTGTTCTATTCATTTTAACATTTATGTTAATTTTAGTTGAATTAGCAAGCTGTGAAATTGAGATTTTAGTATGAAATGATTTTTTAATGAATTATGACTTATTAATGAGTCTGATCTCACTTTCTCTAAGTCCACAATGCTTGTAAGCTTTTTGGCATAGTAACATTCCTGTGTAACATTTATACATTTATTTCTAAAATGGTGGGTATAAGGAGTGTCACACCGGAAGCTGACCCCTTCAAATCACACCCAAGCTGACCACTTGTATTCAACTAGGGGTTTAACAGAGGAGGACGATTCATTCATTTCCAATTTTGATTGTCACTCATCACGCCCTTTACTTACCAGGATTTAATGACTAGAGATTTGATCTTACAAAATCATCACTAATCGAACTTCTACATTTTAATTCTTCTAATATTCACGAATTATAAATATGGATGCATGCATAAAGTAATCCTTAAATAAATACAGAGCTTCTAAAATATTTTGTTTAAATTTATTCATTCACAAAGTTTTCTTTAACCACAAAATATTGTACAAATAAAAGTTATATAAATGGACAGGTCATCTGATTTGTGATACATCTGTCTTTTCATTTTTTGAAAGTCAAAATTTTAATATCCAATGAGCTACACATTTAATAAGATAAGTAATGTTCAAATAAGATTCAAGCATACCAAAGAAAAAAAAATACGTTGGTCTGTGATACGATTCAATGTTGAAATCGACACAATTTTCTGTAGAAATTAGGGCAAACATAAATTCTTATTGCAATAATCCAAACAACTCACACAAATGCAAATGATAAATACCTATAATTTGAGAGGTAGACGATCTCTCTTAATTCTACAATTCAAGAGGTTGTAAATCTCTCCAAAATCTTAGACCTAAGACTCACAATCCGATCTCATGCATCCCCTCTCACCCTAAACATAATAAGTCTTTTTATACCGAATTATAATAATAACAAAAGACCGAATTGCTCTTAGGCATACAAAAGACAAACTTGTTGTTAGACTAGGCATATAGACGTAACAACATTTCCCTCTCAAAAAACACCTTGTCCTCAAGGTGGGAAAAAATTAGACTGTTGCTTGATATGTTAGCAGAGTTTAAATCATATAGTTGTCTACCTGTTCACTCGCAGTTTCATAGCATATTTATTAAACATGCATAATTAAGTAAAAATATTACTTTTCAATTATCACTTTATAATTTCTGTACTTGTTAATAAAGTCTATTGTTTCCAAGGGTATACATGATAAACAAGAAATACGTTGAATAAATGATTGCAACAAGAAAATATCATGTAATCTGTGATACATTCGCAGCTACAATGATGATCTGCGCAAAGGAAGGAAAAATTTCTATAGAGATGAGCCTTGATGGGTAAAGAAATATATTTCTAATTCTCGATATTATGATTGGGGCGGTCCAACTGGTATCAGTGGACCATTGATAAATGTGATTTTAGAATAATCTACTTTTATCAAAGAATATAATTGCTGATGGACTGGATGATGACCTAATGAAATGAAATATATCAAAACTTATGCAAACATTCTATGAAATTTTTAAGACAGTGAATGTTGAAAAGCAGAAGAAAAATGAGTAGTAAATGCACATATGCTATTGACCAGTATAGTGAAATATAGAACTTGATGGTAGCAACCATGTTTCCTGATCATGTTCACCTTATTTTCAACTATCAAAGCATTTGCATTCTTTATAACTATTGTCATTCATGTTTGTCTCAGACTGTTACGTCTATGTCTAATCTAAGGGCAAGTTTGCCTTTTGTATGGCAATTTAGTCTTTTGTTATTAATATTTTTGGTATAAATAGACTTATCATGTTTAGAGTTAGGGGGGATGCATGAGATTGGATAGTGAGTCTTAGGTCTAGAGTTTTGGAGAGATTTCCTACTTCTCGAATTGTAGAAATTGGGAGAGATCACCTACATCTCGAATTGTATGTGCTTATCTTTTGTATTTGTGTGAGTTGTTTGGATTATTGCAATAAGAATTTTTTTCCTAATTTCTGCGAAAATTTATGTCGATTTCTACACTGAATCATATCAAATTGGTATCAGAGCGATCGATTTATGGGGTATCACCAACAAAATCCCAATGAATAGAGATTAAACTCATTGTGCCCTAATAAAAAAGTTTGCGCCTAAAGATGTGAGCAACGACCGCATTGCTTACGGGGTCCTCATACAATCGCGATAAGAGATGCGAGATCCAAAGGCTTATCAAATCGGGGGTACAAAGACCGAAACTCCCATTTTTCTCTTCCTTTAGTGTCGCCTATGCGATACAGCCACAATCAGAGCGAGCCCATTTCTCTCCTCGACAGGATCACTGAATCCAAAGCACGATCTTCACGTACAATTGCAATCAGAGCTAGCTGGAAAGGCTCTGCGCAAAGGATCGCAGCTAACAAAGACCTGAAATCATGGGCGCAACTTGCAGGTTCGAGTGTAGAAGGTGGGATTGCGTGCAAAACATGCAATCTCATGTACAAGGCGGGATAGTGGCGTATAGCTGGGAGGCAACGACATGATCGCTACTTATCGAGGCCCAAATCCCCAAAGCAGGTTAGATCACAACGTATATTTCTCCAATACTCTGCAAACAGGAAGCTGACGAACAGAGACTCACAAGCCTTAATCGCGACTCGATCCACACGAGTTGAGCCTGCTGAGGAGCCGACGAGCCACGAGTTACATTCTAATTGCGGCTTAGGCCAACTTATTTGGTGTGGTACGTTTTGAAAACGCACCGACCGTTTGTGTAAACTACATTTTGGCAGCTTATTCAAAAAGATGCATTTTCAAACTGCTGAGATCAACGTTGTAAAAAAAGAACATTGTAATAGCCACAACTTTTTTCTGAATAAATATATTATTTTTTAGCAGTTTATCAACAGCTTATTATTAAGCTGCAACTACCCTAAATAGACCTTTAATCTTTGTTGTGAGATCGGTTGGATTGCGGCGTGCCTCGTGCTGTACCATCCCAATTCTTATAAATGTGTGTACATGCTTTCATCTTTTGGTGATTGAAAAAAACGGAAGAAGGCTGCTAAGAAAATAGAGGATTTGGAGAAGAAGTTAGAGAAAGATGTGAGAAAAATTAAATCTAAGATGGAAGAAAGGTCCATCACTATAGAAAATAGGTTTTCTTCTATAGAAAGTCGCATGGAGGACAAATGCAAGAGCATTAGGAAAATGTAAGAAACGACGAAGATGATAATGGAGTTTCACACAAAACTGGCTCCACCGGCCACGAGGTCGAGAGACGATGGGAACGGATTCCAAAAGGATTCCCATGACATGAGGGTTGCGTCACAATTTTAGGCAGGTCGAGAGCTTTGGTATCGAGCGAGGAAACTCGGAGCGGCAACACTTTCAAGAATAAAACGACATTTAGATGGCTTGAACAAACCAAAACAAGCAGAATCGAAGGTGACAGAGATGGAAGAGTCACGTGAGACGAATTTGGAGATTTTGGTGATCGATAAGCCACAGGATGAGCTGTTTGGAGCTGCAATATTTTTTAAAATTGATTGGAAATCCGACTACCTACCGATTCTGATACGGTCAAAGGATGTGCACATGACTACATTTTGAACTCCTGTGGGTCATTATGAATTTCAGATTAAATAGAAAAGATGGTCATATAATGACGCCAGGTGGAAGCTACTTGACTCAGGGTCTGTTTGGGGCAGCTTATAGGCGTAGGTGGTGTTTGGAAAACGCCGCTCCCATTTCTTTAATAGACAGCCGCGAGATTGATCCCACGGCCCGTGTCTTGAATCTGCGTCGAGTGGATTATTTCCTCCCGTGCCCTTCTGTCTGTCTCCTCGCTCGCTTGATCTCTCGGATCCTTAGGCGCTGCAGCATTGCTCGAAGAGTCGAAGCCTTGCTCCCCTTTCCCCACAGCTCGACGTCGATTTTCGTCTTCCCACCACGCTGCGAAGGTGCGACGCTCATCTCTCCACTGCTTGGCCTCGACATGCAAAATCAGCCCTCAAGTAAGAACAAGTAGATTATCGTACCTCATATTTCCCCTTGCCTTTTGAGTCGCATGAGCTGGAGGCCAGAATCGAGTCGTCCTCTGTCGATTTGAACTAAAGCCCTTTGTTCCTTCCTCTGTAAGCCGTTGGGACTAGGGAAGAAAATATCTTACACTTGAGGTATATTTTGATTTGAGGAAAATATATTTTATTTTGCACATCTTCTTATAATCTTCATTAGTAATAGTTGATGTGAACAAAAAAAATGTGGTGTTGTCTGAGAAAGTGTATAATTATTCTAACTCTACAATTTCATTTTCTGCTTGTTAATTATCGTTTNTGCGAAGGTGCGACGCTCATCTCTCCACTGCTTGGCCTCGACATGCAAAATCAGCCCTCAAGTAAGAACAAGTAGATTATCGTACCTCATATTTCACCTTGCCTTTTGATTCGCACGAGCTGGAGGCCAGAATCGAGTCGTCCTCTGTCGATTTGAACTAAAGCCCTTTGTTCCTTCCTCTGTTCCTTCGCAACCGTAGCCGCAAGAAGCCGTTGGGACTAGGGGAGAAAATATCTTACACTTGAGGTATATTTTGATCTGAGGAAAATATATTTTATTTTGCACATCTTCTTATAATCTTCATTAGTACTAGTTGATGTGAACAAAAAAAATGTGGTGTTGTCTGAGAAAGTGTTTAATTATTCTAACTCTACAATTTCATTTTCTGCTTGTTAATTATCGTTTCTCCAATATTGGGAGGTCCGAAACTTGCAAATTTCATAGTTCTTTTTGGTTGGCACAAAAGTGCAGAAAGTAGATGACCTAAAATTTGCTCTCTTTCTAGTCTAAATATGTTTTCTATATTCTTTGTGGATTCCTTTGGAATATTTTATATTTTTTTTGGATAACTTTGAGATAAATTGGGTGAATGAGGCTTTGCAGGATTCTCGTTTTCGAATGGCTGTTTAGGTTTGCTTTGTTGCTATGTTTGTTTTGGCTGGAAAATGTGTTGGAGACTGTTTTCCAAAGGAACAAACTAAATAACTAGCTAGCTTATCCTACACGGGCAAAATGATCATTTATCCAGAAATAATTGTAAATCAGATGTTTTCCAAATGCACAAACCAAACAGCCAACCAGCTTATCCGGATCAGTTGTTGATCAGCAACTTATCAGTAGATTATTGATACACTACAGCTGCCCCAAACATACCCATAGTCAAACATGCTCAACATGAGAGTGATCCGGTGTTAACCCAAACCATAATAGGAAAAATAAACGTTGTTTAGGAAAAATAAACGTTCTTACTCAAAAGCAAATAGTGGTTACAATCAGTGACACTGGAAAGTGAAATTACAACAAATATGACACAAACTCATGTTAAGGCTTGGCCCATGGGTGGTGGAGGTCGGCTGGGTGGTTGGGGAGCGAAGTTAGATGATTGAAATTAGGTGGTTGGGACCATTGTTTTAAAAGGTGTAGGCGTTGGGCGGGACGTTTTAGTCATTATGGGGTGAGGCGTAAGCCCCAAGGCGTTAGGCGTAAACCCCACAACATAAAAAAAGAAAATTAAATATTAAGAGAAAAAATAAATATTTGTGTGTAATAAAAAAAAATTAAAATCTGCTTCTAGCCAATTGCAAACATGAAGAAAAGGAAAAATCTACGGTTTATTGTAGCTACTGTGAAATTACTATAATTATAGCAAACCCACTGTCGCTATAGTGTAAAATAATAAAAATCGTGAAACAATATAAGCCTCTAACCAAATGAATTTGGCTGAGCTTGCAGGAGAGCGTAGGTGCGGGAAAGCGAAGGAACTGTGATTGAAGATGCGAGCGTGATCTACCTGCCTGCCAAAGAGGAAGCTGGAAGGGATAACCTCTGTAGGAAGAAGCCGGGAGGGATGAAGAAGATGCCCAACGGCGTGATCGCCTGCGTGCACGACGAATCAGATAAAGCAGGCGAAGCAAACGCTCCTTCGTGCGGGAAGAAGCAAACAACGCGATCACCTACTGCGGGAGGAAAGAAGCAAATGACAGTGAGTTCTTCTTTGTCTCTGCTTGTAAGGGAGGAAGCAAAGGCTGTGGGATATCGACTGCGTGGAAAACCATGAATCGGCGTGGATTGAGTAAGTGTTTTGAATTAAAACTTTTTTTCCTTTATTTGATTAATAGATGGAGCATATGCCCCATGCGGCTCAAATTGCTCTCCAAGCACTCCCGGGCGCACACACTCGAGCTTTACGCCACCCTAAGGGGCTTGGGATGAATAGGCTTACGCCTTGCTCTGGGCGCGTCCCATAGACGCCTTTTAAAACAGATGTTGGGACAACCAAAAGAGGGGCTGGAATTGTGTTGGCAGCGAGGCAGAATACTGGACAAGGGCAGCTGGTGAGGTGGTGAGCGGAGCAGTGGGGCGTGGTAGGAAAGGTTGGAACAACCAATAGGAAAACGGTAGGTTTACTATTTTTCGGATGATGGTCGCGAAGGGGCGAAGGGGCGAAGTAGGGTGCCTTAATGGGTGCAAGGGGCGGTTGTTTGGGACAAGGGCAGCAAAAAGGTTTGGAATGGGAAGACTGCAGTGAAAAAACTGCAAAATTGCTGCCCTTGGGGCGGTTACATTAGAGAAGGACGACGTGGAGTGGCGGGTTGCTATGGGGGAATGATAAATCACTACCTAGAAACCAAGATACAGCTAAAACATTGCTTGAAACCCTAAAATATAGCCCTCCAAGGGAAGAAGCGACACCAGCATTTGTCTCGATAGAAAATACAACAACTTACTTCCAAATCTTAATACAACACATATATAGGGAATGACTACAAAAGAATTAAGGATAATGAGAATAAAGAATAAGGAAAATGACATTATTTTGGCTTGTCTTTCGCGATTCATATTTTTGCGGTACTGTAGCAGATGCAGAACCATAGCATATTTTTTCTGTGGTAAGCTCTCATATCAATCTCCTGGGGTTGGGGCAGCTTCGATTTCATTCGTCAAAGTTTCTGATTTCTTATATCACAGAGTTAAGCCTGCCATGTTGAAGGTAGCAGAGATATTGTAATTCTCTGATAGGTCGATCATGTCGGTGTTGTTATTCCACATCACGTCTTGATAGAATGAATATGCACCATGTCTTGGTACATTCTGAGCTGGAGCTGTATATAGATGTAGATTCCCACAATGTAACTCTTTAGCCTTTAATTATGAAACCTTCCTCAATTCCTCATGCTCAATCAATTATAGCTGATAAACCAATATGTGAGGGGAAATCAACTCTGGGGTGAAATCTATGCAGGTGATGGCTGCAAAATTGTCACGAAGCGGGCGACTACTTCACGCAAGTATACGTGTCAAAGTAATAAGCGGTTTGCAGGAGTACCGCGTATATTTCCCATGATGAAGTGTGTTAATAAACAAATTTGAAACGATGAAACTACAATTTGGAAGGGTTGAAAAATGGATGCCAGAAACATTGTGTTTGGAAAGGAAGACTCTAGTGTGGTTTCAATGGAAAGAACAATGTCAACCAATCAAAATATATGAAGAATTCAATGACTGATTGTTGGAGTATTTTAGAATCACTCGGGAAGGGGTCACACAAGCAATTTTTTGAATTGGTCAGGGAAGGTTCCATCATAGATTATAGGGAGAAGTTTGAGATCATATCTGATCGTTTGAGTTGGATATTGGAGGAAGTGTTGGAATGAAACTTCATAATAGGGTTGAAGCTAGCGATTCAAGCATCACTTTGTCTATTGAGACCGCTAGGATTGGGGGAAACTATGGAGTTAGTGTAGCTGGTTGAAGATAAAATGCAATGGAGTGGGCTAACGGGAGCAATGCAAGTGGAACATCACATCAAAATGCTACAATCACGACGATGCCAAAAACTTAAATAGTGGAAGTCGAGAGAGAGGCTCCACTGGATAAGAATAATGAGTCACGATCAAGGTTGACATTCAAATGTATTATAGAAGTATAGATTCAGGGGAAGTGAGCGAAGAGGTTATGTTTTCGGTGTGTTGAGAAGTTTGTTTCAGGACAGTGTGACAAGGATCAGACATTACATGTTCTCACAATGTGTGACGAGGAGGCAGGGGAGGAAGAAACATTGTAGGTTTTGGTGGATAAGGGGAAGGGACACCATCATTTGGATGGGGCAGAAGTCTCATTGAACTTAGTACCGCTCTGAAATAGTGAGGACAGATCGAAGAGCAGGAAGTAGTGGTATTGGTAGATAGTGGGGTCACCCACAACTTATTTATTCAAGTACTGAAGCAGTTGGAGCTTGAGATGGTTGACACAGGAAGTTTTGGAGTCATGATAAGGATGGGATAGTTAGAGAAGAGCATAGGAGTTTGTAAATGGGTGATTTTAACACTACAAGGTATTCAGGTGAGGATTTTCTTCCTTTGGATTTATAAGAACCAACGTGATATTGAGTATGAATTAGTTGCAGTTTTTAAGGGATATTAAGATAATTTGGAAACTCCTGACAATGAAGTTTTATGATGGAGACAACATAGTGGTGCTTTATGGTGACCATTGTGCAAGACCTTGGTGTTAGCAGATCCATCAAATGTGATAGTTATGTAGAGTGACCACGACCTAAGACTTGGAAGGGGTTGACAAGATTTTTGGGACTTACAAAATCTTACCAGAAGCTCATGAAAGGGTTGTTATTCAATTGTGTGGATGTTGACTAAGAAACTGAAAAAGGATAACTTTCAAAGCGGAAAAGTAGCAACCCAGTGTCGACGTTACTGAATTTCAACCAAACTTTCATTCTAGAGATGGATGTCTCAAGCTATGGATTAGGCGCAACTCTCATGTAGTATCAAAGACTCATCACTTATTTAGTTATGTGCTGACAATGAGAGCCAGAATCAAGTCAATTTATGAATGGGAGCCTCACACTTAATCCAATAACAGTTTCTTATTTTTCACCTCGGGACAATGTATTTTCTTGGGAGTGGAGTAATGTTAGATAGACGCCTAAAGACAATTTAGTCTTGTGTTAGTTATGATTATTTGGTTTAGACAGAGATTATTATGCTTAGGGTTATGTATGCTATGAGATTTTGTCTTGAGTCTTAGGTTTAGTGTTTGGGAGTGATAGTCTACCTCTCGATATATAGGTGCTTATTATTTTATGTATTTGAGTTGTGTTGTTTGGTATTATTGAAATAAAAAGATTGATTGTACTAATTTCTCTAGAAAACCTCTCTGATTTATATCAGTTTCTCCTTGAGAGGGATTGCCTTGGGTGCTCTAGTGAGTGTACTATTATTGCTTGATTCAAGGGTTGATCTCTGTTTGTAAGGTGTTATGGTGTTGCTTCTCCAGGTTCAAAGCTAGTGTCTGTACATCATGTAGGGGCCGATACAATTGTAGTTGCAGCACATTACTGATAGATAGTTCTTCAAGATATCTCACCATTGTTTGCTCTTCAGGTTCCACCAACTCATATTTCAACATGAGTTGATTAAATTTAGCTATGTATTCTTCCATAAAAGAAATTTTCTAACACACATTGTAGGGTTTTATGAACATATTTTGTCGGTAATATGGGAGAAGTCATTTATGCCGCATCTCCTTCTTCATCTTAAATTAAATAGTGATTTTGCTTTTTCTCTTATGTTGGCATAGACACTTCAAAATTTTCCACCATAAAGATGCCCCCTTTTTTGACTTAACGGTGACTAGCTTTATGCTTCTGTCGAGCGGAACATCATTGTACTCAAAAACTTGTTCCACTATTTGGAGCCACTCAATGAACTCTTCCAGATCCATGCGATCGTCAAAATTTGGTAAATCCACATGTTACTCCAAAGGTAGCATGTCTAGCATACTCATTGTTAAATTGACGTGGCATCAACTATTCATTTAGGAAAGAGAAGACAAGAAATTTTGTTGAATTTGCCAACCGTACTAGAATTAACTGCTTTGGCCTTCCTGTGATCGCACAACCCTCGTTATCCCCCTCGGGGCTGTGGCGGGGTCACGCTATCCAGAGATTCGGACGCTAGATGTAGAACTGAACTAAATTGGACCTAAATATAATTTCAGTTTCTTCGGTTCGATTTTGATTTAACTGAAGTTTGAAATCCTAATGAAGATATGACATTCGATCGGTTTGGTTTGCTTGGCTGCTGATTTTTTAACTAATTAGTTGGTGGATTTAGTTTTATCATAATATAGTTTGTTTTTCGGTTTAATCAAAAAAATAATTGAAAACTAAATAACCGTTAATATGGAATAAAAAGCCTGAACCGTGATTTCATAAACCAAATCAAATCAATTGAATATGCTCGATTTGGTTCGATTTTTGGTTAAAATCAATTAATGCACATCCCTTCTAAAAAGAGTTGATCTTGAAGTCTTTCTTGGACTTGATTTATTTATTTTTTTATACTTTTTGTTTGTTAACCAAGATCTAGCCTCAAATTACATTCTCTCTCCTTCTACCCCTTCAACTGGTGGTTATAAATAATGACATGCTTGACATTTGTTCTAACCAATTTTGTTGCAGTGAGGAATTTTGCTTCTCTTTAATATAATTGTTATATTTATTTGTTTTTCATCATAGATCTGATACCTAATAATATTGGATGGATTTTTTAATTAATCCAGTGGTGTTAATTTTTATCTATCAAATGTTGTTATCTATTTTCTTGGATCAATGATATTTACTAGGAATTTGGCCACTATAATTTTATTGATGCTTTGTAATTAGTTGTTTGCTGCTTTTGATCTTTTGGTTCTTTTTTCATATTACTAAGCGGATGTTTTCTTGTGTATACCGTGCATTTGTTGCATTACCTTTTCCATTAATTGCACCGTTGTTGAAGCTGTGATTGTCTAATTTTTCTGTTGATGCTAATTGAAAACACTTCTCTATTTCAGAGTAGATGGTCATAAAAGCAATTGCCTATGCGCAGTCTGTGTAGTTAGGCGCCGCAGGAAGGAGCGCGAGGAACATTCAGCAGCCTTTGAGAGCCACGTGATAGCTAATCAAGCCGGTTTTTCTAATGAACCTAAGCTGGAGTCAGTAAGTGGTTTGAAATATCTGTTTACATTGATTGGAAACAGTTTGTGTGGATTGTACTGGAAGTTTGCCGTTTAATTCTGTTACATGACTGATATTTCCTATTATTTACTCTCCTCTAAAATAATTACTAGCATTTCTTAAGAATTTATATTTTGTAAGGATTATTTTGAGATATGTATAATGTTTATAGGTAAGTATAAGTATTTTATTATACATATAATTTATTTAATAATTAAATAGTTATTTCTAAAGTTTAAATTATTTTACCATTCAGTAAAAAAATGTTATTATTGCATGGACTATTGTTCAGTAGCTGCAAAGGGTAACATCGGAATTTTCCACTTGGCCTTTCATGCAATGGCTGATGGGGATTTTATTGGTTCTGATTAAATTAGTTTATAATAGGTATTATAGCACACACGCACACACTTATACTTAAAAGCATTTATCCCATAGGATCCAATGACACCGATTTCAGCATAGAAATTAGGGCAAATTAATAATTTATTACCAAAATATCACATAACTCAACACGAAATACAATTCGAGAGGCAGTAAATCTATCCCAAGTCTTAATCCTAAAACTCTAGACAAAATCTCATCCATAGCCCTAACCCTAAACATATTAGCCCTATTTATACTAAACAATAATAAATGACAAATGACTGAATTGTCTTTAGGATAATAAAGACTAAATTGCTCTTAGACGTTGTCATAGCATTACTCCCCTCCCAGAAAGACACAATGTCCTCAAGGTGAAAAAAATATTGTTAGGTCAGGTCGTATGGCTCCCATGTGATGTCATCATGTGACAATCATGTCCATTTAATAAGAAATTTACAGTGACCCTCACCATCTCGGAATGTTGTCTTCTGCACATATTTCAGTCGCAGTTGAATCTGATGACACTTTGACTTCAAGTCAATCCTGAAGAATACCACTGCCCAAACAACTCGTCTAGTAGCTTATTGATTCTTGAAACCTCTGCTAACTTTGTATCATGTGTCTCTTCCATTATACACAACTGATTAAGAATCTCAACAATATATCCCGAATCACTTGCATCATAATCTTCAGCGTCACCAACATCTTGCACAATTAGGGTCACCAAGAAACACCACCATCCTGTCTTTCTTCCGAATATTCTGCAATATCCAAATCAGTCCCTTACAAACTCCTTCGCTCTTCTCCACCTGACTCGTTCACATCATTACTTCTACATCCCCTTATTTCTGGAAGGCTTCCACAATAAAAAGTACAGATGCAGCTGGTTGCAACCCTCTATGGGGATACCATCCACTGTGGTTCCTAGTTCCAGGCCAAAATTTTTTGTAGCGATCTTTTCTAGACCCGAATTGCACGTCGTTCTGATTTTTCTGTCGTCTCTCATCCCAAGCCTCATGATGTGCGATTCTCCTTTGATGCTGCCACTCAAATTTGTTCTTGATTCCTTCGTTCGATACCACAACTCCCGATCCGCCTAAAGCAGCGAGGTTGTTATGATGCCACACAAATCCTTCTAGTTTATGCTACTTACATCTGTTCCTGATGCCTTCCTAGATCCTTTTGTAGGCGGAGGTAGTTTTGTGTGAAACTCCATAATCTTCTTCATCATTTCTTCTAGGGTCATGAATCTTCTCTCGAACCTCCCCTCCATGGACGAAAACCGCCTTTCTAGGGACGAGAAATGCTCTTCCATTTTAGATATGATTTGATTCACATCTTTTTCTATTTTCTACTTTAGAGCGTGATACTGGAGTTGACTCAAATTACATAGAAATTAAATTTTATTGTTGTAATTCAAAGATTACAACAAATCTTTGAAATAAGAATAAAACGATACAAAACACACAAACTATCCTCTAGGGTGAGAGCAGCAGGGGTGAACACTGCCTAGTCAGCATGCGGGTGGATTTCTTGGGGTGATGCGACAGCAGAGGGAGGGTTGGAGAGGAGTGCTGCAGTTGTTGGAATGGTTGGAGGGAGTTGTGACAGGGTCTGGAATGTTTGGGAAGTGTTGTGATAGGTCTGGAATGGATCTGGAGGGAAGCTCGATAGATTTGAAAGGGCTGGAGGGGATTGCGATCTATCTGGAGGGGGTTGGAGTGAGCTACAATAGGCCTGGGAGGGATGGAGGAGGCTGATGGAAAGGTGGCTGCAAGCATGGGAGATTCACGTGGGCTTGTCGGTAGCAGGAAGAAGGGAACTAGCGAAGATAATCACTGCCTCGGACGAGTTACAGTTGAAGCATCTTCTCGTCATCAGATAAAACCCTTGGAAGGGAGAAATGCTCCAGAAGCTGAAATATGAAATCAGAGACAACAAAAAACTGCACCCTAAGCAAACAAAAGTCATATACATAATGGATAATAGTAGTTAGAATAGGAAGAGAATAGGAAGGGGGAGGGACAGCAAAGCAGGTCCACTTCCTGTTGGACTGGGCGGCTGATCCAAGTCCTCTTGCCCAAACCGGTCGCTTCAGCCCTTCCACTGCGGTAAGGCCCGTGGTAGGTAAGGCCCACGCCAGAGTCTCTGTTTTCTTGGTCATCATTACTCCCGCAAAAGATTTTCGATCACAAAAAAGGGAAACAATTATAGATTGAAACGACGTTGATGCTTTCCCAAATAGTTTGAATAAGTCTATACCGCGAGATAGTAAGCCCGTCGTCGATCCAAATCATGTCTATGCGTTGAAGAGGCCTTTTATGGCTTGCTTGATTTTGGAAGGCTGCCTTCTTCCCTGACCGGTGTCGACCAGGAGTAAAGAATGACTAAAATTGGAGTTGAAGATGTCTGAGAACTGTCGCGAGTAGGGGGAGTGGCCATAGGTTTCAGAGCTTTGAGGAAGGAGTCATAGAAGATCTAAGATGTTTTAAATCAAATTGTGATGGTTCACAGAGAAATTGAATCGCGATGGTAAGATCAATTAGCGATTATATCGGCGAAGTTCGGTCACTATATGTCGCGGTCACCTTCGTTGCTTCCCAGTTATGTGAATCACGACTGAATGACATGAGGCGCGCCGCTCCTAGCTGACTCAAATTGTGCATGTCTAGTAAGTTCGGTCATGAGAGTTGCGTGATCTTGTTGGGCAAATGCTGACCGTCACGAACATTGTATGAAGGCGACAGACGCCTGTATCGGAAGGTTTGATCGCCACGATTTCAATGATTTCAGAAGCGGAAGAAGGATAATCGATGCTTTGTTCCCACTTTGATAAATCCAACACCGATTTTCACACAAAAATTAGGTCAAATGAATATGTTTTTGCCAGAACATCAAATAACTCAGCAGGAATACATAAGATAAGCACCTACAATTGAAGATGCAGGTGTTCTCTTTCAAATCTTATAATTCTAGAGGTAGGAAATCTCTTCTAAGCCATAACCCTAAGACTCAATATAGTCTCATCCATAATCTTGTTCCTAAGCTTATTAGCCTTATTTATGTTAAATAATAATGAATGACAACTGATTAAATTGTCCTTAAGCTAAAAAAGATTAAATTTTCATTAGGCGCCATCATAACATCCTCATTTCTCCCATTTTGGTTACGCCCGTGTTCAGGCAGAGAGGAAACATAGAGCTGGGAGTTTATGTTGTGAGGGAAGAGGAAGCAGGAGGAGAAGAAGCTAGGTTTGGTAAGAAAATTTGATTTTTAGTAATTTTCTCTAGTACATTGACTTTGGATTGACATAGTCAGCCTTATGCTTGTATGAGGAGTTATTTTTTGTTAAGCATGTGTTAAGTTACTTTTTGTTTAAATTTGGGTTATAATTTATGAAAATTTGTAAATTGAGAAAATTGCATTTAGTAGATTAGTTACAGATGATCATGATTTTGAGGTGATAATAACAAGAAAATTGTTCTATGATCAAATGTCACTTTGGTGAGATACTCAATTATTAATTTAGGGAAAAAAGTACTTTATAGTTGTTTGTATGTAAATATTATAAATTAGACTCGTAAGCTTTGCATTAGAAGACTTTTTATTTTTCAATTTATGCAATTATGTCCTAGCAATTATAATTAAATGAATATGTATCATATTAAATTATAAAAAAAAAAAAACCGGAAGCATAGAATTACATTATCAATTTATTAGAATATTATATTTTTAAAGTAGGACACATGCCCCTACAATTTAGTTATTAATGCACAATGATGCTTAGTCTGTTAAAAATGAATAATATTTGTATGTAAAGATTCAATAATAAAAATGAAATGAGTATGAGAAGGCCATGCATGTGGATACAATGGTAATGAAATCTTTATAATAATTTGTATAGCTATGGCGACAAATGTGGCCCTATATTGAGATAAAAAAGGGCCCTTAGGTTGATATATCTTTTATAACTTGGATTATAAGACGACAAATGTTAGCTCATATGATGTAAAAAAGGTTTTCAAGTTGTTACATTTATAATAAATTGTATAAGAGGGGTGACACTGGTGAGCCCATAAGGAGGAAGAGTCCTTGAGTTGATATATTTATGATAGCCTTAAAGATAGGGTGACAAAGATGAACCCATAGGGAGACATGAGAGTCCTTCAAATGATATGTTTATTATGATATGTATGTGTAGGGCGACAAAGGCGAGTTCTTATGGAGATAAAATTGTCCTCAATATGCAGTCTTATAGCAACCCTATGATACTTAGTGTGAGGTCTGACATAGCTCACTTTCTTACATAGCCAATAAACTTTAACCTACATGCATGGCATATTCTGATGCTGAAGCAAGATATTTTATATTAAGAAATAAATAAAATGAACAAATGCATATTATGAGAAGATTAATTTTTATTGGAGACGCTTGTTAGCTTTCCTTAAAATAGCGTAGTGCATATTATGTATGACTTTGAGCATTTCTTTTAAAAATTTTCTTAGTAATATTACTTTATAAATTATCATACCACCTATTGTCTAGGAAGGATTAGTTTGTAATGATTATATATCATCCACCAAACTAGACTATATTTTATATTAAGATTTAATTTCAAGTTTATGATAAGCATATCATATTGATTTAATGTTTTAAAGATTCATTTTTTTTAAAAAAATTATTTATCTTGTTGAGCCTTTAAGCTCATTAGATATTTAGAGAAAAATAAAGTTGATCCTTGAGGGCCGGGTTTTGATATAAAGTACATTAAATTATATTTATGATGAAAGTTTGATATTATGAAAACGAATATTGATAAACTCTTAGAGTTTGATAAATAGAATATTTTAGAATGCTTTTGTTCAATTGATTTGTGTTTATTATTAAATCCCTATGAATTAGAAATTATTGTATGATCGTTTATATTATTGATTTTATCTCTCATTCTGTTCTGGTGGGTATAGTTCTAGAATAGATGTTGCTGAAAATTTTATTCAACTATGTTGTACGCTTCTCTGTTATCTTTTTGGATCAGTAGGGGCGTCTTGGTTGTGATAACAAATAATATCAGAGTAGTTGAATTCTGATGATTTGAATATGGAGGCTTGATTAAATTTACTGTAATTAAGAAATCTATTAAATGTGATATAATCACTATAGAGCATGGGTGACTATAAACTTCCCAAGTGGGTGGCGAGACAAACCGTACATTATATATTTATCATATATTTTGCCTGAATTATATATAAAAAAATACATTAAGTAATAATAATAAGTGTTAGACATTATGGTTGTGGGAGTATTTAAAGTAACTAGTGGTCATTCAGCACTGCTTAATATGACACTTATATGAATGAGATAGGTGCTTTAGTAGAAGGCAGTACATTCAGTGTAGAAAGTGTTTCATGGAATGCAGCGACTGGTGCATTAACCATTAATATTTCCTTCTGCATCTTCTTTTCTCCTTCTAGAATTTATTTCCCTTGTCAAATACTTTAATTTTGTGGCTCCATTTCCTTTACCTTTAATATAAATCATCAAGTAGGAGGTTAGTTACGGAGTGAAGAGATTGTTTTAAAAAACTAAGAAATAATGGGAGGGCGGCTAACATCCTTGAAAAGGAACTTTTTGTTTATATCTTTCCATCGGGAAATTTTTAGGCCAATCAATAGAGGAGGCTAAAGAGAGGTAGGGAGTGAATATATTAGAGAGGATAGAGAGTGGATGTGCAATGCTGACTCGATTGTTGAAATGCAATCCAAAAATCAAATATCATCAAATTAGGCCCATAAAAGATGCGTGATTCATGATGGGAGGACTTTGATTTGATGGTTTATAAGTGGCTTCATCATTATTTGATTGATGACTAAGGTCGGATGATGTATTTTTTGTTGTTGCAATAAATCCCAGAAATAATATGTAATCGTTGATCTATGGATACTTTATATCTATCGGCTAGAGTTGGCTGAGTGTTGCATGACTTCAAGCATGGGACTAGGACATCTCTATCATTTACCAAATAGGCCTCAGAAGGTCACATGGAAGTCTGTCTCCTTTCCATTTGATTTATTTTTGTCTCCAACATTGCTTTAGTCTCATGAGTTGGAGCCCTCATGGCCTGCTATACTCTTTTTATCATTTGCCTTTTAATCTTTTGGGGCATAGTAGTGTCTACTCGCATCCATTCATCTCGCATAGTAAAGGTGGCCTCGGTTATTCTCAAGCATTCTAACTCACCAAATTACTAATTTTATCCAATTACGTTTGGCAAGATTGCTACCACTTTTCGATGCTCCTGATGATAGTGTCAACCTGCCTGTTTTCGTCCGTCATTTAAAGATGGAAATGTAGGAAAGATCACAACTCCTCCCGAGCATCTATTCCTCTTAACCCAGAATAACTTGGTTGATCTGAATTAGTCCATTTTTATTTAGCCCAGGATGAAATCCAAACTTGTTCTTTTAGTTTCAGCTTTTATGTTTAGGTTGTTTGATCCCATCCCCTTGAGATGCATGCCTATCCTGGCCTTCATCTATAACTTGAATATCAGAAATATTATATCTCTATTAAACTCCTTAAGCAATTGGATGGTGGTCCCTTGCTAACTTTTTAAATCAAACTTCATATTTATAATTTTTTGTAAAGAGGATTTATAAGTCCAAAATATTCTAGAGCTATGAGTGACCCTTTCTAGGTGTGCATGAAAAAAAAAAATGCTCAAATAAAGAAGCAAATGTTGAAACTCTTATTGTGGAGCAGCCATGCATTCAAGCAAGTCAACACAAAGATTAATCTCTTTGTAAATGTGTTTGAAGGTAAGGTTGGTGTAAAGACTACATTCCTACTAGTCATTGCCGAGTTTATCTTCTACCGTGCATTGAAGCTTTTAAGGCCATTGCTTGTCCCGGTACTTCCTTCCATTGTCAACCTCTACTTTTAGTTTGCTAAGTCCCTTCTTTTGGACTCTTCAAGGCTTCACGTAGTATTCTCTATCTATGGAAGCCAGACTTTACTTGCTAAGATTCATTTATTTGCGCGGATGCTCAATGATTTTCTTCTCTCCAGTGATGATGTGGTGCGATCTAAAGGAATTAATGCAACATCCAAATATGCGCATTGTTATAATTTTGAGGTCGTTGGTCTTCTATTCATCATCTTCGCGCTTTCTTGAATTATTGTTGATTACCGATACCAGGGTTCTCCTCATTAGACCACTTTATAGAATGTTTTTTTGTTAAAACTACAAACTCTAAATTTTAAGTATCTTCAAGTTTCAACTTCCACACATTATATGTTTGGAGATCTGGATTGCTCAAAATAATACAAAATATGACAAGAAGACATGCTTAAATTAGGTTTTCATTCAAATAATCAAATATATATTTATCGAAATCAATTTGGATTTCCTTATCTCTATTCCTTGGGGAGCTGTTGAGCTTTACATTGCTGTTCTTAGGAATCCCAAAGTGTGCTTGTTTGCGCATCCATGTGTGGGTGCGCGCGCGCACGCAATCATGTGCTTTCATGTGTCTGTCTCTGTGCACGCGCACATGTGGCCAATGCCTATGGATACTTGCAATTTTCATTGTACTCATTCCATTCTTTTATCAAATTTTATTTTGAGATATTATGCCATAAAATTATTTTTTGGTCTACCGAGACTTCAATATATTGCCGATTCAAGCATAGGAGTGCCAAATTAATAATAATAATAAGAACAATTAGGGAAGTTTACATGCGTAGCACATAATTCTTATGTATTCACGTATCTCATACCTAAAATTCCTATTTACATCCATAGCACTTTGGTAATAGTTCTATTTTTTATGTGATTAAAGATTTGAGTTCTATGTGTGTCTATTTGATAGTTTAGGTGTGAGATATGCTAATACATAAGAATTATGTGCTGTGTTTGTAAATGCCCCTAGAAAGAGTATAGGAGTTCTTTTCTCAAGGCGACTCCCATGGAGCATCTAAACCTTTTTTGCTGACCATGTTTACACTAGGTAGCTTGAGTGAGAGCGATCTCTTTTGTGGCTTAAACGATGCGGATGTTTTTTGTAGCATGTAATACTAATTTTCATTAGCACTTTAGTCTTTTTTTTTTTGTCATTCATCATTGTTAATTGTTCTATGTTATTTTGATTGTTCTTTATTCAATTCTTTTTTGTAATTTCTATTTAGGTTACCTTTAACAAACACTATTACTCTTCTAGTCCTTGTTCCTTGTGTCTGTTCTCTTTATCAGTACGTCTTTAAGACTCTTTTTTACGTGCTGAAATCACAAAACTAGTTAATAACCTTTTATTGCATAATGCTACTTCCACATTAATATATAATTATTTTCTATATTTATTTTTCTTTATTTTATCGTACATACATAATTTTTTCATTTGATTATTTTAATATTTGTTTTGTGTAATACTTGAATCTAAACTATATGGCAACTATTTCTGTCATTTTTTAAATTATCCTATTTAATTTTTTTATGTTGTTCTCGTATTATGATCCTGCCGTTGCATCTCGTTCTTAGATTCTATTTCATTCATTTGCATAATGTATCAAATTCTCTTAATATTTTGAATCTTGGCATCACTGTTCCATTCAATTTACTAATCCTTTAATCGCTTTATCCCCTCTATCTGTGGAGAACTGGTAAAGTTAAACCTGAAATGGATGTGAATTTCTTTTCTTTTTTTATTTAAGTTAAATTTGTTTGGCATCACTCGTGATACATAGTTGATGTTGATAATGGCGTTTGTATTTATTTCTCATGTTTTGTTTAATGACAGTTTCTTTTGATTTCTCTCTATATTTTATTTTAAAACTATAAACCAGAAGATGACATAAATAAATGGCAATTGAAGTTGAAATTCTGTTGGACCGTCTTATATCAAAAGTTATAACCTTTTGTACTTATGCCATTCTGCCTTAATCATTCTTTTCACATTCATAGTTGTTAATCGACTCTTCGTTTTTTACAGGCTGAACTTATTTCTTAAATTCTTTTAACATTTTCAGGCCAGTTTTGCTGACAACCCTTGCAGTGAAGGTACTGCCTCGACCTTTGATCACTCTCTAGAAGTTGATGCGGATGCTGAAATGGGTGAAACTAGAAAGGTAGAGCCGATATCAACTCTTGAACGAACCGGCAGCGACAAACCCGAAGAGCTGGGCGCCACAGGCAGAGAGATTGAACTATATCCCAACACTACCAATAATGAAACTTTTGGCAACTTGACGCACGAGAATGGCACCAAGGATGATTCAAATCAACATTTTCATGGTCAGGAATGGCATCATTCTAACTCTCCTAAGAACGATTACGAGAAAGATGAAGTTGAAGATGAAGACGGGATTCGTCGGGGGGTAAATTTTAATTTTTTTTTTAAATCGTAAATTGGTATGGAGTAAAGTGTCAAAATGGTCTTATACATGGGGTTATTTTAGTCCCATAAGAGTCTATAGAAGTGTCAAATTAGTGCTTCGACTCTATGAGCTTCAGGGGACCATTTCAGCCCCCGTTAAAGGAGTATGGGAACTAAATGGACATTTTTATAGAGTCTAGGGCTAAACTAGCCCTCTACAAATAGTCTAGGGTCTAATTTGACTCTCTTCTCATTTAGTGTGTGAATTTAACTTGTTAAAATTGAGGATCACTCAAACATATTATTGGTTCTTAGCTTTGAGTGAGATCAATGAGCAGATTAATGAGACATGTTTGATTCTAATTGAAGTTGAATTGAGTCGGGAGTGAATCTGATCGAGCTTTCTCAAGATTGGATTGAATTGCATTTTCATGTATGTACCAATGTATGAGCGCATAAATACAAATATTTATGTATAGTTTATAATTTATAGTAGGAAGATTTACATGCAGACCACTTTATCTTATGTATTTACATATTTAACACAAACTTCAATTTTTACATATATGCCCACCTTACCTATCATCAGAAATGTATATTTCACTTTTTAAAGGTTAAAATAGTAGTACTTTTGATGCGATATGAAAGATTTGGGTGGTTTAAATGTAAAAAGTAAAGTTTAACTGTTAGAATGTTAATGGATAGCTATATTAATGCATATATTCACCTATATATTTTGACATACAGGTCATGTGTGTGCAAAAGCATGCATACGTTGATTTATCCATATGCATGTAGTATAGGTACTTATACATTAAACTAAAAAATTGATATAAGTGACAATAAATCTCAATACCTTAAATCATTTATGATTGCAGGAATTGTCTCCAAGTGTTCAGGAAATGAAACTGTTAGAGAATCAACCTCAGCAAGAGAACCACTCAGCCTTGTGGTTATGCAGAGACCTCTTTCCAGGAGACGAAAAGTCTGTTTGGAATGGACCCCATTCCTTAAACAGAAGGCATTCATCTGCGAGACAGAATAACCCCATTCGAAGTGCTTTGGCAGCATTAATGCAGTGATATTACAGTCTTCTGTTTCTCAAGTAAGCTCATTTAATTGATCAGTGATTTAAATAATTGTCTTTAGAAAATGTTGATCAGAGATTGCAATTCATCATTGCTTGTAAGATATATATAGAGGTGCAAATATGGTTAAGTGTCAGTCATGGTTATATGAATTGAGATATCACATATTATCTAAGAAATTTTATTTATAGTTCAGTGAAAAACATATGAGTTTTCAAGCCTATGACTTCAAGAACTTCATGTCTTTTGATAACATATATAGTGCTCTCTAGTCTGGGGAATTCTTAGACGCATGAGGGATGACTGGGGCTCGTATAATAGCCTCCCTCCGGCCATTCCTTTTGTGACTTGGACTAAAAATTCAATAATTTTTTACTCATGTGCCCTCCATTTTTTCCTTTATTTCCTTAGTAAAACTGCATCAATAACAGTAAGCCTTTTTCTCATAAAAATAAAATAAATGATTATAATTAATTTTTCATAATTTAATGAAGTTGTATTAATTTATATATATATATATATATATATATATGATGCAGTTTGTGTATTCCCTCTCGGTTTGGAGAAATTTGCATGCATACCACACAGTTCTTATGAATTTACATATCTAATACCCAATATTTGATATTTACACTTAATAGTATGTTTGTGTCAAGCCTATAATATTTTAGCATTATGCATATAAATTTAAAGTTTTAGGTGTTAGATATACAAATACATAAGTATTGTGTTATATATGTAAATGCTCCTTTTTGGTTTAAAAATATGCATTTTATTAGCAGGTTTCATTTAATTTAATTTAAAAATTAATTCAAACTGACCATATTTGTCCTACTTAAATTGAAATAGAGCCAAATTTTATTTTTTTAGTTAAAATCAACTAGCTAAAATTTTGCAATAAGTGATAATCTTATGGTTATAAATTTGAGGACATTTCAAGTAATATTCTGATTTAAAAGTTATTTTTTTATCAACTCATGTTATAATTTTTATGTTAAGCCATTATGTTTTGTCTTGTAAGTCATTTAATTTATTTTGGTATTTTCTATCAATTTTATTTATAAAATTATCTCTTTTATAATAAATATTACTTTATAAGTTAAAAAATTTAACAATTATTTAAGACTAACTTAAAATTTTTTAATGTTGTTTAGGCAATAAAATGTAGAAGTTTCAACAATAGGCCTAATGCAAGGATTATTTGGAGATATTAGAGGATGTATGATTATACACATATAATGTCTGGTGAAGTACTTTTAAACATATTAAAATATCATGATGGGAAAGTTGAGATGAAAAACACTTGATGATTTATATAAGTCTTACTTATAAAACATTTAGGTAAGTGATAAGCTAGAATGGTGTGAGCAAGTGCAAGTGCAACTCAAGTGATATATGTTAAATAGGTTATCATTCTTATGAGAATCATAATTAAAATTTTGGTTAAGTGCTAATTTATGTCACCCTTTCTAATAATTTCAGTGTATTATAAAACTATAGTTTAAGTGCTTGGTTAAACTAGATTTAACAATATGAGAGAGTACCCTTAATTTACGTTCGATTCGTACAAAATTTTTGAAAATATTAAATTAAAATTTTATTTTATTAAGGATATTGATATCAATAAATTTCATTATTTGGAAAGAATTTCGAGGCATTTTTTGAGAAAAAAATCATCCGAAACTCAAATTTCAGTAAACTTACAGTTAAACTGATCGGCTCAACAAGGCGAACCCAGTGACACTAAAATTGATCTAATTCTAGTCGAATCAAGTATGGATCAAGCTGTTAAATGGAGGGACAAATGGTTTTTAAATTTGATAAGCATTGATTCAAGTTAAGCATCTCAATGAAACAAATCCAACTAGACCAAGATCACTTAATTCAGACTTCGTTGAGACACATAAATATCCATAAAATATCATCTAATTGCGAAAATCACTCAGGGTCGTTTGATGTAGTAGCTTGTATTCATGCATTACTTACGGAAAATGCCACTCCCAAAATCTATAAATAGAGCCCTACTGCTTTAATGAAAGGGCAACAAGACTTAGAGCTAGACCTATAGACGGATCAAGAGGAGCCAACTTTCAGAGCTATTCTGGACTAAATACCTAATAATCACTCTCGTAGTTGTTGACCACCAAAAAACACTGCTCGCTGACCACCATCGTCATCGATCTCTCTAGACTACTCCCTGCTCGTCGCCATTGGTGGACTATGTGGAGTGATGACATACTTTGCAACAAAGTCCCATGTAGAGTATCTAAGCACCTTACAAAGTGGCACAATACTTTTGATATTGTGCAACGGTGTACCCAAAGACAGTGTACTGAAATTTCAGAGATAACTCCAGCTCTCAACCATTGTACGATAAACCCTTTTACATACAAATATTGTACTTGGAAGAACTCTGTAACTCTTTTCTATCTGTGATACAAGGTATGATACTTATGCTCGCAAGTTTATAGTGGATCATTGTGATCGAACTAGGCCTCATGTTTTTTTTTGGGTTGTTTGGATTTTCCACATAAAAATTCCATTTCTCTCTACCAATTATTTTCATTATATGTGGGCGTTGGACTTTTTTACATCGCTATGATGCTAAATAATCACTTTACAATCGTGAATCTTTCGTCACATAACAGTTGGACACCTTATGTAGGAAACATAAACCCCCCCCCATTGAAGAACTAATAAATCTTGTGAAATGGCCAATAGTTGTAATGATCATAACAACAAAACATCTCATTCTAACATCTACCACTTCATAGGGCAATCACAGAGCTAAGGACGTCAATCATTTATTTCTTCCCTCCACAAAAGGCGTTATCCTGCAGAAAAAGACAATTCTCAACCATCCTAGGAAGACCAAGTGCGTAGAATGAAGGAGTATAAGCATGAGATTCTTCAACTCCTTCATGAAGGTCGGCAGTCAATGCATGCACTCCTTCATGAAGGTCGGCAGTCTAAGTATCACAAGGTAAATAGCTTGCTCATAATCCCTTGCTCGAGAATACTCTTACTGGGCCTTCTCCATTATGATGGGGTTTTATGCCTAAAATTACTATAAAGCAATCGGTCAATCACACAAGCAATTATTTCGATCAAGTAATTAACGAAATTAGAGTTCGCATATCTATCCCACGAGAAAACTTATTAACTTCTCTAATAAGTTAAGTTTCACTTTACTATACTGCTAAGCCTAGTTTAAAGATTCAAATTTATAGAAAGTAAAATGTTATAAATTCTAATAGAAAGATTAGAAATCAAAACTAAGTTTTGTTGAATTTTTCAGTGGTGAGAGGTTCATACTGCTGTGACACTGGTCTGGTGATTCCTTGATATTTTTCCTATGACTTTTTTACGTTGTTGCTGACAACCAGGGATAAATCCTCCTTAATCTATGTCTAAGTCATAAGAAGCATTGGAAACTCGTATTAAAGTTTATGGGGTTGGTTGGTGGGGGGGGGGGGGGGGGGTGCTTAATCATTGAAGGTTTCCCAGGAATCTCTAATCTCTTATCTAGGTTGCACTCTCTTATTAGCAATATCTCTATTCAACTAGGCGAGTGTGAATTAAGCTAGTTATTTTTCTAGTAAACGGTTAAAAGTCTTAGACCAAAAAAAAGTTTTAACTTTTTAATTGATCGTATTAGAAGTAAACTTTGATCAGAAAGTTATAACATCAATGTATGAAATCTAAAGCATAGAAAAAAGTCTAGATAAAACTCATGGATCAAAACATTGAGGTTGCACTCTCTTATTAGCAATATCTCTATTAAACTAGGTGAGTGAATTAAGCTAGTTATTTTTTTAGTAAACGGTTAAAAGTCTTTGACCACAAAAAGGTTTTAACTTTCTAATTGATCATATTAGAAGTAAACTATGATGAGAATGTTATAACACCAATATATGAAATCTAAAGCATAGAAAAAAGTCTAGATAAAACTCATGAATCAAAACATAGATTCAACACATGCTTGTTGAAAATTCTGATGGGCAAGGTTGGGGACAACTTTAGACATGACTTTCTTCTGCACAGCAGTGCGAAAGAAAATCACGACGGTCCTGTTGGGCTGTAACCCCTTCTCTTGCAGGCTTGCCCAAAGTTTAGGTCTCCTCTCATGAGGGGGGTAGAGATTTAGTTATAGAGTCGAGGTTTCAAATAAGAAAGAAATTAGGACTATCATTGAGCAAATTAATGATTTTAGAATTGGTTGATCTTGTGCTTGTTGGATTCGTCCTATCGAGACGATCGATTTGACCATAAAAATGTCATATTTGAAATGTGTTTGCTCTTCTAATTATGCCCACAAAACTTTAAAAAATGGTTCAACAACTTGATATGTTTGATTTGACGTGAATTAAACCGATTTTATTGTCATTGAGTTTGTCTCATTGATTCGATCCATTTGACTAGAAGGTTACTGAAATCAGAGTTCTAGATGATTTTTAGTCAGAATTTAAACATTTTTTGATAAAAAATTTGCCTAAAAAATTTATCTAGGTTCATGATAAAAATTTATTAACAGCATATCACTCGTCACGTCCTGCTTTTTTTAGACAAAAGCAAACAGTTATTTTTCTAGTAAATGATTACATGTCTTAGATTACAAAAAGGTTTTAACTTTCTAATTGATCATATAAGAAGTAAACTATGGTAAGAAGGTTATAACATCAATATATGAAATCTAAAGCATGAAAAAAAGTCTAGATAAAACTCATGGATCAAAACATCGAGGTTGCACTCTCTTATTAGCAATATCTCTATTCAACTAGGTGAGTGTGAATTAAGCTAGTTATTTTTTTAGTAAACGGTGAAAAGTCCTAGACCACAAAAAAGTTTTAACTTTCTAATTGATCATATCATAAGTAAACTATGATAAGAAGGTTATAACATCAATATATGAAATTTAAAGCACAGAAAAAATTCTAAATAAAACTCATGGATCAAAACATCGATTCAACACATGCTTGTTGAAAATTCTGATGGGCAGAGTTGGGGACAACTTTCAACACGAAGGCCCTGTTAGGCTGCAACTCCCTCTCCTGCAGGCTTTCCTCGAAGTTTAGGTCCCATCTCATAAGGGGGGTACAGATTTAGTTATAGAGTCGAGGTTTCAATTAAGAAAAAATTTGGACTATTATTGAGCACATTAATGATTTCAAAATTGATTGATCTTGTGTTCGTTGGATTCGTCCTATCGAGACGCTCGATTTGATCATAAACATGTCATATTTGAAATATATTTGATCTTCTAATTATGCCCATAAAACTTTAAAAAATGGTTTAACAACTTGATCTAGATTTGATTTGACATGAATTGAACCGATTTTAGTGTCATTGGGCTCGTCTCATTGATTCGATCCATTTGACTATAAGGTTACTGAAATCAGAGTTCTAGATGATTTTTAGTCAAAATTAAAACATTTTTTTTATAAAAAATTTGCCTAAAAAAATTATCTAGATTCATGATAAAATTTATTAGCAGCATATCACTCGTTCCACCTTGCTTTTTTCGGACAAAAGAAAATAGTTATTTTTCTTGTAAACGGTTAAAAGTCTTAGCCACAAAAAGGTTTAAACTTTCTAATTGATCATAAGAAGTAAACTATGAGCAGAATGTTATAACATCAATATATGAAATCTAAAGCATAGAAAAAAGTCTATATAAAACTCAGGGATCAAAACATTGATTTAACACATGCTTGTTGAAAATCCAGATGGCAAGGGTTAGGGACAACTTTCAACATGACTTTCTTCTGCACAGCAGTGCGAAAGAAAATCATGAAGGTCAGGCTCAAGTCTTTTTTTTTTCCCAAAGTTTAGGTTCCTTTTGATTGGGGGGGGGGGTAGGGGTTTATTTATAAATTCGAGGTTTCAAATAAGAAAGAAATCTGAACTATTATTGAGTTCATTAATGATATCAGAATTGATTGATCCTGTGTTAGTTGGATTTCTTTTGTCAAAACACTCAATTTGACTATAAACATGTCATATTTGAAACATGTTTGATCTTTCAATTACACTCATAAAGCCTTAAAAAATGATTCAACAACATGATCTGAGTTTGATTAGACTTGAATTAGACCGATTTTAACATCATTGGGTCGTCTCATTAATTCGATCGATTCGACTATAAGGTTGTTGAAATCACACTCCTAGATAATTTTTAGTCTAAATTAGAACATTTTTTAGTAAAAAAATTATCTTGAAAGTTTGTTTTGATTCATGCTGGATGATAAAAATTTATTGGCAGAATATCACTTATCGCACCCTGCTATTTTCGGACAAAAG
>NEWO01000152.1:819538-864412 GCA_003013225.1 Phalaenopsis aphrodite | reverse complement strand
ATATATATATATATATATATATATATATATATATATATATATATATATATATATATATATATATATATATATATATATATATATTGCCTGCATAAAGATAAAATATGCATGTACATGAAGAGTGAACACGCATGGTTAGGTTCAGTGGGTTGAGTCGCCGCCTGCAACCGACTCTGACTGTCTCCTATCAGCCACCGTCAAGCACCACTAGCCGCCGCCGGCTTCCTATCGTGGGCCAACAAATTTTTCAACCTTTAGACGTTGCAATACGAGAAACTGTGATGTTTGTATATTTTATTGCATCAATGTAGATACCAGAGCAGTTCTAGCAAGACAACATCTAATTTCATAAATGAATCACCCAACAGGTGTATTTAAAGTTTTTTACGTTCTTTTGGTCAAAGTTCTGTTTTTTTAAAATTTATAGCATGCAGACTCTATTTTGATATTGATGATAAAGATTCTGAATTTTTTTCTGAAGCAGTGAACGATCAGCATTAACTTATGAATTATAGCCATCCATTACAAGAAATGACACGTATACCACATTTATTCTTTGTGATATTCTTAAACTTGTGAATAAAAAGCTCTTTAATATTTTTGAAAGGAACAGCCACTACTGAATGCAGGCAACAGTAGGCACAGCAGCCCAATCGAAAGGCTTGTTCCAAGTTTTGATACATAATCTGACTGGAAAGCTTCCAAAGTAGTTGCATGCCGGCCAACTCCAGTCATTGCTGCCTCCACCCCCGGCCGACTCTAGTCGCCACCGCCACCACCTCCAGTAGACTGACTACCTCCCGCTGACCACAGTCGACTTCCATCAGTCGCCGCCCGCTCTCTACCGAGGGGCAGTAAGTTTTTCTGCCCATAGAAGTCGTAATGTGAGAAATTGTGTAATCATTTCCCGCTCGTGGGACAAGAGTTGTACTTGTAATCACCACACCCGTGATTTTTTTCCCTTTTCGGGTTTTTCACTTAAAAATTTCTGATATCCCTATTAATTATCTTTTTTCTTGTGAGTGTGTGATAGATTATCGTACAAAGCTGAGAAAACAATTTACCACTCTATTGTCACAAATTTCCTAATACGCAACAATGATAAGTTACCACAATTGGATTATTGTTCAGTAGACTTCTTTGTCTTCTTTTCATTCTTTTTATATAGTGTAAGAATATTAACATTTGATTCGCCTTAAAAAATGAATTGGTCAGCATATGCCATCACTATTATAGGAACATATGTTCAAACCATTTTAAAATCATGATCAAGTCATATTTGAATCATATTTAATAGTCAAACAAAAAAATTATTTAATGTTTGATTTTGATTCAAAGAAATTTCAAATGTTGTTAAGTCATTTTTTTTTAAATAATATTGAGAATATAAAAATATTATGAGAATTTTTATTCAAACAAACTTTCAAATATGTTTTATCAAAAAATTAAAGAGTGGATGCATTCAAATTTCATTATTATGAGTAGATAAAATCAAAGTTCTATGAAATTATTCATGAAATGCACTTTTATAGCTTTAGACCACCTAAACAAAGTGGACCAATTTATTTTTTTTATATGATTTTTTTTTCTTGAAGTTGTGCACCTTCCCATGATATAATGGTAGATGATGTTGTTTTGTAGAGTGAGATCTCCTATTCAAATGGCAAATATTACCCTCTAGACACTCATTTCCCTATATATATATATATATATATATATATATATATATATATATATATATATATATATATATATATATATATATATATATATATATATATANATATATATATATATATATATATATATATATATATATATATATATATATACAGTGATTATAATTTCTCATAATTCAGCATTTTTTAGTAATTTAGATGCTCAATTATTTTTTTTGTGAAAATAAACTATTATTAAATATTAAGAAAATGTACATGCGTACGTACAATTCTTATTTATGTACATATTTGACATTCAAAGTTTAATATTTACATTTATAATATTTTGGCATCATAAATTTATGTTTTGAATGAAGGATTTTTTTTAATAAATATATGTTGAATCTGATATTGTCCTCTGAATTAAACCTAAGAAATAGAGTTTAGCACGAGAAGAACAAGATGAGAGAGAGAGAGAGAGAGAAAGTAAGTACAGTAAGATTAAGCTTTTAGAGTTTTTATCATTGAATCATTAGTCCTTTAATGTAGAAACTACCCCCGTGTTTATAGGCGAATGAGGTACAAGGAGTATGATTGTCTACTTGCCTCTATTATAATAGGAACACTATTGGATAAATTAGTCAAGAATAAATAAATAAATAAATAAATAATCATTAAGCTCGACTTTTCCCATTTCTCGAATTTCTATGGTTGGTAATTCTTGGATCGGAAAAGCCCAGCTTTGCGGGCTACACTAAGTCTGGGTAGTCAACAAACTAAAATTATTTGTCGGTCGACAGAATCTTCACTTGATCGGTTTTTCCAGCCAACCGACTTATTTAGTTTACAGATCGACTTTGGATCCTGCATTGAGGGAACAAAGCTGATGGACATTTCCGACTCACATGTTGTGCACTTTAACCCTTGATGAGTTCTCTTTGACCTGTTAAAGATTTGTGCTGAAGTATTTTTAATGTGCATAGTTAGTATCGATTCTATTGCTTCTTGACAGTTACGATGCAAATAAGAATAATAGATTTTAATGCAAATGGTCAAACAATAATTTTATTACTTAATAATGTAATAATTGAGCTCCCCTTAGATTTCGTGCCTGTGATTTCTATAAATACGGAGTGAGAGGCACAATTCTTCCCATCCTTCTTTGATTTCCACATCAGGGTTGTCCAAATTTTGGTTGTTAAAATGGTTAATAAACAACTTCCTAAGGCTGAGAAGTTCAACAAAACCGCTCATTAGGTGGCTTTTGAAGATCTGAAGTGAGGGGTTGGCTCCCGACCGGAGGGGGGAGTGGAGGTGTAGGTGGCTGCGAGGAATCGGTTGAGACCAGACGCGAAGGATTGGGTGGGATGCTCAAACTCGCGCCTTGGTTACCCTGGTGAGGAGGTGTAGGCAGAGGAACATCGCCCGCGAGAGGGTGTTCATAGGGGGGAGAGTCACCTGAAAGGGGGTCCTTAGGTAGAAGAGAGTGGCCTCCTACAGGAATAGCCAATCGATTTGTTGGATCTAGTTCGTACTTTAGCTCTAGAAGTGGAGCAAACTATTGGGGAAAATGAGCGAGAGGCTCCTAATGCCTCGATGTCGTTCGACACACAAAACGCCGCCGACCCTCCTCTATCAGTCGAAGGGCTGCCGACTAGTGAGGAAGGGTTATTTTTTATTGCTTGGGAATGAGAACAAATCTTAGGTATGTAGGACCCTTGTTGGATGAATTTACTTTTTCTAAAATTTTCTTTATATTATTTTTTAATACAAATGAATAGATCACTAAAGTGGTGATCATCAGCTCTCCTTCGACAGTGATTGGTGCAGATGTGGTTGCCGTGATCGTAGTGAACCAAGGTTAACTGATGTATGATTATATAGGGATTTTGTTACCTCCCAGCTCATGTATTATACCTCCCATGTATTGGTCCCTCAGTTAGGTTGTCATATTGGATGGGTCGCTATTTTACGTTGGGCATATTAAGTGAATCTTATTGCAACGTTCATGGGAGTAAGCATCAGGACTTACTGTTGGTGTGATCCATATGCTACCCACCATGATTAATGGGTGGGAAATCACCACTAGAGCTTGACTTGTTTTGAGCTAGGAGACATGGGTTTTATTGATGCTTGAGCATCGTAAGTCGATTCTTGTTTGAATTATCAATTGAATGTTTGTTTATTATTGTCTGTTATTTTGAGCTAATTTTCATTAATTGAACGTTATATATTGTTGTCAATTTTGCAACTTAGAAACATTGCCAATGAGTTAGCTTGAATTCCCAGAGTCTTGGTCAAATTTTGGCAATCCCTTGCGTGAACTTCTCGAGTTCTTTGAGTGTGAATCAGACTTGATATTGTGTGTAAAGTTAGAAAAATCTTACTTAATAATGTTTTATATAATTAAAAAAAATCAGACATGTGATCTGGGTTGGAACGATAACACATTATTATTGCTGAGATACAAAAAATTTCTTTAAGAATAAGTAGTATACAAATCCTCTCTACTCAATGTTTGAGAGACTCTTTTCCCTGTGTCAGTTTTCAGCTTGTATGCTCCAAGAGCATTACCCCCTTATCATTTGCTTTCTACCACTTGGATAAATATGCTTCATCAAACGTCGAAGTTGTCACCATTATTTTGCCGTGATTGTTATATTTGACAACAACATTACCTCCATCCCATGTGACAACATGAATGGAGTTTGTCAAAATGTTATGGAAAGTGTCTTTCAGACCATCTAAAGAACAGACAAAAAAAAATCAATCTAATTTCCCTAAGCTCTTTCAATCTTCTTACTCAATAGGTTTAAGATGTTATTGTTGGCTGTTTTGGCATGCCCAATTGTTCAAGGGTGATGAACAAACATAAACCTCATATTGATCCCACGAATTTGACAAAAATATTTCACCCCCCTGGTTGGAAAATTCTGTTATATTATTTGTGATTATTACAAGTGGTAGCTTGTATCGACATATCAGATCAGTCCATATGAATTTTTGAATGGCCGCTACGATGATTTGAGTGAGCATCTTAGCTTCAATCCACTTAGAAAAAGTAATCTACAATAATGAGCAAAGTTTTGATTTAGCCTTGCAACGAGAAAAATGGTTTGAAGATGTCGAGTTCCCATATGGAAAAGACCTGAAGCAATATTTCTTATATTGCTCACATCTCCTTGAGAATGCCTGTACATTTTTTTTAAAGTTTTGGTTAGAAATAATCCTGTCACTGCACTCGGTGTGTCAAAATCTTTCCTTCAGAGCTTCTTTTGCACTCTTCTGAGTGTACCTCTCAGAAGACATTATTTGTCTCATCTTCTTTTATGCACCTCAAGTACAGTGATGTAGCTGATCTCCAAAAAAGCTTTCCCTCAATCAAAAGATATTAGCCTTCCTTGATTTTGAAGTGCTTTAAATTAGTAACTTTTTTCTGAGAACTTCCTATTCTCAAGATATAGAATGTAAAGATATGCCCAATTTCTTGGTCATTTAATTTTTAACTCCATCATTTTGGTTTCCTCAATGGTCGGTCAAATAAGCTTTTAAGGTATCCCCTCTCCCAAATAGAAGCACTTGGGTAGAAATTTGCTACTTGATTGTCCACTCAGAAGATATGCTCTATATTGAAGCCTTCAAAATTCATTTATCATTATTTTAGCTTTAAGGAGCTATTTGGTCATCTCCTCATCTTTGACCTCAAATTGTCCGTTCATCTAACTCACCACCAAGTGTGAGCTGGATTTCACCAGAGGATTCAAACGTGCATCTCATAAGCAAATTGTAGCCCAAAAATCATCATTTCATATTCAGTTAGATTATTAGTGTTTCAAATTCAACTTGATTTGAGTGATGCAAACGATCATTGATTGGACTAGTTAAAGCGAGATCGAGCTCTGCCCAAGTTTGAATAGAATCTCCGTCAATGTGCAAAACCAAGGTATGATTATAAGTTTTCATTTATTTACTTGGCTTGCTCAGCTCAAAAAGGTTAGTCATGAAATGGGGTATGGCTTGTGCTTTGATTGAGCTTGGGGCACATAAGAGAGATCAAACTCATTGAGTTCCACCACCCATTTGACGAGTCGGCCAGAGTGCTCCAACCTAGTAAGAATAGATTTGAAAGGTGGTCAATGTTGATCCAAACCAGATGCATTTAGAAATACGAGCAAAGCCTTAAAGCCGGAATAACAAAAGAAAACATTAATTTTTTCATAATCATATACATGAATTATGTGTCTCAGATGACGAGGCTGATATAGTAAACCAAAAATTTCTTCCCTTACTCTTCTTGGACTAAAATTGAGGTGCTTGTTTCAAAATTGACCCCCAAGTCTAGGGAGAGCTCTTGGTTCATCTTTGAACTCTGGAAGAGTGGTGGCGACGCTAAGGAGGCTTTTTAGCTTTTTGAACCTTTGTTCACATTCATCCAACCAAATAAAGTTCTTTGCTCTTCTCATGATTTTGAAAAAGACAACAAAATTGCCGCCTGATTTTGTGATGAACCAACTTAGACCTGTGATCTGATCGGTCAGCTTTTGAACTTCCTCGGTGTTTCAAGGAAACAACATATTGATCAACGACTATGCATTTTCTGCAATGGTCATTTTTCCTTCCAGGGTTATGAGGTAGCCTAAAAATTTGTTTGTGGGCACGCTCTTGAGCGAATTAAGCCTTACATTAAATTTTGTAAGTGCTTCAAAATTTTATATTTGATCTTTTATCTATTGCTCAGACATTTTTTTTCTTACTAGAACATCATCCACATATATAACAATATATTTTTCATTTCTATTTTGCAAAGATTACATCCGACATTTGTTGTTAGGTAGCACCAACATTTTTTAACTCCAAAGGGCATTACGTTATAAAAAAATGCTCTATCACTAGTGATGAATGTGATTTTATCAACATCAACTCTGTGCAGATGGAGAATGCATCAAGGAAGCTCATCGCAAAATGACCGACTGATGCATCCATGGGTGTGTTGATTCTTGGCAAGAGGTAGTTGTCCTTCAGACAAGCAGTGCTTCGAATGATGAAGTCCACACACATTCTTCATTTATCATTTGAGTGCTACACCATGATAATGTTGGACACCCATGTTATGTATTAGACCTCTCAAATTTAGCCAGCTTCCAGTAGCTTCTGAATCTCCTCCTGGATCTTTTTCTTCATCGGTCATGCCACTAAATTAATGTTAAGATGGTGTCACACGACGTCAATTGGTATCTTTAACATCTCTACAATGAACCTTGAGAAAACATCTCTGTGGTGCTGAAGGGTATTGATCATCATATTTTTTGACCATGTACTAAAATCTTCACTTATTAGAAAAAATCTACCAATCTCCCCTCGGTTGTTAGATCTGATGGGTGATTTCATTCTTACAACCTTAATAAGTTCTTCAATTAAACCTCATACGTGTCGGCATTTCTCCATGACATGAACATGGTCCTAATGGTTAGGCACATTACTTTTGGGGTCTCATAGGTAAGCTCCATTTTTTATCGGGGGTGCTCTCTTGAAATAATATTTATTTTGAATGGGCTCCAGTGTCTCTACTATCTAAACTCTCAATGGAGTTGTCTTGGATACTCATGGTTAAGCAATGGGCACTTATTATACCGAGCTAGTAATTGTTCAAGATATTGGGTCTGCCTCTTTTGATGGTATGTTCTGTTGGTCACCCTATTGTCCCAGAGTGGCCAAAGTGTTTTGTAGAGAGGGCAAGTTGAACGAGGTGAATCATGCCTTAATCTCCACCTTTTTCTTTGAGGAGGGGGTGATCTTCTTCGAGTGATGGTTGGAGGAGTAAACTCTAGAGAAAATGAGATTGATGTTATACTTTTTGGCATATATGTGGAAGTTGGCCAGGTCCAACGACTTGGACAACATCTTTGGTCGATGCGGAAACAACGTGTATTAAAAGGGTCCTTCATTCAACGCTGGAGTTAGGGTGGCATGAGTTATTGTGGGATCCAGGTTTCACACTTCCAACATCTCATTTTAAAAGTGTGTGATGAATGAGAGAAGACACTCATTCTATTCCATATGATCAGTATGAGGGCTTACGAGTTTATATGAGGTTTTGGGCACTGCCAAACTATGACACAAACATTCTCTTGGAATTAATGAAATATGTGATCGCTGCTAGGGTGACGTATTAAACCACCTGAGGTGACTCCATTTGTATGGTAAAAAAGGGCAACATTTTAGGGTGTCAACTATTCTCAGCAAACACAATTGACTCAAATGCGACTATGTGGTCAGTCTTTTCAATCATGCACTTGTAGGACTCTAGCGTTGAACTTTTGAGAAAATATATCATCGGGTTGTCAATGTGCCTCAGTACGCTCGAACCAATGTCGATCAATCAGTTTCAACCTGACACTATCAAAGTACTAAGAGTTGCCTTCTCTTTTTAGGGTCTAAGGGACTCTTCAGCAGTTAGGTGCTGCCCTTTCTCACGGTGGTGCTGCTCTCTTCCCCGAGCCAGCCCATCTCGCATGTCATCCACCATTTGATCTTTCAACTCTTAGGTCTGCCAGTTCACAAACTCTTTAGTACACTCTATACTGCTAGCACCTCTATTGAGAGTTTCTTCAATATGAGATGCTCCTCTTCTTGTCGATGATATGATACATGCTCTTCACACATTTAAATTTTTATGTTTACATTTCTAACATTTAAATCTTTTTTATCATATTATAAAATCACTGTTATTATCTTCTTAAAAGTACATTTTTATCATATTTTTAAAAGTATAATATATTTTTTGATGCATAAGTAAAATGGGATTAATCATTTGCAAAGAAATCAAAGTTTAGCTGTTTATGTAAATAGATAAAAGTTGTGTACCAATTGAGTAAATCCTTATATTTTTTTAATACTTGCGTTGATACGTCCAAATTCGGACGGTCACATCGAAGTAAAATCACTATTATATATATATATATATATATATATATATATATATATATATATATATATATATATATATATATATATATATATATATATATATATATATATATATATATATATATATATTAATTTAGCAGTTAATAGACGTCCGAATTTGAATTCCGAATCTGCCGTTTGAGGTCCCCTTTAAAGAAGCCCACTTCAAATTAAAAGCATCCGGCAGAACTTTACTGCAACTTTCTGCTCTCTCTCTCTCCACTCTCCATGCTCGGCCAGTAGCTAACCAAGCGGATTCTAGGGGGAGAGAGAGAATCGCAGAGAACAAAAATGGTTGGAGTTGTATTAATCTTGAGAGGATGCAGAGATGAAGAGAGAGTGAAGAAGAGGCCCAAAGGAGACGAAGAAAGGGCGAGGGAAAGAGAGAGGCAGCTTTCTCTACTTGCCTTTCTCATGGCGGCGCTTCGGAGGTCGGTGGTGGGGTGCAGAGTGGCGGAGCGGCGGGGAGTTGAAGCGTCGCCTGCGATGGCGCTTGCTCACATGGAGATCGGATGGCCGACTGATGTGCATCACGTTTCCCATGTCACGTTTGATAGATTCCAGGGATTTGTGGGGCTTCCGGTTGAGTTCGAGGTCGAGATACCATGCCGTGTTCCTAGTGCAAGGTTTTTCCCCTAATACTGATAATTTGATGATTTTTACTGTTTTAGTTTTTCTTTTTCTCTTTTTTTTTTTTGCGAAATGGATGCAGTTCGTGACTTCCTCGTGAGGGTTTTGATCCATATCGCCAATCTATTGTTTTGGATTTAAAAAGCTGGTAAATGGATTTTATCCTTCAATCATAGTTTTGAAATTAGTGTGGTCAAAACTAGAGAGGATTGATAAGGTAGGATCTCATGCAAATCTTGGTTTAACACGTTAACACTCGATTGATTCCATTAATTTGTAGGTCTTCCAGTTGAGTTAGGTCGATAAACCTTGTAGGACACAATCCTTATGTATTTACATATCTAAGACCTAAACTTTTATATTGACATACATTGCACTTTGGTGCTTTAAACTTATGCATGAGATGTTGTATTTCACGCTTAAAAATTAGTAATAGAGCTATTTCTGATGTGATACTAAAAGATTTTCGGGAAATTTTATAAGCATACCACTCAATTCTTATTTATTTACATACCTAACACCTAAAGTTCAATTTTTTACAAGTGTGCCGCCTTACCTATGGATTAAAAGGTGTATTTGACTTTTTAAAAGTTTACATTGTGGTATTTTATAGGGAATTTGCATATATGCCACACAATTGTTATGTATTTACTTGTCTAGCATCTAAAGTTTGATATTTATTCTTATAACACCTTGGTGCCATAACCCGATGCATGAAGAAGAGTATTTCACTTTTAAAAAGTTACGATGATGGTAATTTTTAGTTTTATGGATGTAAATAAGAAAGTCTAGATCTTAGATATGTAAATGCATAAGAATTTTGTGGCATGTATGTGAATGTCCCTTTTTTATGTGATATGAAAGATTTGGGCGGTATAGATGTAAAAATTAAAGTTTAGGTGTAGATATGTATATATATAGGAATTGGTGGTATTTATGTAAATGCCCCTATGATTTGTGTGCTATGTGTGTAAATACTTAAGATTTGAATGCTATGTATGTAAATGCCTCTTTTTTGTTTCTTACTATTTGTAGGCTGTTCTTCTAACGCTCATTTCATTGAAGGGAAATAGATAAAATGGACGATTGAGGAGAATTCCAAGTCTCTCTTGTTTGGAATTCCTTAGCTTAATTTATCTTTTGTTAACATGGATAATTAGGGTTGGGATTTTTTCTTGTTATGCGTACTGGACTTTTATTTAGAAGATTTACATACAAACTACTCAATTCCTATCTATTTACATATCAACATCTGAGCATCAATTTTTACATACCTACCATCTTATCTATGCATGAAAAGGTTTATTTCACTTTATATATGTAATGGTGGCATTTTTCCTGTGATATAAAAGATTTGGGAGGTGTAAATGTAAAAAAACAAACTTTAGGTTTTAGAAATGTAAATACATATGAATTGGGAATGCCTTCTTTTTTTTTATATGGTTGATCATGCTTTTGAAATTTTGCATGCCATTCATTCATGTCAGCATGAGTTCATTCATTAGTTATTTGAATGGGGTGTATTTTGATCATCTTATCATGCATTTGCAACATATTTGTTAAGAGAGTTAAGCACGAAGTCAACTAATTTCAATTGAGAATATAAAGGCACTTTGATCGATTGAAAGGGAGAGAACTAGGCCGCATTGTCTTTGAGGTCCGTGTTAGCCCGTTATGCCTTAGGATAATGGAATCAATGATGGGGAAACAGATCACAAGATTATTGATGATAAAATTTTTAATTGGATAGTTGGTGTATGCTGGAACTTTTATGTTACCATATATGAGATGTATTTTAAATAGTATATATTTTGGCGTGATCCAATGTTGTAAGAACCGGAAGGATAATTATCATGTTTGGCCATTATTATGTGAAGTTCATCATCACACGAACCTTTGTATTTTTAATTGAACATGAACCTTAGTGTTCTTTATTGAATATATGATTTAATCGAGGGTTATTTCATGTGGTTATATCTGTAAATATGAGGGATTGCTTCTTATTTTTGGTTGAGGTTACCTAAATTGAGTAGATTCCTTGGTCAAACTAGTTAAAAGAAGATATCCTTCCTTTGATTCTTGATTATTTGTCCAGATAACTTAAAAAATAGTACAAGCTTACTTCCGATCCTGAAAATTTGACTACCTAAATGCTTCAAGGGTGTTGAATCTTTTGAGGACGCTGTGTCTCGAAATATTTTTGGGTTATGCCCAAATCTTCGTAGTATTGAGTAGAAGAGGAAGAAAGAAAGAGAAGAGGAGTAGTTTGTGGGAAGAGAGTGTGTTTTTTTTCTTTTTTTTTACATTTTACCTTTATTATTCATTGGTGTCCTTATCCTAGTACAAATTTTGATAGAAAATAAAAATATATAAAAATAGATAATATTATGTCACATCCTGCAATTTTATGTCATGTCATATTAATTTATGTCAAGTTTTGTAGTTTTATGTCATGACTGCAGCTTTATCATATCCTGCAGTTTTATGTCATGTCATTTAATGTAGTTGAAGTCGACAACTCGGCAACAGGGCAACTTTGCAGCTTGACAAGTGAGCTTGGCAACTCAACAACTTAACATCTTATAGCTTGGAAACTCAATAGCTCGACAGCTTGACAGCTTGACATGTAAACTTATCAATTCGACAGATTGGCAGCTTGACAAATTTTTTAAGTTTATATTCTTAGTCCTCTAATTTTCTTTTCTATTTGATAGTAAAATGTGAAAATAATAAATGAATATAAAAACATGAAGCTATGCATTGCTTGTCTCTAAGCAAGTGTATACTTCATTATCCTAAAAATGAAACTTTGATAAGAATTAAAATTATTTTGATGAAAATGAGTGGCGTTTTTTATCATATAATGACTATTTGTGTATTTGTGGCTCTTAGCACTCCTATAAGGAATCTTCTCGGGGCACTTTGGCTACACCTACTGGATTCTGTTTTGAGGGCATTATGGCACACCTTTAAAGTTGTTATAGTTGACTCGATGGTCACATATGGAGAGTTATATCCGAGTATAATTAGTAAAAATAAATTGTATCCTCTTTTTATGCAACTAAATGAACTGTTTTCTTATTATATAACTCATTTATAAAGGAATTAAAATGGTTTCATTAAATTAAGACTATCGTTCTCCTGGGGGCACTTTGGATACACCTACGGTGAGCAGTCGTAATTTTTCAACTTTATCCGGGTGATTTTCATGATTTTCAATCCCTAGGTTATTAGACTTCATTATTTATTCAACAATGTTAAATTTCAAAAAAAAAAATATTAAGCCTCCCCTAGAGGTCCCTATCGAGATATTTACTAGAGGTAAAAGAATTTAAAAGATGTAAAATAAAATATTTAAGGATATTTTAAATGAAACCAATAATGAAAAATTATATAACAAACTAGAGGTAAAATAGTTTAAAAGATGTAAAATAAAATATTTAAGGATACATCTTATCTCATATAGTAAAATTTCTTTAGTTTGATCTTTGTTGTCCTTATCGAGATATTTATGTGTAATTCTAGATTTAAGGCATATGTTCATACTCATTACATCTTTCAGAATGTTGAATTCTCTTAGAATATTTGGTCAAATAATGTCCGTGGGTTATGCTCAAATCCTACAAGCGTTGAGCAGAAAATGGAGAAATAAATAAAGTGGCCCGTGGGAAGAGATGTTCTTTTCCCTCTTTTTTTTTCATATTTTACTCATATTTATAAGTCTCGGGTGTCTTTTAATCCTGGTACAAATTTTGATAGGAAATAAAAATATATAAATATACATAATGTTCAGTCGTGTTATGCAGTTTTATGTCATGTTATGCAGTTTTATGTCATGTCATTTCATATAGTTGAACTCGACAACTCGCCGGCTTGACAAGTTATCTTAGCAACTCGTCAGCTTGACAACTCGATAACTTGGCAGATGAGCTTGGCAACTTCGCAACTCGACAGGTGAGCTTGGTACTCGAAAGTTTGACAGCTCAGCAACTTAGCAACTTGGCAAATCCTTTTAGGTGTATACAAAGGGGAAAAAATGGGGTGTTTTATTACATATCACATAATTCTTATCTATTTACATATTTCACACCTAAATTTTCATATTTATACACATAGCACTCAAATCTATAATATCACATAAAAAATAGCACTATTACCACTTTCTAAAAGCGAAATGCACTTTTCATGCATAGATTTAAAGCATTAAAGTACTATGTATGTAAATATGAAAGTTCAGGTGTAAGATGTGTAAATACATAAGAATTGTGTACTGCATATGTAAGTTTCCCAGAAAAGATTACATGCTTACTTTCGGTCTTGAAAATTGAATACCAAAATGCTTCAAGGAAAGAATAAATCATAAACAAATGAACAATATACTATATTAATGCTTGATCAACATTACTAGATTACCTCTCTTAGGAACTTTCTATTATTCCAAAGTAAAGAAACATTTTTATTGTAGAAATGATGCTTGTGATATCGTTGCTCCTGTTTTATCTTCACTCAGAATTGAAATCAATTGTCCTCTAAAGTTGTTTCTGTCATGAATCTAGCAGTTTTCTTGATTTAAGTTTTGCCAATTTAAGATTATATTTATATATAATGAAAATTATCTTAATTTGTACAGTGCCAGCGTATTTGGCGTCTCAGCTGAATCGATGCAGTGTTGTTTTGATTCTAAAGGTAATAGCGTGCCCATTATTCTGTTACTTATGCAGGAAAGGTTGTATTCTCAAGGCGGGCTGAAGGTATTAACATATTTTTTATTCATGTGAATAGAGTTCATAAATAACTATAGGGGCATATATATACATACCACACAATTCTTATGTAGTTACATATCTAACTCCTAAAAATTCATATTGGCAAGCTTACCACTCAAATCTTTAACATCAAATAAAAAATACAACCGTCACTATCGTTTTAAAAATAAAATAATACACCTCTTCATGCATAGGTTAATGACACGAAGATGTTATAAGTGTAAATATTGAACTTTGAGCATTAGATATATAAATAGATAAGAATTGAGTGGTATGTATGTAAATTTCTCATCTTATATGATTATATCTGTTCCATTAAAAATATGTTTTATTTCAAATTTAGGCAGAGGGGATATTCCGTATAAATCCTGAAAACAGCAAAGAGGAAGAGTTGAGAGAGCAACTCAACAAGGGCATTGTACCAGAAGATATTGAAGTTCATTGTTTAGCTAGCCTTATAAAGGTAAAATGGTTTTATTTTAAAGTTTTTTTAAAAGACTACGCAATAATTGCTTTAATTGTTATAGTAAAAGTCTATAAGTAATGTCAAACCAGTTATTTGATCTATAGTGCTATTGCTTCTTACCAAAGCATAGTGTTGTGTTTTTCATTTGTAATGCATTCTTTCCAATATTTCTAACTTATGGGCTTCATGTAAAGTAAGAATACTTTTCGGTGCTGTTTGGTTTGCTATAAAAAGGTGTGCGCTGCATTCTTTATGCTGAAGTTTTGGAAAACTGGGTGTTTGGTCAGATGAATTCCAAATGCAGCGCAATATTATAATGCATTTAGAATTTATTATCTAGTTCATTTTCAATGTATTTGAAATTCAATGAATCTGGGCCAATTGTAAGTGCATTGTTGTGTAAGGTATTGTACATGGTTGTCACGAGCTACCGCCCGGCGCCGTCTCCCACCACGATCGCCCTCTCCGCTGCCCCTTGTTAGCCATATTTTTGACGTGGGCGTCTTCCGCACGCAAGATTTCTTATGACCCGCAGAACTGAATCGGGCGCCTTCCGTACACGGGATTTTTTGCATCCCGCAAACGGCGTCTACTTGCCTGGACCAAATTGTTCCAGGCCTTTCTCTATTTTGGGAGTGTCAACTAGTTCTTTGGCCCACTCCTAGTTATGTTATTATTATAAATTCGCTTTCTCAAGAATGTACGGCTGAAGTTTCGGAAAATTGGGTTTTTTATCAGATGAATTCCAAATGCAGCGTAATATTATAATGCATTTAGAATTCATTATCTAGTTCATTTTCAATGTATTTGAAATTCAATGAATCTGGGCCAATTCTAAGTGCAATGTTATGTAAAGTCTTGCACATCATTGTCACCAGCTACCGCCACAGTCGCCCTCTCCGCTGCCCCTTGTTAGCCATATATTTTTGACGCAGGCGTCTTCCGTACGCAGGATTTCTTATGACCTGCAGAACTGAATCAGGGCGTCTTCTGCACGCAGGATTTTCTGCAACCCGCAAATGGTGCTGCTCGCCTGGGCCAAATTGGTTAAGGCCTTTCTCTATTTTGGGAGTGTCGACCGGTTCTTTGGCCCGCTCCTAGTTATGTTATTATTATAAATTCACTTTCCTAAGAGTGTACGGTTGCTTTTTGTATGTCTTCTATTGGGATGACAGTTGGTGTCTCTAAGTCTTTCCTACTAGGGTTGTATCCAAGAGCGAGTGGTTCTCAGGCTATATCTCGTTCTATAGTGGTGATTATCCTCGACTTTCCCGTTCGTTGCATCCTTATCTCCATTATCGCCATTGTCGTACCTGTTGCAGGCTACGAAAACAGTCCTCCTTGGCTGGTTTTCTGCAGTTTCCATCTTTCAACCCTTCCACCACCTTTCCACATCGCTCCCTACCACTTCATGTTGTCCTTCCCTGATGCAGCCGCCCCTCTAACAGCTGCTCTTGCAGTTTTCCCCTTCCCAGCCGCTCTTTTCAACCCTTTACTGTTTTCCCTTTTGTCCAGCTCTGCAGCTGAAGAATCATACTCGTCCTGCTGTTTTATTTCTCCCTGGGCATCCCATATTGCTGCCGCTGCCCCAGAACAGTAACTGGTTGTTGTTTTTGGTTGTCTCGGGCCTCCAGTTGCCTCTCGCTGCTCGAACTTCCCCCCACCTACTGTTTATCCACTGTCCATTCCATGTACCGCTTTGCCACCACCATTCCAATTCTCTAGGAGTCCACCACCACCTCTCTAGATCTGCCCTAGTTGCGTGTCGTATGCCATGTATCTTATTATGTTTTATTTCAGGGTGTTGGTTGTAACATCTGTTGTTTTTCCACTGTCCAGCTCACTTATCGCAATGCCTCTACCTTCCCAAGTCACTCGCAGTCACCACCGCCTCCCAAGATCTGCCCTAGTCGCGCATCATGTGTCGTTTTTTGTTGTTATTTTCAATTTCAATATGTTAGTAGTAATTATGTATTGGTTTTTCTCGTAATAATATTTGTTACTTATTTTTATTTGGGTTTAACTCTGATATCAGTTTTACATTGATTTCATTTTTCTTCAAATCAAACATGAAATAGTGAAGTCTTGTATTTATTTTACATCAACTTTAAAGTATTCAAAATATAATACATTACTTTTACACTGCATTCCTTCTATATTACATTTCTTTTACATTGCATTTTTTGTTTTTTAGCAAACAAAACTGTGAAATCTGCGTTTGATTTGTTCTGTTACTGAAAAGCTAATTTCTCAGACTTGATTTGGTGTTGTGAATGAATTTTTTTTTAAAAAAAAGGTAAATGGAATTAAAAAAAAAAAAAATTAAAGTCGTAGAATTGAATCTTTTGCTTGTGAGAAAAACGGTAGGATACGGGAGAAAGAACAAGCCTTTCAATGTCTTGTAGTCTTTATTAAAAAATCTGAAGTTGAGTTGAAGTATTAAACTATGCTCACTTTGGATTAAAAATATATATAATTTGTTTGATTAGATTAAACTAATGCTTTGGCCGGTCGGCGGCAGTTTTTGAACCTAAATGCACTACAGAATCTCAATAGAATATGATTCTGGGAGGAACATGATTGACCTGTACTTACAATAAGTACATGCAACAGACAGGAAATTTGAGAAATTTTAAGGCTTATTTGGGACAATTTTTATTCTTTTGTTTTTTTATTAGCAATTTTTACTTTTTAAAATATATTTATTTAGAAAAGTTTCATATTTTTATTTTTTAAAAATAAATTAGCTTGTTTTTAGAACAATTCAAAACAGATAAAAGTTACCATGAGTATTTTTAAATACAATTAAACATGTTATAATATATCAAGCTAATTTTTTTTCAAGTAAAATTATATAAAATGCAAAATAAAATATAAAAATAAAAAGTGATCCCAAGAGGCTCCTATTTGTAAAGTTGATTTCACATCATCAATTGAAACTTCTACTCAGAGTATAGAAAATTGTTATGTGAGCATAAGTTTTGCAGGCTTGGTTCAGAGAACTTCCTGAAGGGGTCCTCGATGGACTTTCTCCCGATCAAGTTCTTCAATGTGACACGGAGGAGCGATGCGTGGAACTCGTGCATCTTCTCCATCCAACTCAAGCTGCTCTTCTTAATTGGGCTGTTGAACTCATGGCTGATGTTGTTGAAGTGGAAGAATTGAATAAAATGAATGCAAGAAACATAGCAATGGTCTTCGCTCCAAACATGACTCAGGTTTGTGCCCACCTTCACATCAATCACACAAAACTACAAATGTTGTCTACCTTTAGAAAATCAATGCTAATTTAAATTCTTATATAAAGAGTAACAAAAGGAGAAAATTGCCAAAATGATATCCCGACTCTTTGTCAGGCGTCATTTTAGTCTCAAAGTATAAAAAAACTCAATTTAGTCCCAGGTTCTTTTAGTGTGAGCTAAAATAGTCTTATTCCAGAAAATATTAAAACAATTTGGGAACTAATTTGATTCTTTTATAGACTCGGGGATTAAAATGAATCCATGTTATTAAAATGATCAGTTAGCTCTTTATCTACGATCACTTTAGCCCCAGAGTTTATAAAAATATCAATTTAGTTAAAGTTCGCCTTGGGGACTATTCCAACTAATATAAACAACGTGTTTATTTTTTTCTGGCCAGATTGAGGGATGACCATCTTTGTATGCTACTTATTATTTTTTTTTTTTGGGTTTTCTTGTCTGTCAGATGTCTGATCCATTGACGGCTTTGATGCATGCTGTGCAAGTAATGAACCTGCTCAAGTCCCTGATCTTGAAAATACTTAGAGAAAGAGAAGAAGCCTCCATGGGAGGAATTTCTCCAAGCTTCTCTTGTCAATCTTCATCAGATGGCTGCCATGATGAAGAGATGCATAGTGATGATAGGGAAATTGCTTCAAATGATGAGTATAGTAGCGAGTATAGTAGTGCCAGCTCTAGTCCTGCTGCCGGTGATCGTCACGGTGATGGTGATGATGATGATGATGATGATGATGAACAACTTAAAACAGTAGATGAAATGTTTCTCGGAGATTCTATCAGCAATCTAACACAATTAAGCTTCCAAAACTTCAGTCCGGAGGTGAGCTCTTGCAGAGAAATTGTTTTGTTTGAAGCACACAAACAAATTGGAGCTGGTGATCTTGAAATCTGAGATTTTGGTTTCTTCTTTTCTTTGCTTTCAAGCTGTGCTAATGTATATGATCATGGTGTTTATGACTCTAACAATGGGTAGCTGCAGCTTTTTTATTTTTATTTTTTGTAGTGTTGGTGATTTTGTAGGGCTTCAGCTTCAGCTGAACGAACAGTCAGTTGGTTGATTAATTAGTATTGTTGACTTATCTGTTAGTGTTAAATGATTTCTCCAATGTGTCATTAAGTTCCTCGCATCAAAAAAAAGAAATAGTTAATGATACAACCAACCAATGAATTAGTACTGAATCTACTTCTTTTTGTTCCGTTATTGCTGATGGATTGGAGGGCTTGCTTCTATCGGAACCGGGGTTGGTCAAGGTACTGCTGCGGGCCAAGTTGTAGAAGGTATCGCTAGACAACTAGAAGCAGAGGGTAAAATACGAGGTATCTTATTGCTTAGTTTGGTTTTTATGGAAGCTTTCACAATTCATGAACTGGTCGTGGCATTAGTTCTTTTATTTGTAAATCCTTTTGTTTAATGTTAAATATGAAAAATGAAAAATATATATAAAAGAAACCTTTAAATTATCATGAAACTCCTTCCACATCACAATCACCAATTTCATATGATGCAGAACCTTTAGTTTCAAGTGACATCACCCCCTCACCAAACGTTTACAGACGCCAATAAAAGTTTCAAAACATAATTCAATCACTAAAAAAACAGGATAATTTACCTTTTAAATTTCAAGAATAATAAATAGTAAATTGTCAGATTTACAAAATACAGTCACAGACCTCAAGACTGAGCTTAATAAATTGAAAAAAAAAATTTGAATTGAACAAGAAATCAATGAAGAAAGAAACACATCATTGCTCACTTGGCAGTATAATTTAAAGGGTTATGGTTAGACAAAACAGAAGGAAGAGGAAATTAAGTTCCTCGTTGTCGATCGGAAGTTTAGGAAAATGATTTTAATTTAATATATATATATATATATATATATATATATATATATATATATATATATATATATATATATATATATATATATATNATATATATATATATATATATATATATATATATATATATATATATATATATATATATATATATATATATATAATTTTGAAAAAATATTTTTTAATCTAAAAAATGAGACTAAAAAGATCTCATACATTTTAATAGTTTAGTAACCGAGCACAACACTATCAAGCAATGCACTCATCCCGAGGAATAAACACATTACTTGATAGTGAGACTTAATTAAATAAACTAAAAAAATTATGACATTCATTTGGTCTGCGAACATTTTATGTAAGACCAATAATTTCTCCTACCAAATATGAATATTAGATATGGTTTATATTATCTGGGTTGCAACTTCAAGAATTCAACATTTAGGTTTTCATGATTGAACACAGAAAGACCAAATGAGAATGACTAAAGTATGAACAGTTATTTTCAAGAGTCAAAGGAGTGAAAGGTAGGGGATGTCACAGATCCAAGGAAAACTTGGGTGACTTCCCGAACTATCCTACTGTTTGACTTTAAATCTTTGAAAATGATATTATTTGATGTTTCAATTCTGCCAATTTTATTATTTAGGGCTTACACATGCATGATACCTGATCATGTAAGTAGCCTGGAAGACGGGAGGTTTATGTCGAAACGAAGGAAGACCTCGAGATCTTAAAAAACTTAGGACTTATATTGCACAATATGATTGTGCAACAAGCCTAAAAAATGGTGAGAATTTATGTCACAACAGGCGGGCAATCTCAAATTCCTATCGATTATGTTGTTTATGACTAAGAAAAGTTTAGCTGGAGTAGATCCGCTTTGCTGTAGAATGTTGACCACTTTTCGAAGTTGACCTCCATCCGCCTGTAGTTTGCTCCAAGATCCTTACCATAATAACAGCTCCAAGGTTTATGTGTTATGTTTCTACATGTAAGTATTTATCAAGCCAATTGACCTAATTATTATTAAAGTTTAAGGATGTGTTTGTTCATGTGTTATAGTGATCTATCCTAAAGAACCAGACTACTGTTCTCTATCTTAAAGGTCTGACAAGTATATAGGTAAAACATATTGTAAAAATGCAGTAAAGAAAAAGAAACAAACTAAAACAACACATATCTGGGCCTCTGTTACTGCTGCAAAAGGGTTAGTACAAAAAACGTAATATGGTAATGTGCAGAAAATTCAAGCAAATGAGGGCAATTTAAGCAAATTGTAAGAAAATTCGGCACAAGAAAAACTTAATTAAATTATACGAAAACACAAATCAAGTAAAACAAACTCATTATCACATATAGAAGATCGGGGTTAAATGTAAGAATTTAGTAAAGGTGGTGGCTCAAAGCTTGGTTGTGTGCTTTATTACCCCAACTTTGGAGAAGAGCTACCAACCAAGCAATCTAAGGAGGCCAATTCCTTTCCTCAATCAAAGTGACTAATACAAGGATTGCTATAGTATTTCATCGAAATCCTTCAATTTTTTCATGAATGTAGAACTTACTCAGCAATCAAAAGTATTATTGTCACAAAAAATGATATTNATATATATATATATATATATATATATATATATATATATATATATATATATATATATATATATATATATATATATATATATATATATGTAAATGTTTTGGTAAAATTAGATTGTCCACAAGTTAATCACCCTGATCAGACTAAAACTACTTGCAGCCTAAGAAAACGAGGGACAACTTCTTACTGAAAGTTTGGGAATAATATCATCGATCTTATCCCCTTCTCAAAGGTTGTTGATGTAGGAGATATTATTCTCAGGTCCCACTCATAGCACACATAAGCATTATTGTCATCGCCCTTACTACCTAGACTTATGACTTACACTAGCTCGATGATCCATATGCGGCATTAAAATATTCCCAAGTTCCCACAAGGGTTTGAATATCATATCCAAAAATTCATACCCTTGAGCGTTGGGATTAAGTGTGGGGTAAGTAGTGACAAGGTTTTCCTTAAAGATTTAAGTTAAAAGGGTCCCCAAATCATATCTTGGTGGGTCCATATGGTTTTAAGGATGATTTTCTTCAACAAATTTAGGTAAGCCCAAATGCCCTCTAAAATTTTCAAAATCTTGTAAAGGTGTTCGGGAGTAACCCTAAACAACTTTAGAATCTCCTAACTATTTCAAGTTCATTTGGTATTACTATATTTTTGAATTAATCAACTCAGGTTAAGTTAAATTTTCACTTTAATGCCTTGAGCTGTGCTCAATTTTCATGTTTCAATTAACCCAAGAGTAAGGCAAGTAGTCGCTTCTTTAGTGTTATGTTTGAGGTTGATGTGGGTAGTCACCCCTAGGGGTAAGCATAATCACTTAAGGAAATATTTTTCTCTACTCAATTGAGCTTAAGCTTGTAGTGTTTTAGAAATGTTTTTGGTAAGTTATTTTCATTCTTTTCTAATCCCTTTAAATGATTTTAGATCAATCTTAGCTTTGTAAGAAACTCTTAGATCTTTTAAGGATATACTTGTAAATTTGAAAAGTTTTATGAAATGTGTTTGATTCTTATTAAAAGATTGAATTATATTTAACCATTGATTTGGAGCTTTAAATCAGTGAATTATTGACTTCTTAACTTGTGTCAACTTACACTTGAATCATCTAAACTTAATTATCTTATGATCTTCATTAATTTAGAAAAAAATTATAATTATACCCTTTAGCAAAAAATGATATGAAGTGCTTTTAACCTTTTTTATCCCTATGTTTCAATCATCTCAAAGGAATAATTATCATAAAGATTACCCTTCTACCCTCTGGTTTGACCTAAATTTTAATTAGAGTATAAAATTCTAAAATTATTAATTTTCCCCTAGTATTTCCTACCCCATAACTCTTTTAGTTTAACTCAAATGACTATGAATTTTGTTAGTCAATCACTCATGGGTTAATTGAAATACCAGAGGAGAATTCATATTTTTCTCATTTTTATTTATTTCTTATAATTATTTTGGTTCAAATTTATGAATTTCCTATGTTAATTAATTTGATTAACTAAAACATGTTTGCTGTCCTTAGGAAAATTTTATTGTGTTCCTATAAGTCAGAGGACCATTGAGAATAATTTTGATGAATTTTTATATATTTTTTAATTTTTATGATTTTTTGTTAATTTTAATGAATAAATAAATAATAATTATATTTCTATTTTGAACATTAATTTCTATATTTTTCATTAATCTCTCTGATTTCGGAGAACTTAGAGAAAATTATTTTATATTTTTGTAATTTTTATTTGATTTTTTATAATTATTTTTAGTCAAAAGTATGGAAAAATGCATTTAATTACTTAATAATACAGTTTTATTATTTTTAAAATTTGTAGAAACATTTCTTAGTTGTCTTCTTCATTAAGAAGTGATTTGTGGCATTTTGAGATGTATTTATAGTTTTGCTATTTTAAATTATTTAAAATTATGTAAATACTTAAAAAAGTGTAATTATTATTTAACTTCAATTCTATTTTTTCTAAGTGTCTGTGGTCTCAAGGAGCACTACAAACTAAATTTTGTAATTTTCTCATTTTTAATTTATTTTATATAATTATTTTAAACCAAAATTACTATTTTCCTATAAAATACATTTTCATATTTAAAATAAACTTTCTGACTTTGAATTTTTTATGGGGGCATCTTAGGGTGGTTTCCTTTAATTAGAGTTATTTTTTATTTTTAAATTATATTTACATATTTTTTATTTATGTTAATTTTTAAATATTAAAAATATTTAATTATGCATTATTTATTTTTCCTAAGATCCTTTGACCACAATGAAATCAATAAACTTGATTCCATCTTTTTTTTGTTTTTATTTTTATTTTTCCTAATTTTTAATTAAAGTAAATGTGAGATTCCTAAAAAATTAAGATGTTTGATGTTAGGGGTGTCCTCTGACTTTGGAAAACTTAAGGAACATTAGAAATAAGCCCTCAAAATTTCATGTAATGATGATTAATATTTAAGCACTTGTGAATTAATTAAGATTTGGGATTTTTAATTAATTTAAAAGAAAATATTTAATAAATAATTTTTAATTTTTGGTCAATTAAATTCTTCTCTATTCATTGAGTACAGAGGTATTTTTATTTTATTTTTGTGATTTTTCTACACTAAGATATGAGTAAAGTTAAATATCATTTTTTGTATTTATTTAATTCAAAAAACTTCTATTTTCCCACTAATCCATGTTGGCGCCAACTCATACTAGGCATATTTGAAGCTCCGCGAGACTCACTTTGATTGGCTGCGCTTTTCATGTTGGCCCTGACTCGGCCCTCGGTTCACGTTCCATCTCTTCGTTGAACCCAATCTCTATCGATTGTTCGATGCACGCGCGAATTATGGTATCCGTTCACATCCACAAATGTCCTCAAACTGTAAACTGTTTGCATTCTAACCTTAAAATCTTAATCGATACTTAGCTAAATTAAGTGTGGTTTATTCCTATACATTCATTTAAGTGAGACGAACACATTTATACAGCTGGATACACATGAAATAAAGATATCTTTCACAAAGTTCCAACCCAAGGAAAAATTAAGGATTTTTAATCCATACTTTTGTCTTTGCTATATGATTGGGTCTAAGTATGTTCTATACTAAAGGGTGGATTGGGCTTGGTCTTGGACTAGGTTAGAGAGCTCGGGAATGGGGGCTGCTGATTGAAGAAGATGTTTTAGACTATGGGGAAGCTTTTTGGACAATCAATTCGAGGTTTTGTGGAGTTTGGTGAAATGGTCGAGAATCCCTAGATTTTAGTGATAAATTAGGGTTTCTCAGTGGGGAAGAGAGGAAAAAAAAGATTGGGATGAGCTTCATGTGAGTGTAATGGAAGTCTGGAATGATTTTGGCAAAGTTTCCCCAAGATTTGTACATGTGTCTCCTTCGGTCGTGAAGGGGTGGCAGTTTTATTGGCCATGTAAGGGGCTTCAATTGGGCTGGTCAGGGGGTGGAAAGTATTGCTTAGGTGGAGGGAAGAAAAAGACAACAATCCAATGGGAGTGAGCTATAGTAGATGGGTGAAATTTGGAGTGTTGACCATGGAGGAGCTTTTCGGGTTTTGGTTTTCGGGCGACCAAGGTGGTCGACTGGCCATGAAAAGTTCATCATCCCATTGTTGGAGGTCAATGGTGGAGGATTGTGAAGTGAATTGGGGTTTTCCATGTGTAAAGGTGATTAATTGAAATGGAAACGGGTTTAGGCTAGGTTTGGGTCAACCATGGGTTAGGTCCATGGAAATGGCTTTGAGTGGGTCTCCAAGATGGCTTGAACTGGTGGTGATGATTTAGGTTCAGATGGTTAAGTCCCCATCCAAGGGATTAGTGTTAAACATGATTTTAAGTGAAGCATGGGAAGGGTTAAGTGCTTTTTAGGGGATCATTAAAGGGGCTCCTCATTTGAGTATGGTGACATGGAAAAGGCTCACATGACTTGCATGTTGCTTGGAGGTGGCATCATGGCTTGCCTGTGGCTCAATCAAGTTGCATGGGAAATGATTTTAATATTTTTGACATTTTTGGTGGGTTTTTCATGAGGCTATTTTTAGAAGAATTTGATCATGACATTATGAATTAGGAAATAATTTTGATTAGGTGTATGATGGGAGAAGAGTTTGTCTTATGGGTTTTTAAAATGAATTGGGCTTTTGGATTTTAAGTATGGTGGACTTTAAAAATGGTTTTGGAGTTGGCTTTTAAAATTAGGTATGAGAGGAATTTTGGGCTTTTAAAATTGTTTAATGGTGGTTTGATTTGGTTTGAAAATTGTCATGAAAAAATTTGGGGAATAGGCTTAGTGAAATTAGATTTGACTCATGGGTGTAATTTTGGCGAAAATTGGATTTTGAGTTGACTTAAATTTGGGTTTGGGTAATTTTAAATTTAAAAATTGGATTTTGGTAAAATTGTACTTGAATTTTGATGGAATTGTGTTTGGAATAGGTTTGGTGAAAATTGGGGGTAAATTGAGAAGTTTAGTGAATTTTTGGGTATTTTTCATATTGTGGTAAAAAATGGGCATTTTTGTCAATTTTGGGGCAATTAGATAATTTAGAGGTGTTTAAAATGATTTTTAGTGAAGAATTGGGCATTTAGGCCATTTTGGGCATTTTTGAAAATTTGGGGATATTTTGGTAATTTGGATAATTTTAGTGGATTGAGGAAATTTTGGATGAATTTGGGTAAATTGGATGGCTATGATTGGTTTTGGTGAATTTTAAGTGAAATTGTGGATTTTGACAATTATTGGATTTTTTTTTGGAATTTTGATAAATTGGGGAATTTTTGGGTAATTTGGAAAAAAATTGGTGATTAATGTTAATGTTGGAAGGTTTTAGGTGGTGAGCATGCAAACCATGAAAAGTTTCCTTCAAGTCATATGAGCCTTATGAGAACTCATCTTGAAGCCTCCACATGTTGGTCATAGTCATCCTAACCAAAGGTTAGGGACTTAAGACCACCCACGTGAGTCTTCAAAGAAAGTTAAGGAGTAGTTGTATACCTCAAAGGGGGGAGGGAAGTCAATTTGGGTGAATTGATGGTTTTGGCTATGTTAGGGAGCTTGTGGTGACTTCAAGTGTGTGTGTGTGTAGGACCAAGCCACCCCAGGTTGCCCTAATGCATGATAGTCCTATGGGGTCTCTTTTTTAGCTTCCTCATACTAGTTTCAACCTCCTAAGTGCTAGAGGTCAAAACTACACATTGGAAACCCCAAAAAGAGTAAAGAAGTGGTTTAAATCTTTAAACGGGTGGGTCTCATCACTATTCCTCTATGATAGCCAACAAGGAAGTCATATGGCTAGATCCTAGGCTTCTAAAGAATTGAACTAAATCTCACCAATAATGAGGAGGGCATTTGTATAATACATTTGAGTTGAAGAGAAGGAAAATAATAAAAGATGTTGTGGAACAATAGACAATATAAGATGTTGTTGATACTCTAGCCATAAGGGGTGAGAAATTATTTATAGATATTGAACAAGTGGAACAAACAATAAAAGATGAAACTGATATTCAAATTCAACAACAAGACCACTTCACCCATGTAATAGCTCTTACTCAAACATTGAGTAGCTTCCATGAATAAAATGAAGTTGGCTGCCTCAACAAAGGGCTACTTTTTAACAGCAGGCATAATTACAAACTGACAGCATTTGAAATCCTCATTCTTCTCATTCCGTCTCCATGCTTTTATGACATTTTCAAGACCCATAAGACAATCAGTAATGGAGTTTGTTGGCTTGGAGATATCATGATAAATATTATTTGTGGCATCAATTCTTTGTGTTGACAAGATTCACATTCAAAATATTTCTTTATTAAAGGCTCTTGACCACTTATGTTGAATGTTATACAAATTTTTAGTCAAACATTGTCATGTAGATTTCTTTTCTCAATCATGACAACTCAAATTTATTTAAACTCCTCTTCAGAGTCACATTTGCTCTTGCATTTATAAAAAAGGTCGTTGACTGCCTTACTACCAATACCATAATAAACTTTCAAATGAAACTTTTTATAGATATGCCATTGGGATAATCTATGTCGTGTATGTGGCAAAGAATCTTCCATTGCTCTTGCCATTGTTTGATCCTGATTAGTAAAGATTGTTATTTGATGCTTATCATCCATTATATGAATAAATGTTTTAAATAGCCACTTGAACGAATTGATCGTCTCGTTCGACAAAAAAAAGAGAACATTTTGTCTATGGAGGTTCACACTAACAAAAGAAGCACAACATAAATTATATTTATTTAGTCTATAATTTGTATAAAAATAATGACATCCTCAAACTAGTTATATTCAAGCTTGGATGTGTCATCACTCTAAAAAAAAATCCGATCAATCAACTGCACTCATCAATTTGGAAGTTCCACGCAAATATGTTATCCTCAGCTCCATGAACATTTATAATAGAGAATGAGCAACACCATTTTGAATTATTGCTCTCATTTCTTTTTGAATTAGATTTTTTAGATTCAAGTTTCTTTACTCCCTCAACTTCTACATCAAGAAAGTTAAATGCATATGTAGCTCTGATCTCTGATTCTATCAATGATCCAAGAATATTTGCATTTATTTTGGTTATATTTCTGCTGGAATGCATAAGATGTTTATCATCGGGCTTCACCACGATAGTTATGACTTTTTATAAATTTTTTAACTGTCTAGTTGCCCCTACATCAATAACATACCAAATTATTGTTGGACAACTAGTCCTTGTGTTCTTTTTTTTGAACTTCAGCGTGTTTGTGGTGAACTTTGACTCTTTCATGAAACCAACTTTTCCACATAAAAAGTCCATCGTCTTAATTTTACTCAAATTTAGCTAAAAAATATTGTGTTCCTTTCAAACAGTAAATATAATATGATGTGCATAAGCACAATATAACTCATATTCTTCTTTTACATTGTGGGCAATGGTGCAAAGAAAATGGTCTGCAATTGGATCATTAAAAATACTTTCAGGTTCACCAAACTGCACATTTATAAAATATTTTAAACATGATTAAGAGTAGAAATCACCACAAGGAAAACAATAAGAACTTCATAATAATATCAGTTGATTACCACCACATAAAATATTACCACTATAATAACACCGCAATAATACCAGTAGAATACCACCACAGATTTGAAACATTATCGCTACAGTAACACTGCAATAGCACCATAATAACACTAAAATAACACCACAATGACGTCACAATCTCACCTCAATAAAACCAAAATACACAAAACAATATCATAATAACATGAAAACACCCAACAAAATTACTAACAAAAACTTCACAATAACATCAGTCGAATACCACCATAGAACCAAAATATTATTGTCACAATACCACCATAATAACATCATAATAACAAAATAATAACACCACAATAACATCAGAATAACACCACAATAATACCACAATAGCACCACAATATTGCAAAACAACATCATATTAAGAAGAAAACACCCCACACAAAATTATGAATAAGAACTTCACAATAACACAAGTCGAATACCACTATAGAACTGAAACATTACCTCTACAATATCACCACAGGAACACGACAATAAACCCAAAATAATATCATAATAACACTATAATAACATCACAATCCAACCTCAATAACACTACAACACCGCAAAACAACATCATAATAACATGAAAACACCCAACACAAAATTACGAGTAAAAATGTCACAATAAAACCAATCAAATACCACCACAGAACTGAAACATTACATCCCCAATAACACCATAATAACATAATAATAACACCACAACAATATCATAATAATACTACAATCCCACCTCAATAAAACCACAATACCGCAAAACAACATCATAATAACATGACAACACCCAACACAATTACAAAAAAAAAACTTCACGATGACACTAGTTGAATACCACCACAAATTTGAAATATTAACGCTCAAATAACACTACAGTAACACCAAAATAACACCAACATAAGACCATAATAATACCAAAATCTCACCCGCAATAACACCAAAATAACATCACAATAACATCATAATAATACTATAATAACACCACAATAACACCATAATAACACCACAACAACACCACAACAACACCACAACAACAACATAATAACTTTAGAATAACACCAATCGAATATCACCACAAAACCTAAACATTGCTGTTTTAATAACACCACAATAACACTACAATAATACTACAAAAACACAAGAATAAAAGTACAATAACATCGCAATAACAACACATTCCCATTGCAATAATACCACCAGAATAATTGCACAATAACACCACTCAAATACCACCATAAAACCAAAATGTTACTACTCCAATAATATCACAAGAACACTCCAATAATACTACAATAACACTTTAATAATAGTAGAATAACACCTCAATAATATCACAGTAACACCACAATAACACCATAATAATACTACGATAACACCACAATAACACTAGAATAACACTACAATAACTTCAAAATAGTATCAGTTGAATACCACCACAGAACCAAAACCTTACCACTCCAATAACACTAAAATACAACCACAATGACATCGCAAGAACAACCCAACAACACCACAGTAACATCCCAATAACACTACAGTAACCCCGCAAAACACCATAATAATTTCACAATAATACACAACAACACCATCACAATAATGTTGAAATTTAAAGTGCAACTAAACTCAATTTTTGTTTCAAAATTTTCACCATTATTTTCAGAATCCATCATCAATATTTATCGTCTAGTGAGAGATGTCCTACGCAGTTATGCGTCTGATGACTGATAATGCTAGGGATTGTTTTTGCATGAAAGTTTTTTTTCAAAGAAAAGGGTCGGATTGGAATTGCTCATGCATTGAAATATAGAGCTTTTCATTTTTTATTCACTTGGTCCTCCGCTTACATGTGGCAAAATTTTGTTAGAGTCTGAAAACATAGCTGCGTCCAGACTCCTGATGTAATATTTTCTCCTTCTAAGTCTGTCTTCTCGTTTCAAAATCACCGACTACGAGAGCTTAGGGTTTGTTGTTTGTGTTTGTTTTCTAATCTCTACTTCTATTTTTCTTCGACATAGTTTCTTTGTCCTTGGCATGTGAGCGTTGGCTCGACTGCTAGGTATTCATGCATGGTTGCTCGATATTCTTGCTTGGTTACTTGTTTAGTTACCGAAGTGTTTTTTCTCTTATATTTCATATTTATCTTTAGGTTCGCCTCTTAACTTAATTTTTGTTAAATTTCTTTTAGATTTTTTTTGGTGAAACCTAGTTTTTGAAGTTTTTGGTAGTGAAATTTTGCATATTGCGTCTAGATCTGATTTTTTTATGGATGAGAGGTGATATATGGGTTTTTTTTTTGTGAAATTTGATTAGCCTATTGCACATTTATGCTGTGATTTATACAATTTTAAGCACTATTTTCATACAGGTTTAAGCATTTGTGTTGTGATTTGACTATTGCCTCTAGATCTTATTTTTTATGGATGAGATCTGATATAGGGTTTTGTTGAGAAATTTGATTCGACTATTTTTCATTTGTGCTGCGATTGATACATGTTTAAGCATTGATTTTATACAGGTTTAAGCATTTGTGTTGTGGTTGGCCTATTGCTTATAGGTTTAAATTTTATATGGATTAGATATGATATAAGAGTTTTGTTGTGAACTATGATTCAACTATTGTACATTTTTAAATTTCATATGGATGAGATCTTATATAATTTTTAATACACTACAAGTTTAAGTGTTTAAGCAGTTTGGATGCTACTCTTTATGTTCAAAATAGTTAGTGTATACTACATCACTTTACCTAACTTGTATACTGCATGACTTTGCCTAACATACAAATGACTTACATTACATGTGATTCCATACCGTTTGTATATTGCATCACTTCAATTTGGTTATCTTAGCGTGATTGCATGAATGGCCGTCCATTTATAAATTTCTCTTCTTGTTTATGCAAAATGACAAAACTTGTAGTGAAATATAGAAGACAAGCAGATGCATACCTTAATATTTTTCATGTATGATTGCCTTCCTGAAACTTTTGCTTAAGTATTGACCAAATTCAAAATGTTTACATCAGTGATATTTTTTTCCCAAGAATTGAACTTCAAGTTCTTTCGAAGTTGGAGAATGTTTTATTTCACTAATTGCCACAATAATGATGGCAAAAAATATGATTAGGATATGAATGATAATTTCATGATCCATAGTAGGTAGTTCATAGTGAGTTGGCTATTGAGCATTTTCAAGATCAACTGTCAAGGGTTATATTTCATTATTATTGTGTTGTTTTATTATTAGACAACTGGTTTATTATTACTTTCAGTTTGTATGTCACTGCTTACTAGTAAATATGCCTAGGTTGGTTTATTATTTCCCCTCACATTTTACACACGTGTTACTTCCTTGGGTATGGTGGAAATTCTTCTCTTTGTTGGCATGTAGAAACCTCAAGAGTGGCTATGTGAGTCTTCTTTGGAAACTATTTAGCAAATTCATCTCGTTGCTTAACTTTTGGGCCCTTGTGCGTTCAACAATCATAAAAGAGAAAATTGATTTTATTTGCATCCAATAGTAGAAATTATAAAAATATATTTGATATTTGTTTTCTTAGAAAGTATGTCAAAGTTCTTTCAATTACAAAATATCCCTTCTATGGAGGAAGCAGGTTACTAGAAATGCTTTAGTCAACTAATTGTCATGTATGAAGATTTAATTTTGTGTTATATCAAGAGTTTAATTGACATTAATTTAAAGTGTTGCTCATTCCCTACTTTTGATTTCTTATAGTTTGCAAACATACCTTAATTGGATCTTTCACAATTTGAATTATCCTGCAGCAAGTTGCTGGCATAAGTTAAGAACAGTAATAAAAATGCATATCTTAATTCACAAAATTTAGAGACAGAAGTAGTGCTCTAAGTTTTGTCAGACCTTGTCATCGATAACAACATTGAAGAAGTCCTTGCTAAGAAAGGTAAGAAGAGGAAGTCAACAGTGTGAGAGTATTTTGTAGAGGCAACATTTGCTATTAAAGGGTTCCCATCTCCATTTTGGCAATGCATATGTTGTTGAAAAAAAAATCATAAATCTAAAATGGGAACTACTTCTCAACTACTACAACATGTAAGAGAATGTAGACAAATAAAAGTTGAGTAAGCAAAAAGTTGATCTTTTTTGGAAAAAAGAAAAGAAAAATGTAGAATTTCATCGTACGACACAATTCCATCGTTACCCTCCCAGAAAGTTCTAATTGTGATTGAATCGTGAAGGTTCGATCACGAATGCGATGGTTATGGAGTTGCGATGCACATAAATCTAAGGAATCTAATTATTAACTGATTAAAAAAAATTAAAGTTGCATTTAATGCAATATTTAACTTTTTTGTTTTTGTCACAGCTGTCGCTTTTGTAAAATAATAAAGTTGGGGAATTATATATGTTTTACCATAGATTAAAAATACTCATGGGAGTTATTATATTGGCAATGAAAGTAACCTTAATGTGATGCATATCTAGAGATAAATCTTCAATAACATATTCAACATTTTAATGAATTTTCTAATAAATAAATAATGATTATGTTGTCCATGCATAATGATTGTTAAGAATATATAAGTGATAATCAAGCTCATCCTTGGAGAGAGATGATGAATTATTATTAATTTTGGACAATAGAAGTAAGGTAAGATAACTTAATTATATGATTTAAAACCATCAATATTTATATTATTTTAATAATTTTATTATTAAAAAATGAATTCAAGCTTTACATAATCAATTTAGTTTCATATTTTAGTATTTGATCTATTAACAAAAATATTTTGTTTTAATTATTATTTTATAGTACCATCTTATAGATTCAATAAGTACTTGTTGACAGACAAATTTGTGCATGTGGAAAGCAGGGCAAAGAAAATAACTAATTATATGACAATTTTTTTTTTTTACATTATCTTATATTTATAATTTTAGATTTGCATGCTCTATATTAATTGTATTCAACACATCATTTCTGTAAAATTATGTCATTCATTAGTGCAATAAATTTGTTTCCTTTTCTAAATTATCCATTATATTTACTTATTTTAATAATTTGACAATTTTATTGAAACATTCAATATGTTTAAATCTAATTTGATGCTAAGCAACTTTAATACTTCCAATAATTTAGAATGATTGGTATAGTTATTTCATGTTGATGTTAAGCTATGTGAAATTATTCATAAAATCATTAGGCTCTAATGTTATGATGCTTTTCAACATTTTTTATAAATTGTAGGCTACTTAAATTAAATAATATTTTTCGGTATTTGTGCATTACTTCTTGAACCACAACAAAGAGAGTTGAATAACAAAGAGAGTTGAATGTTAGCTCACAATTTCTATTTGATCACTAAAATCAGTAATCAATTTGCAATTTCCTTTGATATAAATAACTTTTAAATTACTTTTTATGTTTCATATATGAGAGCGATTATTCTGTGCGGATAATGCACACACAATTTGCGTGCGCTGTCCAATAAAATCTTTTTTTTTAAAAGTTAAAAGTGAAGCTCACTGACATACACTTTGTTTAAATGAAGTGTTTTTATTGGTTTACCGCACACAATAATATTTCCATATATGGACACTTAAAAATTCCCTCAAAATAAAAAATATATTTGAAAAATCATGTGTATAAAATACTTAACTTTATCAAGACATTCATCAACTATCATTTTTAGATTTCTTTTCAAATCATAACTATAATTATATTCGACATCACTTTCATTTTTTTGCTATTTTTTAGATATTTTTGGGATGAATTATAATTTTTTGCAATCAAATTTAAAAAAGTTGAATAAAAAATGGCTTTAAAAAAACTATTTCTCATAATAAATTTATAATTGTAGCCGTAAATAATTGTAGCTCCTTTCATATCATCATATGGAGGGTATTAAATTATGTATTTGGCGGAAAAATATTAAATCAAGATTACTGACGTAGAGCAATATTCAAATTGAATATTTGGCTGTGTTACGAGAATATTTTATCCGTATTATTTGTAAAAATAATTTATTATTCAAATATTATATGATGTTATTCGATTATTTCATAGTCGCGTTATTTTGTTTGGGACTGAAGTGTTATTGGGAGTGTGTTATTGCACTAAATATTTCAATGGGAAGGTATTCGTATTTGTCAGATATATACTGGCATCGTGCGTTTTTCTCTTTCTATAAATCTTTCATTCTGCGATTTAACTACGGTGCGGCCAAATGAACGTGGCCGAGCCGCACCCGGCGAACTTCTCCGCCGCGGCTAAATCTCCCTTTGGCTGAGCCACCACCTTGGATTTGGTTCCGGCGCCGTGCCCTGTTGGCCATTATCGCGGCTGACGAGGTAAAATGAATGTCGTGATTAGAAGAATAGGGTTTTCGCTTTATTCAGTATTTCTAAATACTTGAAACGTGTACTTATGATCCTTTCTGCTATTTTCTCCTCACTTCAGTTGTTGTTGTTTCAGTGCGATTTATTCGTAGTGTTGTTAGGGCTTCCTAAAATGTTGTGTGTTTAATTGTAAAATCTATGGCATGCTATATACGAGAGAAGAGGGAGAAATGAGAGGGCTCATCGTAAGGAAGGAGGCTTAATTGTGGAGGGGAAGAGTCCTTCGTTAACATAAAGCTATGGAATTTTAAAATGTTAATCTTGTTTGGGATATAGATATTGTGGGCGCTTGCTGCGGCTAGCTGGAGCAGTAGGGGATGATGAATATTGGATTTAATTTGCTGATTTGGATTTGATTCTGCTAATAAGCCCTCAATGAGAGTTATGGCGGAACTCCTGCAATGATTTAAGCTAGTTTTCTTGGGAAGGCGGTACAGAGCTCTCTCTTAGTAGTTGTTTGGCTGCAAGTAGAATTTAGCATTAGTAGGATTTTGTACTTCCGTTAAATTCACAATACCCATGGATTTAGTAAATCTAGATTCAAGCCGAATCGAAGGTAAAATTTGGGATACTAATTTAAAAAATTCATGATCCACGGAACTCTTCCATTGTATCGGTTGGTTGGATTTAGTTAATCCGGTGATAAATCCTATTAAAAGGAGCTACCAAACAACCCCTTAGAGTTTTAGAGGGATAGGCAAAGGTTGTAGTTGATCTTATGTCATTCAATGTGGAGCAGAGTTAACTTTCAAAGTATTTGGCAAACGTAGGACAAATCTAGGCAGTTATTATTTTTATGCGAATCATGGTTTGGTCCCTTGGTCTGCCAGAGATATATCTGTTGATGAGAGCATTAAGAGTATTCAATATGCTATTTGAAGTTGATTAGAGTAAGATTAATTATGAAATATTGGAGACAATAGATAATTTATTTACAAGGCGTTTCTATTAATTGGATGATTTTAACAGTAAACTGCTTTTCCGTGTCGGTTGTTGTCATTTATAAATTATAAAATCATTTGTAGCTATTTTATATATGGAGGAGCTTTTGCTTCGAAGCTCATTTTCTGGCAATACTTTGGTTAGATTCATGGCTAAGCTTTGTGAGGCAAATACCTAGAGGACTAGTTGTCCAAGTTGAGCATCCAACCTTCGCATCAAAATTGAATTTTTGAGCAAGTCAATGGAACATGCTGATTTGCTTCTTGGGCTTTTGTAGTGCTAGTTTTCATTGTCAGTTTTCAAGTTTTTAGTGTCTAGTATGAACCCCGATTGGAGGTCCTAATTTTCTATAAAAATGTGTTTGGGCTTCGAGACTAATTTTGTAGTCAGATACTATGGGCAGCTTCTTATATGGGCTTTAAAGGCGAACACCTAGAGGAATACTCGTCCGTTTTTATTACTTAACTTTGGAATCAAAGGTGAATGCTTGGGCAAGTACTTGGATGGCACAAACTTGCTTTTTGCAATTCTCCAGAGGTAAATCTTCAATTCATAATAGATATTTGTGTGTTTGAGATCACCGATATATGAGGTCGTTCTCTCTAATATTTTTTATAGTTGGAAGTGGAACTTGTTGGCTGTAGAGAGAAGAAAACAAGAAGGGTTTTGTTAGAATATATGTTTTTGAAAAAGTTAGCTTTAATTCAGTAGCACATTGCTTTTCTCTATAGGTAACCTTAGGCTTAACCTTTATGGTTGCTTTGAAACAAAAGTCTGATGTAAGGGTGTCAGCAGCTTGTTTGGTTGTAAACCAAATAGATTCAAATTAATCACCTAGGTGGCAACTTAGGATTGCAAAATCATGTATCATGATTCGATTTGTTATCTCTGAACAATTAGTGTTCCCTTATTCCACAATCCAAAGTGAGATATTTGAACCAAATAATCACGAAGTGTATACATTTGCCATAATTGAAAGTTATTTTCCGTATAAGATCATAGGGTTTTTTTACGTGAGAAGCCTCAAATGAGGAATATGTATGTCCGTGTAGGAGGATGAAATTTTTTGAATGTATATACATATAAGATCATTTAGGAGATATGGCCATTGGCTAGTCTCCCATTTTAAAATTGGGGGTGGGCGAGCCTACTTATATTTTTGTTCTTAAAAAATCTCAAAGTAGAAGTCTCTGATAGGTCTTGGCAACCTTTGCTATTCCATTGGTTTTCTTAAACCGAAGCCAATTCACATGATTTTCAAGCAAGGGTGATTCGATTCCTTAAAATATATTTTTTCATAATTTGCCGCCTAAAACATTGGGAGGGGTTTTTATTTGAAAAAGTTAGCCATGGCATGCATGATTTCAAAAGCTTTAAAGATCATTTGATTACAAATTGGGTGCATTAATTTTTTTTAATCCTTGATCATTTAAATTTAGGTTTAAAATGCAAAATTGAGAACTGATTCATTTTGCCTTAGTGAGGTGATGCATAAGGCTCTAGGCTGTTAGGACGTATTTCTCAAAATTGAAAAAATATTGTAAAATAAAAAATAATTCATAAATAGACATAAATCATTAATGTACAATTTTAGTTTATTATCATGAAGGCTTAAACCACAATATCAATCTTAAATGCTAATATAAAATGAAATTTTGAAATGAGATTCAAGATAAAACTTAAATATACCACTATGATCATTATCTACGCCGATCACATTTAACTCTTATCATATATAATAATTTTGTCATCAATTGATTTGATCTGATTGAAATCTTTTAAATATTTTTTTTTAACAATACATTTTCTTTATTACTTTTTATATCAGATAACATTTAAAACAATCTAATTTTAAATTAAAAAAATAAATAAAAAAACAACCAAGCAATCATAAAATTATCTTTTGAAATTTTTTGAGGCGTTATGTCAAATATATTAGATATAAGTATGTTATAATGGTATATAATATAATAGATATTAATATTATAGCATAATTGCGTATTTACCTGCAACATAGTAGTAGTTTCCCACCATGAGGCCGCGAGTTTGAATCGCGCTTATTGATCTCTGGGCTCATCTTTCTCAAAAAATAAAAATATATATATTATATTTTTTTTACATAACTTAATTAAGGCATCTTCTCAAGAACCTTGAAGCATTTTCTATTTGCCTCAGTTCGAGGCGCACCTAGAGGTGTGCACCTTGAACAACTTTTTAAACAATTATTAGGATTACAAAGAAAGAAGGTTACTGCTTGTTTTACTTAAAAACATTGCATTTGTGACTGAATCTTAACCATCACCTTCGTGATCGAACCCTTACGATACAGTCGCGATTAGAACTTTCTGGGATGGCAACAATGGGATTGCGACGTATGAACATCCAAAACTCCCTTCTTTCTCTTTTTTGCTTCGCTCCTACCTTAAACCAAGGCAACCTTCTTTTTTCTCTCCCTTCGTCGCTTCCACCTTCTAGCTCTTCAGCTTCTCTAAATCTTGTGAATCTATCTTCTGACATAATTTAGAAAATCCAATATTTAAAGCAAAATAGAGGAAAAAATGGAAGTTAAATTGTTTATTTGACCCATTTACCCATAATTGGCCCACAACATCATTAAGTTAAATGAGAAATTTATAGAAGACTAATTTAGATTAATTTTCAATAGTCTGTGACTAAATGGAGCACTTTAAAAGTTTGGGACTAAATTGGTCACTTGTTGAAAATTGGGAGATTATTTGGGGCTTTTGTTCTAAAAAAAAAAGTAAGCATTTGCCCTTTTAGCTTCCGCTAATTTCAACAATTAATTTTTTTTTTATAAAGGGCGGAAGATGTGTAAGGATACGGTGACTTCTATTATCTCAAAAATAGTAGTCTATTCTTATGCATGCATACCTTCCTGCTTGTTTAATTTTGGTTGACACCACTTTTAGCAAGTTGGAGCATTATCGTTTCATATATGAATTGCTTTGCTTTGTTTTTTTTTTCTATTGTTACCCTTTATGTCAGTTAACTACTCAATTTTGGGAATATTGGCTCCACTGTATTTAATGGGCCTGGCACCCAGTCACTCTTCTGTGTGGTGTTTTTATGCTATCAAGTCCTTACAACCCTTCTCATTTTGGATATTTTTCAGATTCTTTTCATTTTCTTTATTGACCAATCCCTTTTTTTTTCTTATGCCATGAGATTATATGTTGTTATCTTTGCAATCATTGTCCTTAAGAGTCTTCTTTATTTTCTGTGCAGATGTTTGACCTTATTTCGGCTATTGAAGAGTTGAGTGGGATCCCCCCTAAAGAGATTACCAAGTTGCTGAAAGAGACCGACACTTTCACCATACAGTTCAATGATTCAAGAGGGTGCTCTAGACAAGTTAGTTTATATTTCCCTTGAATAGTTATAGTTATTCATTTATTATGAGCCATTTTGAAATTTTTGTTGCATTTTTTTCCAATTCAGATTGATCTAGAGGGTCTAGCATCTTCTCTACCATTGCACATTATTGCAGTACTATTGTCAAATGGTCGTGGTGAGAATTTTTTGCATTTGCTTCATGGAATTCGCCTTCTGTATAGCTTTTCTGACCTTGCAACTCGTCACTCCAGACTCGAGCAGGTTTTTTTCCAGAATAATACTTATTGTTTTACTATATATCACGGATAAAGGAATTATAAAATAAAAATTTCATAATTAACATGTTTTTATTATTTTCAATTTGCTCATTAACATAATACATTTCAACACTTGTCGAAATTAACAAAGTTGCTACTTATGTAATATCTTTCCTAAATATATTATGAATAAAGGAAATTTTGTTTTATATATGTATATATTTATATATTATTTATATTTATGAAAGATAGTGGTCATTATTTTTATGGTATTTTCTTTCAGATTCTTCTTGACGATGTAAAACTATGTGAACAAGTGATGGATTTGGTGATTTTCATGCTGATTGTTCTTGCTCAATGTGATCAGGTTTAGTTTCTTTTTCCTGACGGTTCTTGCATTGGAACCTCTAGAGTTATATTTATATGACTTTATAGCACAAATTTTGAGTTGACGCCGAATTCGTTTTGTAGGACAATCATGTTGGAAGTTCCCTACCTGTTATACATGCTGCACTTGTTGCTTGCAGTTTCCATCTCTTGACAGGTTATATCTCATCACAATGGCAAGATGTTGCTAATGTTATGCTTGCTCATCCTAAGGTACTTCAGAATCCGACTTGCATCTCTTTTGTTTAATTTAAATGCTTTTATTCCTTGATCATAGGTGAAACTGATATGGGCAAAACTAAGAAAAAATACAGAAATCAGATAAAAGCAAAATACATGTTGACTTGTTAAGTTGAGGATGCTTAAAAATTCACATATGTATTGTAAGGAGAGGGCTTAGTAGTCATTGGGAGGAAGATTGAGCAACCAAAGCTGATTCATTCATTGATTTTCGATATTCCTCATTCCTTCTTGGGGAGGGAGATTTATAGCAGTATAAAATTATAAGAAAATGTTTAACCTAATAAACTTAATAATGTTTTGTCATCATTATCCATCCCTTCACACCAACTATGCTCCAAAGGTCGATCAAATTAAAAAATAAAAAAATAAAAAATAAAAAAAAAAAGGGAAAGAAAGAAAAAGAAAAATCTTTGATGAGATACAGATTGTCGGTTGTTTGTGAAGTGGAGGCAAAATTGAATGGCCAGGGTTTGTTTTGTGTCTGGCAGGTTTGAATGGAGAAACAAGAGATATATGGTGCAGCACTATCATCTTTCTTTTCATTAGTTTTGTTTGATCCTTCCTAATCATTTTCTTCCCACAAAACTTCCAAATCATTTTTTTCTTACAAAGCCATCAATTTTCTTTTCTCTACTACAATAGATTTAAGTATTCATTAATTAAAAAAAAATACACTATCTTAATGATTGGCATTTTTTATCCAGTTTGGAGACCATCTGTCTCGATTTGGCCTAGAGACTTAAAATTTATCAAGGCAGAAATAAACAGTTGAACAATAAAATTAAAATATTTAATTTCTAATAACATCACCAATTGATAAATAGAATCATCTAAATAATCAAAAGAGAAACTAATAATTAAAATTAAACCAATTCAATTGTTAATTGGTTCTGAATGTATAATTTATTTTTCTCTTATTTGGCTGGCTCTTCTGTAAATATATTCACTTCTTTCTCTCATTTTTTAGCTGAAGATTTCAATATGAAAGTGCTAGTTTAAATTCTCACGAGTTTTTAACAACTCAATGAATACTCATATATGTAAATTATGATAACATAACAATATAAAGGGACAAAATTCATTTTTCATGGTAAATCGATATAAAATTTTTCTAACAATTTATATAATTGAAATAATCATTCAAGAGGTTTCATAGTGTTCTAGTCTATATTGTAATATTTCATCTAGGGGTGTAAACGAGCCGAACACGAGCGAGCCCATACTCAACTCGTGTTCGGCTTGTTTATATTTCAAACTCAAAAAGTGTGTTCGTGTTCGACTCGTTTGCTTAGCTAGCCGAACACGAGCTGTTCACGAACAAAGAGTCGTTTTGATAACCCTAATCGCATAGTCATAAGATGTTAAATGTTGGGGCAAAATTTAAAAATTATTGTTCATATTAAAACATCATTAGAATCTAATTTAATATTTTTAATTCTATTTTTTAATTAATACTTTTAATTGATTATAGTTCTTTGCAGCCTTTTAAACAATTAATTTTTTTTAAAATACTACTCATCAATATACAGACGCACATATATATATATAATTGAGGAGTAGTATTTCGAGCCAAAACGAACCGAACACGAACAAAGAAATATTTGTTTGTGTTCCGCTCGTTAACTTAGCAAACGAGTTGAATACGAGCTTCTTAACGAGCCGAACACGAGCTGTTCGTGAACGTCGAGCCATTTTGACAACACTAATTTCATCTTATCAATTTCATCCACAACTTGAATACTGTTTAAATTGGACCAAATGTGGTATGTTAATATCAATAGCTTTTTTAGTTCATATGCACGAGTACATTAACGTCCTTAGTACTATAAGAGGGTCTGTCAACATGCTCATACAAGCATTTTATATTGATAATTTTATTCGCATTTTACATTTATTTGATATACTTAAATAATAATCAATTTCTATAATAAATTATTTAAACATACTAAGAGTATTTATCATTCATTCAATGTGACCAAATATTTAATAAAATAAATAATTGAAAAATTTGCACTGACAATTAATTTAACAAATATCATTAACATTAAATACATTATGTATAAAAGAATTATTAATATTGCCGTAACTATTATTTATCTTGATCATTTAATATGCAAAATACTTTAATTTGTCTTAAGGTTGACTCGTCATTGCTCTAGCTTGTGTTCATTTCTAGCTTGTAAGTACACTTGATCTCGCTCTTAATTGCCCATCGATTGTGTGTTTTTGGTTACAATCTCGCTTGTGCTCGACCTCCTTTATCTCATGCTCTTCTTTTTCCTATCGCTCGCTTTCTTTATTCACTCAACCCGGCTTTTTGTCTTTATTTTACTCATCTTCATCTTCCCTATGTAAGAGCATGAATCAGTACTAAATGGTTCAATATTCTTGCTTTTATTCTTGTTATTATTGACCAGACATTACACCATCTAACTTATGGTGACTATCCCTCAATTTATTTTTGGTCATTAAATACGCCATTTTTTTCATCCTACTCTAAGCGATTTCTTCTTTTTGTATGTATTTGGTTAAATGTGCTTCGATTTCATTTACATGCCGATTTTGAACATGCTAGACCTGACATTGCCATTGTCGGGTCCGAAATCTCGGATGCTAAAAAGTGGAGGGTTGTGTTAGGCAGTTTACAACCAACATAAATTTTTGTCAAAAAATTATGATATGAATCTTTTAAATCATTGTGTCAATGCTAAGATCTCTTGGAAGTGATATGCTTTATAGATTGAATATAGTGAAATATTTGCAAGGACTGTTGCATCGACACCCGGTGTAGTTTTAAACCGACTAGGATTTTCATATTACAGATGAATGCAATCAAAGAAGTTAGTCCATGAAATTAATATTAAAATATAAACTTGAAGTATATGTACTCACATAGATAAATTAATGTAATAAATAGATGGTTCATAAGATGATAAATATCTTATGTATTAAAAAAAATAAATGTGTTGGAAAAATGCTAAAAGTATTAATAACATAGGTTTGAAATTTTGGTATCTAGGTGGGAGTCGTTCTAGAAATATTATATATATGTAATTATATATAAGAGCTAAAATATAATGTTATAAAAATTAAGAGAATTGGAGATAAAGTTATTGCTTTAAAGATTATTGTTGATATTAAAATTCTTAATGTTATGAGTGTTTTTGCTCTCCAAGTAGGTTTGAATTTATATATATATTTTTTAAATTGGAATGACCTAGAATGATAAGTGCAAATGATACATTTTGAAGAAAAAAATTTGTTGGAGCAGATTTAGGCTCTATTTGGTGCAGCTTCCATGCTGCAGTGCGATTCAAATTGCTTCGTTATGAACGTTTGGGGTGCTCTATTTTTAGTGTTTTTCGAATATGCAGGTCTATGGAATGACTTTTGCGACCTCTTCCTTATTAGTGCGTTATGTGCTTTGACCACGGTCTAAACTCGTTTTGTTCTTCAAGCCCCTAGAGGTTTTTCTTCTCGTCTCAATTTCGAGCTCATTTGCCTCCATCTTCGCAACAGTCTCACATCCAACGCCCCTCAGCTATGGTAAGCTATTTTGAACATTGCTGAGTTGTTTGGATTTCCTGAGTTGTTTTGTTTGTCGTCGTTTGACTTTTCTATCCTCATTATTCTGCGTACTTTGGGTCGCCAGAGTTGTTTGGGTTGCGAGAGTTTGGCTTTAATTTTGTCCCTCATTGTTCTGAGTTATTTTGGTTGTCTGATTTGTTTGGGTTGGAGGAGTTGTTTCGTTTGCTGTCGTTTAGGTTGTTATCAAGCCGGCCTTGCACATAAATGGTCTTTTTTTTGGTTAATTTGATGATTGTTGTAGAGGTTGTTGTGTTCGGGTGTGGAGGAAGTTGTGTTTGGTCCCTCCATTTGGCTTCATTACTTTGGTTTTTTATTTCTTCACAAAAAATAATGAAAATTCTAGTTTTGTTGTGGAGGTTATTGTGTTTGGACGTGGAGTAATCCTATTTTTGCTGGGGCCTGTATGATATGAGTGCTGTGAAGATTGTTGTGGTTGGATGTGAAGTAATGCTGGCTTTGCTCATCAAATTAATGAACCTATGTGTTTCATTCACCGAGTGAAACTTATATGAATTTATTTAAATCATGAAATTCAGCACTAATTCCATATGTACATTCATTATTACTTTGAGTTTTACTAGGGCTGCAAATGAGCTGAGTCGAGCAGAGTTGTGTTCAAGCTTGGGATTGTTTATAAAATTCAAGCCTGAGTCAAGTTCTAACTTAGATCGAGCTTTTGGGGCTATGTTCAAGCTTGAGTTTGGTTATATTTGAGCTCGAGCTCTAGTTGAGCTTTATGTTTATGTTGAAGCTTAGTTCCTGTTTGAGTTTGGTTCTTGTTCTTTTCATATTATGATAATGGAGTCATTATCGAGCAAATTAATGAGTAAATTGTTGAGCTACTTAATTGCTATAAAAAAAAACTTTTATTGAGCAAACTAAAATTATTATTATCATGTTATTTATTTTCAAACTAAATAAGATTTATCAAGCAAAATAAGGAATAGTATGGTTAAGTTATTTATTTTCTAATCAAAAGAGTTTTATTGAGCTTATAAATGAGTTATTTGTTGAACTTACAAAAATAAATATACTTTTAAATGAATGAGCTATTAAATAAATAATTAAAATAAGCATATAAATGCAAAAAATAAATGAATAACTAAACAAATAAGTCTTTTTCTTCTTTAATGTACTATAAAATTAAAGTTTAATTTAATTTAATATAAATGAATTTTAAATTATGCTTATTCACAAGCTGAAATTAAGCTTTAATCAATTTTATTTATAAGCTTTAAATTGATTTTATTCATGAACTTTAAATGAAACTTTTTTTTTTCAAGCTTCTTAACGAGCTTATTTGCAAGCTTTAAATGATATTATTCTCGAACATAAATGAATCAAATAAGATGGCGCTCTCGCTTGTTCATTTAATAATTGAGCATTTATAAAAGTGTACGAACATGTTCAATTAGTCAATCAAATAAATGTGAAGGAACTCTTATCGAGCCGAGCTACAAGTAGCT
>NEWO01000152.1:782952-816982 GCA_003013225.1 Phalaenopsis aphrodite | reverse complement strand
CCAATTCATATGTTAGAGTATTTTGGTGGTATTAATTTATATTCTTGCCACACTAATCTTTCGTAGCAACACAACTAACACCTAAAGTTTGATCATTACACTTCATAAATTTAATGATTTGATAGCTATGTGTAAAAATATGAATGTTTAGGTGTGATATATTTAAATATATTATAATCTTGTGCTAGTTATGTAAATGCCTCAAAAAAATAAAGTTATTGGATATTTGGAAAGGCAGTGCAAATTTCTGCTTCATGTCAAGTGTGAACATTACTGCTATGGTGTTGATATGCTTAATTATGATTGACTTTCAATTATTTTTGCTTAAGATCCTTTTTGATACTAATTCTGAGAGCTATTCTCTGTTTATACCCTCATCTGGTAATGGATGGCAGGATATCCTGCAACTTGCAAAAAGGGGTTTTTTTGTTTTTTGGTTTAGGGATTTGATTCAATGCACTCACAGTTGTTGTAACACAGTTGAACTGGGGATGCTTTGTCTCTCTTAACTGCCTCTTTTGATCCATTTTGATGAGGTTAATTAAAATTTGGTTAATCTGCTTGTCACACATGTACGAATCTATTTGTGATACGATATGTTCCTGCCTAGATTGAAAACGCTTCTTCAATTCCTGCGAGGGCACCAATGCTGAACTTCTAACACTAGCCATTGGTTTTGATTTATTCTCATCTCTTAGTCTGTTTTATTTGTAAATTTTCTATTTTAATGAGTGTTTGTATTTCACTCATTTGCGTGCATAACATTTAAAAGTTATGAGTAGTATGATTGTAAATATGAATGTCAAGTGTTAGATATATAAATCCATGTAAATTATGTGGTATGTATGCAAACGCCTCTAATTATTTATGTGAGCACCACTCAATTACTTAAGTACTAAATTTAATAAATTATGCTTTAAGGTTTATGTCATTTACCATTTCTTCTTGAATTATAGTACTGCTGAAATTTTTATGAGTTTAATTTGTTGTGATCTAAAGATGTTGAATTAGGCAACCGACCAAGAAGTCACTTTAATGAGAAGGGTTGACATAATATTACGTTAAATTTCAAAGTAAGAACTAATAGAGATTATAACAGAATTCAACTAAAAAATAAATGAGATCAATTGGAGAAGTATTGAAATTTATGGAAAGAGTTAAAATAAGGATCAACTAGGTTTTGAGTTGGGATTTATAAAGAAGACTGTTCATTCATCAGATGAGTTATGCCCAAAGAATCTACAGGTAAGCTATTTTTTTACACTCTTTAATCATATTATTCAGTAAGTATACATGTGTACTTACAGTTCACATCTATGTTTGATAAACTATAGGCTGTGTCAAATGCCAAAAAAATCGTATACGGTGGCATAGATCCATAATTAGAAGAGAAACTAGACCAGATGTTCAATGATGTTGTTACTACTGAAGCTTATGCGTAGACTCCAAGCTAAGAGCCTCATGAACCTAAACACGATCATTGCAATTTTAGCCCTGAGAGAGCTCAAATGATCTAATTGAGAAATCATTGCATGGGTTAGATGATTGTAATGAATCAAGTTATTTGAAACATAAGTCATCTGAGGGCTCAAGAGGTTTAAAAAAAACAAATCAGACGCTAAATTTCTAATAAATCAGATTACAAAGTTAGTTAATGCATGTACAATAATGACATATACTTTGAGTGCGTCTCATGCACCACCTATCACATCTAATTGACTACCCTTTTAGTATTAAGTTATTCGAAACATAAGTCATCTGGGAGTCCAATAGGTAAAAATAAAAAAAAGAAAACAAACATTGGATTTCTAAGAAATTAGATTGCAAAATTAGTTAATGCATGTACAATAATGACATCTGCTTTGAGTGTGCCTCATGCACCACCCCCATTCAAGATCAACTGTGGTGCGATAGAAGCAGACGATACAGTCAGATATAATTTTCATCAACACTCGGCATAACTTACAAAATCATGACCTACTGATGATGAGCTGTTCTAAATAAATCATCACAAATGTACATAATTAATTTTATTTCATAATTCATTCATATTCACATATACTTAATAATGTAGAAAAATCATATCACCAAATATATATACATAACTTTTAAATCCAAAATAATAGAAGTGCGTACTTAAAAAGACTGTACAACCTCTAAAATTATATAATACAAAAGTTGTAAACATCACACTTGGCTACTTGCTCTGATGCTCTTTGCCTTATCTTGAAAGTTAACACATAGAGTGAGCTACAATAAGCTCAACGAAATAATTAAAGCTAAAATAAAATATATAGGCGGAAAAAAAATAATGTGCTTGAAAATCATGACTTATGTTTGACAGTAGAGAATATCACAACATGCTTTAAACTTGTAAAACATTTAAAGAAAAAGGCATGCACGCTAACAAATTATGACATATAAAACATGTATTTCATTCATTCACGTGAAAATCATAGGCAGTCTCAGATGGAATTTATGGTCAATAATCTTAATAATAAGAATGTCATTTATAATTGTATAGACTTTGACTATTTTCACGTTGTTTCATGTCATTGGGTCGCCTCTCTGTCCGAAGAATTCATTAATTATTGATAAAAATTGTACCTCTTCCATCATAGCATTTATCAACATTTCCTCTGATAATAATAGTTGTTTACTTTCTTGTCTGATACCAACGCCTCTCGGATTTAGTTTTTGTTTGAATACCAAAAATCAGGAATCCCATCATTCTCTATCATCCATCATTGCAAGCATTCTAGTAATAATCCACCTAACACAACACGTGCGACATTCTTGTAATCATAATTTCTGTAATAACAATCATAAACAATTAGTATTCATATGTATAATCAATATGACATGAATACCTGCAAGCAAACATATATAGACATGCTCATCACTTCTATATCATAAGAAAATCATAATCAGAGTCATTATCAACTAGCATTTACATAATCATGTGCAGATGTTCTTCAATATTTATAAATTCTAAGAAATTCTAAATACATTCACATATCAAATAAATTATATCAAATCATAAAGAAATGTATTGTTTTTAATTTAACACGATTGTTTCTCCTTAATTGATGAAACAACCTTACAAAGAGTTTTCTCGAGCTCGCTGCTTAGTATAAACAATATGAAATTCATAAAACTGTTAATATTTATGAAATTTTTGGCTTATATCGTGATTTAGGTGCTTTTGGGAGCGCTTTATTAGTGCTTTTCATTTTGAAATGCTGTTAACAGCCGTTTGGGAGCTAACGTTTCACCTGTTTTTATGATAATCTCAGTTTGGAAATTGGGATTCTGTAAACAACAGTGTCGCGCTTGGTTCCATGGTTTTAATCACGGTTTGAATTCGAAATTACCATCTTGCCCCTCATGATTTCAATAATTGACTCATTTTATCCCTGATATTAGCCTCTTCCCCCTGCCTTTGACTTCGCTGCAGGAAAGTGGTGTTAGGGCACATTCACACTCCTCTTCTCTTCTCATTTGCATTTGCTGCGACCTCTCTCAATATGTTTCTCTAACCCTTACTACCTTTTGCATTTTCCTCTATTATGGTGGTTTCTTGTTTCTTGTTTTACCTATGTGATTGTGTCTTGTGGCTTCTTGGTTTTTCTCTGTGGTGGTGTTTTTTTGCTTCTCACTTAACTTATGTGGTTCTGCTATTGGGGTTTCTCAGTTGTCCTTTATGGTGGCAGGTTTACTAATTGATTGTGCCTTGTGGCTTCTCGGTTTTTCTCTGTGGTGGTGATTTTTTGCTTTAGGCTTAACTTATGTGGTTCTGCCATTGGGGTTTCTCAGTTGTCTTTTATGGTGGCAGTTTGGTGCTTCTCGTTTTAATTATATGGTTGTCTTGGGGTTTTTCGGCTTTTTTATGCGGTGGTTTGATGCTTGTCAGTTTGCTTATGTGGTTGTTTTGGGGATTTTCGGGTTTTTTCTTCGGTGGTGGTTTGGTGTTTCTCTTTTTACTTCTGTACATGTGTCATTGGGGTTTTTTCGGTTGTCCTTTGTGATTTGGGTTTGGTCTTTCTCGTTTTATTTATGTGAATGTGTCTTGGGGTCTTTTGGTTTTCCTTTGTAGTGGTGGTTTGGTTCTTCTCATTTTACTTATGTGTTTGTGCCATTGGGGCTTATTGGTTTCTTCTGTAGAGGTGGTTTAGTGATTGTGCCTTGAGGTTTCCCAATTTTTCTCTTTGATGGCGGTTTGGTGGATCTCTTTTTTCCACATTTGTTGTGCTTCGGGGCTTCTTAGCTTTCCTCTACGGTTTGGTTTGCTGCTTTTCGTTTCACCACATTGATTGCGCCATGGGGCTTCTCGATTTTCCTTTGTTATGTGAATGTGGTTGTGGTTTTGATTTTGACAGTGATCTTTACTTGTAGAGCTCCAAGACACAACTATATATGCACACATCTAGCTAGTAAAGTTCCTTATAAGTTTCGTGCAACGCCCAAAGATGGAGTGTTGTTTGATTATTGTGGATTCACAGAAAAATTATGAATTCAATATCGCTAGTCGATGTGACATCTAAAGATGGGCGTGGTTGTAGTTTGGTGGTCTCTATTGGCTGTTAGATGTGGGGGTAGGTATAGTTTTGCAATGTTGGTTGTTGGTAGGGGTTTACTCTGATTTTGGTTGTCTTTGCATTGATAGTTGTGGTTGGTGTTAGTTGTGGTTTTGATTTTAGTTTTGCATTGATGGTTTTTGGCTATGGGTGGGGTTGTAATTGAGCAGGGTATATCATAGTTTAAACTTGGCTTGATATAGTTATAAGTTGTTCATGTTTGACTTGAACTTCTGCAAACTTTCACATATTATTCAAGCTTGACTTATTTAAAAAATTTTCAATGTTTGAATATGATTTGTACTTTATGATATGTGAACGATTATGTAAACGAGCTAATAAACAAGTTAAAATTTAAACGAGTATCTAGATTTTCATATAAAAAATTCAATAAATAATTTTATAGTTATGATCACACCTACCAGTTTATCGATTTTAACTCAGTAAAAATGAAAGGTAACTCAAGAATCATGATCTTATGTGATGTAATCTATCATATTTTAGCATGATCATACTTTGAAGTTTGCACCCAACTCCTACATTCAGATGTAGGTGTTGATTTTCCCATAGTGATATGCACTCGTCATTTTTATTGTTTTTTTGGATAATTTTGTAGATATCTTTTATATTGAGTTGTTGCACCATCCTTATTCTTAATTATATATAACTTACAATGATTGTATTGCATTTTCTCAACACCATTTTTTAACTGGGTAAGACTTATCAACACAGTGGAAATGAGACATATACGAGAGACTAAAGTTTCAGAAATCCTTACACACTGCGATCTCGTCGAGTGAAACCAGGAGACACAAACTGTGAGAGGCCAAAGGGGAAGTGAGATTTGCGGGGGTTTAAAATAATTTTTAAGTCATGTTATGTATTTTTACATATAACACCTAAACTTTAATAAAATAAATATATAATTAATAATTATATATGAATAAAATAAATCTATAATTAATAATTAATCAAAAATATTATTGATATAATATTATATTGCCATTAAATTTATAATTAAATAAATTCTAATTGATTAAATTTTATTTAAATAATATATCATATATGATGCGAGTAATCATCTACCTTAATATCAAGTATTTAATAAGAACTTGTGGAACAACAAATTAGTTTGTTCAGAACATAAACGAACAAGTTCAAATATGTTCATATTTAGTTCATTTAAGCTTCGAGCTTTTAAAAATTGTTTAAGCTTGTTTATTTACTAATTTGAATGTACATGATAGTTTAAATCGATCCAAGTTTGAGTTGTTTATCGAGTGCATTGGTTCATTTACAACCCTAGATGTGGGTGTGATTTCATTGATGTTTTGCACACAAATCCGTGAACTATATGCATTCATTTCTGTAATATGGGTTTTGATGTATTTGATTTTCCTAATACTATGTAGAGCAATAATAAAAAAAAAAAACGAGCTCAATTGATTACCAACCGCAACTAATATAATTATCTCTGCTTGTATGCCATAGATACTACTTGATCTTAACGCACACATCACACATAGCACTGTTAACCACATATACTACCTGATCTTACAACACATGACACTGTTAAATACAGATACTATTTGGTTTTAGACCATACATAACATCGCTAACCATAAATACTTATGGTCTTACCACTCATGACACTGTTAATCATATATACTATCTGGTCTTAGAACACACATCACACTATTAATCATATATGCTATCTGGTCTTAAAACACACATCACACTATTAACCATAGATGTCGTCTGGTTTTAAAACACACTTTACACTATTAACCAAAGATATTACCTAGTTTTAAGGCACACCTCATACATCACATTATTAATACATATACTACCCAGTCTTACCCTCACATGACTACTAATCACAGATACTACTCGAAACTACAAATAACACTGATAACCACAGATACTATTTGTCTTACCGCACATGACTACCAATCACAGATACTACCCGAGACTACACATAACACTTGTAACCATAGATATTATCTGTTTTTACCACACATGACACTGTTAATAACAGATACCCATGTTAACAACAAATACCCACTATTAACCATAAATATAGTTTGGTCTTAAAATACACATCACACTCTTAACCATAGATACTGCATTGTCTTAAAACACACATCACATTGTTAAACACAGACACTTTGATTTTAAACTAGGTAGTATCATCCAGGATCCTGCCGTTTTTTTTTTAATTTGTTTCAATTTTAATAATTACTTTTAATTGTAAGATAAATTATATTATTTCCTCAATAAATTTTTTATCTACATTATACATCAAATTGGGAATAAAAGGAATGTAGTATATCAGCCACTTGGGAGATAGAAGTCAAGATCATGTTTTGAGATTTATGCTTGAAAGAAATAGAAATTAACAATAAATCAACCTCAAACTCCAATAAAGAAGGTTGACAAAACATAATACATTCTTGAAAGAACATGAAGATTGTATGACAAAACTCAATTGAAGAATAAATAAGATCAACTAAAAAAAAGATTGGAAAATGCGAAAATAATTAAAGAGAGAGGCAACTGGATTAGGTTGGTATTATGTTAAGAAAAAATTAGATGCACCAGAGTGGTGGAAAGAAAATTTCATTAAATAGAAAATATTATATAAATTCTTTATTTTCACATATTTATTGAAATTTTATTTTATCAATTGTAGGTCCTGGCCATTGCTAAAAAATTAGGATTTTTGTTAGAGACCCTGAGCTGGAGCAGAAACTTGATTCTATATTTCTCTTTGTTGTGGCCTTGGGCTCCATTGTCTGGGCAACAACAGTGGAACTGTTACTGGAATTTGGATGAACTTGAATATGCTCATTCAAATGTAGTCCAAGAGGAAACACTACAGGAGAGAGACAAGGTGAATCAAGTCATTCCAAGCGCTCCACACTTCACACACAAAAAAAGAACATAATGGTCGACGCCCAACATTTATTTGAGCAGATTTCATAGCTGGTCATGACCTGCACCAGTATGACATCTAATGCTCGCACGACTTTTCAGAGATACTCAAACATGACAAAAGTTGTGAAACTATTGAACTCTACTCTCAAAATATTCAATGAAATTCCTATATTTATTCACCATAAAACTTCTAGAGGATTGAAAAATGCGGGAGGCTTTCATGGCGATGGTGCCAAAATGACTGATTCCTTACCTCTAATTTTTTTTTAAACAATCAATCCAGTAAGTTTATGTTTTTTGTTTTAATTTCTTTTTCTTATTGGTGTGTAATATTTTAGACTTTTACGCCGAACAATATCTTGTGATATGTTGGTGTGATATTTCAGTATGTATGTTTCACATTAGTTATAATGCTTTATTTGTGTAATTGTTCACTTATATCATAGTTTGTTAGTTTTAATATATTTTTACATGCATAAAATAGCTAAATATACTCATCAAATTGAGATGAGATTTTAGAGATAGTCGAATGAGCTGCAATTATGACTATTACAATATGTCTTATCAGTGGGTATTATCAGACAAATTTGTACTAGACACCATATGTGTTATCGTCATCTATGGGTGACAAGTAGTTTTGTGACTTGCTCTAAGGTCATCTGGCCAGAATTCATAGTATGTTTTGGATGCCTTTTTTTTGTGATTTGCTAACTGAACTGTAGAGTAATTATGGGTTGCATGAATTGTCTCGATGCTTTATATATTATGTCATATAATAAGTTCATCAGTGCTACTTCTGAATGATTCTAACCGTTAAAAAAGATGATTGACTGATATTTCGATATTGGGGTTAACTCTTTGGTTAGAATGAGACAATATTATCAATTCCATAGATCTTGCTTTTGCTCATACACTAGAAAAAATCCGTAATGAAGATACATGCCATTCTTTATAGTATTCAATTAGCAATTTAATTTGCATGCTTATTTTACAAAAAAAAATTCTAATATTTTAAAATGGGATTGTATAGGAGCAGTTGATGACACACATATTGATGCACATGCAGTAATAATGAAAAGATTACATACATAGGGCGCTTTAGAGCTACAACACAGAATATGTTAGTAGTTTGTGATTTTAATGTGTTTTAGGTTCCTAATGGTTGGATGGGAAGTAGGGCTCATGATAGTTTGATTTTCAAATTCGCCACTTAAAGTCGTGAATAAAAATTTCCAATTCCTCCACCCGTTTAGTGCATTCATAATCGTATATGAAGTGTTAATTTGAAGAAATGTACTAATAATGTTATTATTCAGTGAAATTTTACCTTGGCGGTTTAGAATATCCCGTGCAACGAGGTTTTTTAAATGTCTTCCCCGATATTATGTATCATCTTATTGACTTTGACTACGACATCCAAATGATTTAAGGGATGAATGAATTGTTCAATAAAATACACTCATCATTACGAAGTGTTATCGAGAGAACATTCGACGTTTGAAATGAGTGAGTCATATTCTGAGTTATTTCGAAATATTCCTTCAAAACACAGATAAAAATAGTTTTTGCAGCGATAATTTTTTATAATTTTATACGAATACATCAATATCAGGACGATGTTGATTTTAGGTTCTTGGATGAAGATCCCACATGCATATCTGTAGAAGCATTTGAACATCAGGCATGTCAATCATTGCTTGAGAAAGACTTTTGCGCGAATGACTTTAACACACCCGTTGGGTGGGTGTAGGAGATGATACTGTTGAAAGGTTATTACATATGTCTTAGCGAATTCATCGAGTATATCTATTATAATTTTATACTTTTCTCATTACGGAGTGTTGTTGGAAGAACATTCAACATATGGAAGAAAAAGTGGATCATTGTATGAGATATGCAGACATCCATTTAAAACACATAAAGATAGTTGTTGCAATGATAACTTTTCATAATTTTTTATTGAGATATCCATCTCGGGACGATGTTGATTTCATGGTTTTGGATGAAGATCTCACATGCATACGTGTAGAAATATTCAAACATTAGACAAATCAATTATTATTTGACGAAGGCTTTTACACGAATCACTTCAACACAATGGGAATGGTTTGCAGAATCACGCCAACAAAGAGTGATGCTTTGGATCGGAGAGGGAGGAGGCGAGGGGAGAGCGCGAGAGAGATCACCAAGGGCAAAAGAAGGAATTCGAGCCTTAACGCCAACAACCAACTCCGAACGCAGCCTCATCCCCGCGATCCGATTAATGAAGGAAAAACGATCCGCGCGACGCTACGTTCAGAATGCCGCCGAACGAACACGCGAAACAAACGCGAGGGCGGCGTTTTGAAAACGCCACCGCACTTGTATAAGCTGCGCCAAACAGGGCCTAAGTGTTTCTGAGAGGAAAATGCTCAGGTGAATGAGTGGCTTTACACTTAGAGACGATGCAAAATGATCTTATCCGTGAATAAGTGGCTTTACACTTTTTGGGTTGATAGATTATGAAAATAGTCGCTTGCAAAACATTTAATTTCTAGAATTAATTATATTTTTGTTTTTATCTTGCACCTGCTTGGTCAACTTGAATTTTTTTTTGGAGTATTTTTATTAAAAAAATGTCAAAATCTATGTTTTTTTTTTATTAAATTAACAACATTTTTTGTTGACCGAGATTTTTTAACTTCAGATTGACGAAGAGATGTTCTGCAATGCAATTTTCATAATATGCTTGATAAATGGAAATGGCTTTGTCTGTGCTTGACCTTACGGTTAACTTTTATATGTTATACGACTCGACATTTATACATCAACACATATTCAGGATAAGTCCTCATTCCTTCTCTTTTGTCAGGTTGATATATTCATGGATGTAGCGTTTGATTCTGTGCAAGCGACTTTCAGGCTATTACGTATGAAGTTATCTATGCTAAATCATAATGTCTTGTGCAACTCTTTGAGTATTTCTATTGCTGAAAGGACTGCCAGTTTTATCTTCCAGCAATGTGAGGTGTCATTACAATATCTTCTTTTCCTTTGCCAGCAAAAAGTGTTCCGAGATCGCTTGCTTAAAAATAAGGTGCCTTGCTAATGTTATCTTCTCTTATTTTTTTAATAAATGCTAAAATGCAAGGTAGAATATCATGTCAATGAATATTCTGCATTGCTTGTTTTTGAAGTTTTCTTTTAATGAACTAACAGAATACACTAAGGGGACATTTCGGATAACCTTGGTTATTTATTTTTTATTTTTATTACTAGTTTTATTTTGAAATAATACATTTTGGTTGTTTTTAAAAATACTCAAAATTTTTAGATGTGTTGCGTGTTTTTAAAAATAAGCTTTATTTTTGAAAATAAAAATTAAAATATGTAAAAAATATACTAAACAAACATATTTTGAAAATAAAGGCAAAAATAAAAATATAAAACAGAAAACAAAACTGATCTCAAAAAAGCCCTAAGAATATATATATATATATATATATATATATATATATATATATATATATATATATATATATATATATATATATATTTGTGTGTGTGATCAGAGGGTGATTGGGTTTAATATATTATATTACATTAAAAGTTGTCTGTCTTCATGTTTATAATTTTTTTTTTCGATTTAATTTGCGCCCATGTTTTGTAGGAGCTGTGTAAAAATGGGGGTATTCTCTCTCTTACTTTTACCATACTGAAGTTAACTACTCCAGACTGTTTTAAGGAGTCCCTTGATGTTTTGGCTGCTATCTCTAGATTGAAATCAAGAATACTATCCATTGTGAGCTCAACATGCTTGTATTCTGTATTTATACACTTTTTTTAATCGCTTGTATTGCATCACTGGTTACTTGTCTTGCAGTTACTGCAACTCTGCGAAGCTGAAAATTTCTCTTATCTTGACGAGGTTGCTGGTAGCCAAAAGTGCTTGCATCTGGCAAAATCAATAACGATTCAGGTATGTTTTTAAAAATGGGAATGTGCCATTCTCTTCCCTGGAGTATTTAATTTCCAACTTCTGTTATGTTAAATCATGTATGCAGATACTTGATATTCTGAAGGTTGGGTTCAAGAGAGAAGCCATACAAGTCAGTGATTCTGTTGGCAGGAGATATCCAAAGGGCTTCTTACTACTTAATTCACTGCGTTTAGCTGATATCTTTTCCGATGATTCCAATTTTCGATCTTTTTTTATGGCAAATGCCGTAAGTAGTTAGTATCAGGATTCTTTGCCCTTTCATTCTTATCCGCTAGACTTATTCCCAGTTTTTCTTTCCAGATACATGTTCTTAATGAACTTTTGGCGGTTCCTCACCATGTATTTCTATCCAATTGGTGTACTGTTGATGCTCATCTGTCTGAAGAAGATGGTAATCTAGAGTATGATCCATTTATTGCTGCTAGTTTGGCATTGGTTCTTCAGAGTGGTAGTCCAGAGAGCATTCTATCATCAGTTTCTCAACCAAGTGAAATAAACTTCTCGTTCCATAGTAACTTTAATGGTTTTCACTTGGTTACTTACGGACAGCAGAGAACATCTTATTTGATCAAAATACTGGCAAATCTTCACTGTTTTGTACCTAGTTTTTGTGAAGGTAAAATATTTACCATGTATGACATGAAAAGCTGCTAGATTTCCTTTTTAATTAGTGCTGTTCTTTGAATAGACTTCTTGTTAACCAGAAGAAGAACGAAATTTATTTCTCAAAAAGTTTCATGAGAGCTTGCTTATGGAGACCACTGACTCATTGTTGCATCCGGTGGATGTTAACACCCATAAAGCTGCTACAATTTGTGAAAACTTAAGTATTTTCCTTTCTAGAGATTGGTTGATATTGCATTCTTCAGACAATATAATGTTTTCGAGCTATTATCCGACCATATTTATGGAATTGTAGGTTCCTTGTCAAATTATGGAGCATCTTTGATTCCCAACATGCTTAATGATGAAGATGTACAACTTTTGAGGTGATTGAATTTAGCTTTTTTTAATGGCTCTCTCTCATATATGCATAACTATTTCCTCAACTAATAATTGCATTTCAATTGATGGTTTAGAGAATATAAATGCACTATAAACTTTTATTCCTTTGCTTACTTGCCCTTGCTACCATGCCCTTGATTGCCTTACGTTTCCTAAGTTTAGAAAGGACGTTCTCCATGCTAGAGAAGTGTTGCGTGTCTGAGTGGTGAGTACCGCAATCCTGATTGCAAGACGTCCACTATACAGTAGAATCATTGGCTCCCGCGTTTGTTGGAGTCCAACACTGAAGGCTTTTTATTTTATTTTCTTTCCTTATCATTAGTAAGTTTCTTTCCTTTGCTTTTTCCTTTTTGTTTCTTATCTATTTTTTACTTAGGTGTTTCTTATCAGGAGATTTTTGATACCGTACTTAACCCAAATAATGATAGGAAAATCAAATATTATTGTTGAATTCAAATAGGAACTTACAACCAAGCAACTAAATAGGAAATAACAACACACACGACACACGACACACAACACACGACTAGGGGAAATCAAAGGTGGTGGTGGTGGTGGTTGTTGGGCTTTCAGAAACATGGTGGGAAGGTGGGAAAAGTGGTGCAAGTGAGCGGATATGGCAACAAAACAGTTGGTCCTTGTTTTCCATGGGGGCAACAAAAAGGTCGGGGGTTGTACAACCGGGAAAACAATAGTTTGAGGGGATTGGGGCGGGAGGGGCGAAATAGCAAGACAACAACAATACCTTGTTGTTCTAGGGCGACAACAAGGCGTAACTTTGATTCTGGAAGGTGGCGGTAATGTGGAAGGGCGGAGTGCGGGCTTTGTGAGGCAATAGGAAGATGGAAGGTTGGGTTTGGATGACTGGAACTGCAGTTGACAGCAAGATACATTGTCGAGGATGACCTATAACAATAAAGGGGCAGTTAGGAGAGATGTGGTGAGGAGGACGAGGAGAAACAAGTAGATAATTACCACATCGGGAGCAAGATATAACCAGAGCACCACTCGACCACCCTCAAATACAACTCTAGACAGGAAATAGAGACGCTGACAATTGCTTTGAACAAAAACATGAGCAAAATTGATTTTCAAACCTTAATACAACACAGATGTAGGAAATAATTATAAAGGAATGAAGGATAATAAGAAAGAAAGGAGAAGAGAAGAAAGGCTCGTGACATGGATCTAGTAGACACAAGACTACCAGTTCTACGGTCATGCGTGGTCCAAAAATTGAGGGAGTTTTGACCACATCCTTCGATGTTTCTATCTCCTCATCGTATGATACCAGGTCGATCAGGCTGAAGGTGATGGAGTTACTGTAACTTCCTGGTAAGTGAATCATTGCAGGAGTTGTCATTCGAAAGCACATCCTAATAGAATAAGTATCTATCTATTTTAGACAACCTGAGCAGGAGCTGCATATAGACGTAGATTCTAACGAACCAAATCTCGAGCAATTAAATTTATGACATGTTTCTTTCACTCGTACTTGGCTGAGTGTGTTTGATAATTAAATTTGTCGCGATGACCTTGAATTAAACCTCTGACAGGTTGGACCACACTGAAGTATAACTCTCAAGAAAGACCACTTCTTCTCTGAAAGGATCTAGATCTCACTGTAGGTTGTTTTTTTCCCACAAGGATGTTAAGGTGATTTCTAACATTGTGGTTCATCCCTTCGGTCATCCCTCCAGCCTGACCATCTGTTTGTGGGTGCACTCTTGAACTGAATTTAATACTCAAATTGCTCCACATAGTCTTCCAGAAATAGCTAAATAACTTCTCATCTCTTACATGTTTGACTTCTTTTGGAGCTCAGCTTGAATCACCATCTTTTCCTTGTCAATTGAAAGTTGAGACGCCTCTGTGAAGGTTTCATAATTTCTGCTCCCGCTTAGTGAAAGAGATCATTGTTTTATTTTGGCACTTTCATTCGATATTACCCAAATTCATGGCACCTAAAACACTTATTGGCTGGGATAGATTAGGGAATTCCGGTTCGCTCTCACCTCTTTAAATATATATATATATATATACACACATATCTGTGTGTTTGTAAAATCGTTAAAAAAATGCAGAATTAAAAAAAAAAATGATAACTTTTGGGGTGAAAATTGGAGTATAAATTTTAGAGGCTTTGAATGCTCTTCTTTATGTTTTTTTTTTGTATTTCGATAAGATTGTCGTTTGATCACCATAAATTTAAGTATTATTGATTAGTCACATCATACATAATATCTAGTTATTTTTGTCTATGTTTGCTTGTTACTCATTTGAATCTTTTGTAGCATTGATTATTTTGTCGGTTATAAAGATTACCCTGCTTTGCCCTCATTTTTGTATCGTAAATTTTTCAATATTAACCTCTATGATTTGTAACAAGAATTGGAGAGAATTAGTTGAGTTATTTTTATTTTAATATTTGTGTAGTGTTTATACAAACTTAGTTGAGTCAAATGCCAACAAGGAAGAGTAATTGTAATGGTTTATGAATGGACAAGTAGGAAGATTAATAATTATAACGGTTCACAAGTTGGTTGATCCGATGGACAATTGAACTGCATGAAGTGAATATGGGAGGTGGACTGTTGGGCTTGGTAGAATATTGGAGATAAATTTGATAGAGATTTTTTTTTAATACTCTGGTCAAGTGAATAAATGGATGTTATTTACTCCAAGTTTGCATGTTAATTTTTGAAATTTTATCCTAATAATCTTTTTATAGGCTGGCCGGCGAATTGGCCAATTGTGGCTACGTATGGATTATATTAAACGAATGTTGAGTTGCTCTTTCATGAAATGACTACCATTTTTTTTAATATGTTCTGTCATATTGCATGAGACCATGTGCAATATTGACAACTAACTGAGTCACAATATAGCCTGAGAAAGATTTTCCACTCAACCTTTAAATGTTTCAAGAAAATTTTTAGTTATAATAATTCTTAAGTTTATAGTGCCATAGATCTAAATTTAGTTCACGCGTCGGATTTTGCCGCTGAATTTTGCTCTTTACTTCTCTAATTCATGAGGTTGCTTCTTTTAAGTATGTGCAATGTCCCAAAATTGATCTTCTATCAATTATATATCCTATATAATAAGTATCTATATAGGCTTTTATTGTTAAATCTTCCTCCCTTCTAAATAAAATTATTTTACTTGATGTTTCTTAAGATATTATAAAATATGATGTATAGTGCTAAGGTGTGATTCTTTAGGATTGTATATTAGTTGATTAATTGCACCAATAGCATGGCTAACGTCATTTCTAGTACATGATAATTATTAGATAAGCTTTATTATAAGTTTTTGAGAGTTTTTTCACTTGCTGCGTCTTCTGAAACAACCCTGTTTTAAGGATTAGATTCTATGAACTTTGCGTGCTCTTTCAATAGAATTGTTTTATATATCTCTTGCAATATAAAGATCCCATGTTGATAGCGTACAACTACAATGCCAAAGTACTTCAGCTATGCTAGTTCTTTAATTTCAATTTTTTAGAGCAATATGGTCTTAAAAGTCTCCATCCATTCCATGTCACTTTTTATTGTACTGATGTTGTCAACATAAATTAATAGTGTGGAACTTCCCTTAAGCCATGGTTTCACAAATAATATGTGATCGGCTTTGACTCTATCAGTCTTTTATGTTGAGCATTGCCTTTGCCAATCTCTCAAAATTTTTTCTTGGATATTACTTCGATCCAAACAATGACTTTTGTAATTTGTATTCCTTTTATTCTGTATTTGATCCAATGCTTGATGGGATCATATATTTCTCTTTTTTATATATGAAACTAGACTAATGATAAAAGGTTTCACATATATTCCTTTTATTCACGTAAGAAGGCATTCTTCACATTGAATTGATATCTTATTCGTTTTTTCTTAGTTTCTATTGTTTAAAGAACTCGATTTCAACAAAAAGAGCCTAAATTTCAAGATAATCAGTCTACACTATTTGAGTAGAGCCTTTTATCATTAGTCTAGTTTCATATCTTTTGAATGAGTCATTTGGTTTGTTCTTTACACTAAAGACCCATCTATATTTTTCTAATTTTTTTTTCTTTTGGTAGTATCACCGATTCCCATAATTTTTTTTTCTTCAGGGTTTCCATTTCTTCACTTATTGCGTTATCTTAATTATCAATATTTGAAGTCAATGAGATTATTTTTCTAAACCTTGAGTCAGGTTGTGGCATTATTTGGTAAAAAATCGAGCATAAAGCTACATATTGAGAATCTTTCTACCTCCATGAGGGTTCAAATTTATCGTCCTATCTGTCCATATTATGATAAAAATATTAACTTTTAATCATTTTTCCCAATATAGGCTCTAGTGTTATAAATATATCATTTTTTAATATATTTTCATCTCCATATTGCCTTACGTTTCTTGCACTACTTATACTGATTACTAAAAATGTATGACAACTTGAGAACTCGTTTTCCTTCACCTGGGCTCACATTCATCTTCATAACTTTACACCTTGGCTCACATTCATCTTCATAACTTTGCAAGTTATTATAAAATACAGTCACCAACTTGTCCATATACATGACCTTTTTTACGCTTATTTTATTTTCATTATTAAGCCATTAATTATATATATCATTCGTTTTTAACAGCTATTCAACATTTCATAAATATTTGGCTCATAAGTGTCAGATGTCCTACTTCTTAAAATACAGCAATGTCATCATTACTAGTATAAATGTTCAATTTTTTTGTGCTAGTGTGTTCTTGCTTTTTACTTGATTTGAGCTGTTTAGCTTCAATGCTAGGTTATCATTTTTATTTTCTTATTTTTTCCTTTTTGAAAGTTATGCTAGGTTATCAATTGATATGTCTTTAATGTCATGTCGATTTTCTTATCTTCCTTTTCTTCATTTGTTTTCTAGAAGATCTGCTTTAAAATTTGCTTAATTGTTGGCAGGGTTTTCACTGAACAACTAAAGAAACTAACTTTGCCAAATAGTGACAGCCGTGCTCAGGTAAACCCCTTGTATGCATCATTCCTTTTGAAGATGCCGCACTTTTCACATATTTTAACGTGAGTGGCTGTTATTCCACAGTGCTGATTAATGCCACTCCTTGTAGGAAACAATACAAACTGAAGGTGGGAAAATGCAAGTTGATGGTAACAATCCTATGCAGCAATCTTTGCCTACTTGGGTAAAATTTGCAAATGAAAATTTGAATAAAAATCATCAGGTATATTATGAAAAATTCACCCTTGAGTGAGTCATACTTATTCAGTATTCACTATTTCTGTGAATTTAATAGGCAATATTGAGAATCCAAGAATTGATTTCAAGAAGTCTTTGCCTACTATAATAGGAACTAAGTTGTACTTAATATAATGGGGCGGGCCTTGGATACTTTGCAGGACGCTCAGAATGGTGTAGGCAGGCCTTATCTGCTTGTCAAAGCTGATCCCAAGGTCCATGATGATGTTTCGGACATAAAAGGAAATAATATAGACATAAAAGGAGGGACACCACTCAGCTCATCAAGCCTGGAGTTGGAGCCTCTCTTGGGTACAGGTAAGCATGACATATGTTAACCTCAGGCCTGCTCAAGAAAAAAATAGAGCACTTTTTCTGTAAATTCAAAAGTTTGCTGTATATGAATAAATAACTGACCATTGAACGAACAGTGGGGGATTTGGGAAATCCTAAACAAGAAACTAATATGGGCCAGGGGACTCGAGCACATGTGCACATTAGTGATATCTAAAATCAATTTATTATGAATTTGGAACATGTAAAACAGCCCGTAAAGCCTCTGTTGTCTGCTTTGTTAGCATCCTTTTTCATGGCACGAAAATCCTTTGCCCTTTGTTTCCGCTGCTGCTTCTTCAATTTCGAGCATCGTTTTCAATGGTTTCCACAACACCGTTCTCCACCTCAATAGCGGTGGTGGGATTGAGTTCAACGGTCTTCTCCGGCTCACAAAATTCGCAAAAAATGAGGCTAGTGCTTCGTGTTATGCGTTGTCGTGAGACACTACGATCGGGGAGCAAAAGTGTTGATTTAACCTGTGATCTTAAAAGACGCAACGGGCCTTCAATGTACTTGCACAAAAGGTTAGATCACATCTAATATTCTCCAAGTGGAACTTTGTTTCCCCGAATGGTACTCAATTCCCCACGGAGTACTTTCTTTCCACAAACGTATACTCACTTTCTCACGAGCAGATACTCACTTTCACACGAACAGTTGTTTTGAAATCGCCACTTTAATAAGATCTTCCAAATGCGTCAGCATTTTTTCTCGAATGATACTCAATTCCTCACAAATGGGTGCTCGTGCTTTCTTGAGTGGATATTTTCGAAAAATTGCCCCATTGTCCCAAAATTATACCTCCTGAGCTCTAACGTCATTGACGACAATGACGGCGAGATGACAAAAAAATGCAATGGATTTTTCTTTTTTGTACTACTAAAAGGTAACAACAATAACAAACAAGATGAACATTAGAATGGCTCGATTTGGGTTTTAAAGTGGGCTTGGTTAAACAAAAGCAAGTCTTTGATTTAGGGTCCGTTTGGGGCTGCTTCTTTTTCGCGACAAGGCTTCGGGCCGCGATTTTTTCCTGTTTGGGGCGGCGTCCAACATTTTTTATTAAACGCGGGCAGCGTGTTCGACCCTGCAGCCCGCGTTCGAGGGTTGTGTTTTTTTTACGCTTTACCCCTTCCGTTTTGTTTGATGTCGGTGGCGAGGAACTGAAAGCATTGCTCACTGCAGCGGCAGGAAGCGATGGATTCTTCTCGGGCGATGAATGTCGAGAGATCGTCGTTGTGCAACTGCGTGGTGAACTTTTTGTTGGAGGAAGGCTATGTGCTGACGACAATCTAGCTCCTCCACGAGCTAATCGAGGACGGACGGGATGACCAGGCCATCTGCTTTCTAGAGTACTTCTCAGACCCTTCCCTCTTTCCCTCCGATCAGATTGCCCGCTTCAACTCCATCAAAGATTGCCTATTCCCCCCACTACTTACGTATCTGGATCTTCTTTTACCTATGTACTTTTCTTTCAATGTGTTATTCATTAACACTGTCATTGATGACCCTAAGTCCGGATGTGAAAAGTGGAGGGTTGAGTTAGGTAGTCAACAACCAGCGTTAAATTTGTCGGAAAAAAAAATCCATAACATGAATCCTTTTGATCTTTGTGTAAGTATTAAGGCGTTCATTGGAAACGACGCGCTTTATAGTTTGAATACAGTGAAAAGTGTGCAAAGGTCGCTATACTGACGCCCGGATGTTGTGTCAGATAAACAAGGCTCCTCACATTANTCAGATAAACAAGGCTCCTCACATTACGGACGGATGCGAATAAATAAGTTAGTCCATAAAACTAATGAAATTAATATTATGATATGATCTTGGAATATAGATACTCGCAATGTTAAATTAATGGAATTAGTTAATATTATGATTCATAGAAAGATTAATATTTTATGTATTCAGGAGACTAAATGAGTTGGAGAAAAGACTAAAGAGATTGATAACTTTGGTTTTAAACTTTGGTATTCTAGAAAGAGTCGCACTAGAAATGGTGGAGATGTAATTATAGATAAGAGTTTGAAAGATAATGTTGTAAAAATTAGTAGAGTTGGAGATAGAATTATAGCCCTTAAGATTATCATTGATACTAAGATTTTTAATATTATAAGTGCTTATGCTCCTAAAGTAGGTTTAGATATAGGGTCTAAAGATAAATTCTGGAATGACTTAGAAGACTTAATACAAGTGATACCTCTTGAAAAAAGAATTTTTATTGGAGGAGATTTAAATGGTCGTGTCGGTAGAGAGAAAATTTTAGAAACATTCATGGTGGCTACGGTTTTGGAGTGATTAATGAAAAAGGTAGAGTTATTTTAGATTTTTCTCTAGCGTATGATTTTGTTATTGTCAATCAGGAAGGACGAAAATCATACAGCTAAATTAGGAGTTTTCTATAATTAGGAATTTTCTTATTTAAATTATTTTCAATGTCTTTATTATGATTTATTTCTCTTTTAGCTGAATATTTAGATTAGGATTATGTATTATTAAGTTAGCTAAAATAGATTATGCAGAATATTTTGTACCTAAATTAGATTTAATGGAATGAAAGCAAAGGGAAAAGAATATAGCCTATTTAGAATTCAAACTATTTTTCTCAAAAGCTTGACATTGTATCAAAGCAAAAATTTTGCCCTAACCACCGATAGTCGTTGGAGGACAGTCAAGCCTCCCTTCCCATCGGCCTTCTTGCGAAATGTGAAGGGAGGAACTATTTATTTGCTTTGATTTTTGCTCGTTTGATCGTCGTCTCATTAATTCTTCATCTGCATCGTCTTCGTTGTACTTCGTCTTCCTCTCCTCTTCGACTCAAGCTGTCTCGACAGAACCTCTCCTTCATTCGAACTCCACCTATTGTACCCGTGTTAGTCTGATTCGCCCTAAACTGTCGCTTTCTTGACCGAACTCACGCGATATAGTCACAACTAGCTGGGAACGCAACGGATCGCGGCTTACAGATCCTCCTTCCCATGGCATCATGAGAAACGTCCGCCACGACCTTGCGCTGTAATGAGCGGCTTCGCTTCTGAGAATGTTCCGATCTACACTGCACTCGCGAATGAGTTTGCCTTTTTTTATCGCAAATTCACTTCTGCTCCGGCTTCTACCCTACCCAATCGCTGCTTTCCTCACTTTTGATAATCGTTGGAGTTACAATCGATGACAGGGAGGCGAAATATCGAAGTTTTCGTTCGCTTCATTCGTTCGCTTCAAATCTCCTTTCGATGGCCATCACTGCTTCTACGGTATCTTAGACTGCATCTTCCGCTTCGACTTCGGGTTCTTTGTTACACTCAAGGATTGAAGGCTTTAACACTCCTTCCTAGACCGGTGACTTCGGCTTCAACATACCCTTGATCTTGGGCTTCGACACTGTTGGGGTTCGACTCTCTTGAGCTTCGACACTCTTTGACTTCGACACTCTCAGGCTTCGGCACTCTCAGGCTTCGACACTTTTGGCTTCATCACTCGTTGCATGAGAATTTTTTTGTTCTGACAATGTTATCAGTTTCTTGTTGGCAAATTGATGCTTCTTGATCAGTCATCATCAATTTGAGGGCGGGTGTCATTCAGGAAAGACGGAACTCGAACACCTAAATTAGGTGTTTTCTTATTTAAATTATTTCCTATGTCTTTATTATGATTTGTTTCTCTTTTAGCTGAATATTTAAACTAGGAATATGTATTATTATGTTACCTAAAATAGATTATGCAGAATGTTTTGTACCTAAAATAGATTGTAAGATTATTATTTAATGGAGTTAAAGCAAAGGTAAAAGACAGGGAGCTTATTCAGAATTTAGCCAATTTTTCTCAAAATTTTGTCAGTTATTAGTAATACTTTATTCAAGATAGAAGATGCACATCTTATTACTTATAAGAATGGATCTAATAAAACACAAATTGATTATTTTCTTATGAGAAGAAGAGATTTAGATTGTAAAGATTGTAAGGTCATTCCAAGTGAGGATTTAAGTATCCAATATCGTTTATTAGTTCTAGATTTTAAGATTAAAAGTTGTAAAATAAACAATATTAGGACTCATTATCGTAGAATTAGATGGTGGAACTTAAAAGACAAATAAAATTATTTTTATAAGTAAAATTCAAGATTTCAAAATTTGGAATGTTCATAATGAAACAAATGCTATGTGGGATAAAATAACAAATACTATTAAACAAATAGCAAAAAATGTACTTGGAGAATCAAAAGCAAAAGTTTTTTAAATAAAAATAGTTGGTGGTGAAATATTAATGTGCAAGAAAATATAAAATATAAAAAGTTGTGTTATAAAAATTGGTTTAGACGTAAAAACTTAGAGAACTAGGAAAAATATCAAACGGTCTGCAGGGAGTCTAAAAGAACAATATGTGACGTTAAAAATTCTGTTTTTTTATGATTTCTTTAACAGATTAGATACTAATGAGGGTGAAAAATTAATGTATACACTAGCCAAACAAAGAGAAAAGAAAAATAAAAATTTAACTCAGTTAAAGTTTATTAAAGATAAAAATCAAAAAGTGTTTTTCTTAGAAAAATATATTCAAAATAGATGGGTTGGTCATTTTGATAAACTTTTTAATGAAGTTTCTGAAAATACGATCGACCTTATTAATCTTAATATCGTTAATAATAATCAAAAGTTTCATTTTTACTGTCGCATTAGTAAAAAAAAAGTTGAGGAGACTTTAAAGAAACAAAGGGTGGAAAGTCTGTAGGACCTGATGATATCTCAATTGAAGTATGGAAATGTTTAGGAGATTTGGGAGTTTCTTGGTTTACTAAACTTTTTATTATTATTTTAAAACTAGAAAGATGTCTGAGGAGTGGAGGAAGAGTATTTTGGTACCCATTTTTAAGAATAAAGGGGATGCACAAGAGTGTGCAAATTATAGAGGAATTAAATTGATGTGTCATACTTTAAAATTATGGGGGAGGGTAATTGAACGTAGTTTAAGATGTATTACAAAAATTTCTCATAATCAATTTGAATTTATGCCGGGCAGGTCTACTATGGAAGCTATACATCTATTGAGAAGTTTGATGGAGAAGTTCAAAGATAATAAGGATAATCTACATTTGATTTTTATTGATTTAGAAAAAGCTTACGATAAGGTTCCAAGAGATATCCTTTGGAGAGTTCTTGAGAAGAAAAGTGTTGATATGACTTATATTCAAATCATTAAAAATATGTATACTAGAGTTGTTACTTGTGTTCGAACTGAAAAAGGATTGACCAAATATTTTCTTATTTTGGTTGGATTACATCCGAAATTGGCTTTACGCCCATATCTTTTTGCTTTAGTTATGGATGGTCTTACTGGACATTTACAGGAGGATGTACATTGGTGTATGTTTTTTGCTGATGATATTCTTCTCGAGGATAAGATGAGAGAAAAAACTCAAGAAAAACTTGAATTATGGAGGTATACATTGGAGTCTAAAGACCTTCATTTGAGTAGAACTAAAACTGAATACATGGAATGTAATTTTAGTAGTAGTAGCTCTAGTGACAGAAATGTAAATTTGGGTGATCAAATTATTAAAAGATGTGAACGATTTAGATATCTCGGGTTTGTTGTTCAAAGTGATGGTGATATAGATGGGGATGTTAATACTAGACTTCAAGTTGGTTGGTTGAAGTGGAGGAATGCTTCGAGCCTTTTGTGTGATAGAAAATACTGCTTAGACTGAAAGGAAAATTTTATAAGACGGTGGTGAGACTTGCAATGCTTTATGGCGCTGAATGTTGGCCTTTAAAAGAGAAGCAAAATATTAAGTTAAGTGTTGTCGGGATGAGAATGATTAGGTGGATGAGTGGCTTTACACTCAGAGACAATGTGAAATGAATGTATCCGTGATAGGGTTGGTGTAGCTCTCGTGACAGACAAAATCAGAGAAAGTCGTCTTAGATGGTTTGGTCACATTAAACGTCGACCATCTGATGATCCAATTAGGAGAGTAGGTGTTTTAGATTCGACTTATGTTAAGAAATGCAGGGATAGACCTAGGAAGACTTGGGCTTATTGTATAAAAAATGATCTTAATTTATTAGAACTAAATGAAAATATGACACTAAATAGGATGCAATGGAGAAAATGAATTCATGTAGCCGACCCCACGTAGTGGGATTAAGGCTTTGTTGTTGTTGTTGTTGTGTTATTCATTTGGCGCTCTGTTGCAAATTGCCATTGAAGTTGGATCTGGATTCTATAGTTCAGCAAATGCCACGGGAAATCAACATTCGATGCTTTAGAGGAATGCATTCAAGAAGAAGGATATGGTGGAAATTCTTTTTTTTATTGTTTTTAGGGCATTCATAATCTTTAGAACATTAGGACATTAGCTGCTTTTCTAATCATATCAGAGCATGTGAATTTTGGGGTTTGACATGAGTGAATGTAAAGAGTATCTATTGTGGTAGATATGGTTAACCTATTAGCATATTGGGATGGATGAGCGTCCAACTTGTCCATTTGACTCAACTAATGTTCTATATATTCTTCTCAAAAGTGTTATTGGAGTCGATGGTTTGGCTGGAATGATTGTTTTCTGTGTTTTGTTGATTCCTCGATTCTTGGTGCCTTCCTATATGGTTAAATTAGGTTTAAGAATGACGACTTTTATGCTGCAACCTTATGGTTGATTGAGCTCTTGATGTTTAACATTTGATGGTGTTGAAAAGGTTTTCTTTTGGAGGGAGTGATGGGTTATCTAGATGATTTTGAGTGAGGGAGTGAAGAGTAACCCCTCATTCGAATTGAATATACAAGTTAAGGTTCGAATGTGTTAGGGTTGCATTATAAAATCAATATTTTCTTATTACTAATTGTAATTTTGATAGTTTATTTTTTCTTTTTTTGAAACATACTTGATACTCACTGTTACGTGAGGTGTTTATCTTAATTTTTGTGCCATTATGAAGAAAATTTTTACTTATAAAGTATCAAATACATGGTTAGAACAATTATGTTACAAACAACATTACCACACATGGGCAGAATGATTATTTGTCTAGAAACAACTGTTGAACAATTATTTTCAAACTGCAGAAAACAAACAGTCAGTCAGCTTCCCCACAACAACTTTCCCGCAAATGTTTCTTGGGACTGCTAAGTTGCAGCAGCTTATTGATAAGTTGTAGCTACCCAAACAACACTTCTGTAGAACAAGAAAACTAAGCTTGGGCTTTAGGGCAGAGGATCACACGACTTAGGATGCCCGGGGGCGCAGCTTAGGGCAGAGTGAAGAAATAGGTCTCTATGAACCGACAATCTCGTCGTTGTCTTCCAAATTTGCGCTAATTGCGGCTGCCACGCGAGGGATTTGGGAACGAAGGGTAGGGGAGGGTTTTGCGGTGCACAGAGAAGGATCGGCATCGACAGGCTGAAGAGCAGGGAGGATCATGTGACAGTTTGCTTGAATATGGAAGGAGGTGATGGTACAAGAAGACAGTAGCCGAGGATTAATCATGCAGAGAGGATAGCATGCGGCTTGGAAAGAGCGAAGCCCTCTATCGTGGTTTACGTGAGCAACAGGATAGATCATGGCACTGCGCAAAGCGGGTGGCTTGCGAAGAGGGAGGAACGGTGAAGGCTTCGAACGGTGTGATCTTGCATGCAAGTTAGGGCAGAGCCGAGGGATGCAGAGGGTTGTGCGTGAGGAGACGCGACGGGAGAATGGTTTTGATCTAGCGAAGGTTCATGACTAGCGAATGAAGAACGAGAAAATTGTGTGAGGGTTTCGAAGTGGAGGAACACAGAAAAAGAAGAATGAAGCGTGGGAGGACGACAATGGAAGAAGCCTTCGCTCTGTTGCGGTTTCAAATCGGTTGAATGAAAAGGTGTAATGGGCGAGCAGTTCTATCGTGGCTTTTAGTTCTAACTAGAGAAGCATTTTCTCGCGCGAACGGCTATGGCATCAGAGCGGGAGCGAATGATTTAATTTTAATTACATTTAATTAAGTCTTATTAAATCTAATTAATAATATTAATCATTTTTAGTACTTTTATAACGTCAACAATGTTATTGGGGCATCCACATACATACCACATAATCCTTATGTAATTACATATCTAACACCTAAACATTCATATTTACATGCATACCACTCAAAATTTTAATATGGCATCAAAAATACCATAATAACTGTCCTTTTAAAAGTAAAATATACATTTTCATGCAAATCTTCTTGCACCATGATGTTATAAGTGTAAATATGAAAGTTTGTGTTAGATATGCAAGTATATAAAAAATGTGTGGTTTGTATGTAAATGCCCCAATATTATATTAACTTGACGCCTAATATAATGTAGTTTTTTGCTAGACCAGAGGTTGCAAAAGAAACTGGTTTTCAAGAAGAGGAGAAAGCTGAAGGCGTACATGGTGAAGAGAAGCAGCCAAGAAAGAGAAAACGTAATATCATGAATGAAAGACAGATATCTCTAATTGAGAACGCACTTCTTGTAGAGCCTGAGATGCAGCGGAATGCAGCTATGTTACAGTCATGGGCAGAAAAGCTTTGTTCACAGGTTTCGCTCTCTTTTTCATACTAATTTTTCCGTCTCTGAAATCTCCTTCTGCTAGTACTGTTTATTTATGCCGAGCCTTACAGTGATCATTTTCCAGGGATCAGAGATTACAGCTTCTCAGCTAAAGAATTGGTAAGAAGTTACCTCAATTTTAGCATAAAATTTTCAAAGCTGCAGTAATTTTTTTTCTGTTCATATTTCATAATATTCTGCTTTTTATTATATATTTTTATTTTCTAGCTTTTCCCTTGTTTCATCGGAAATTTTTAAACCAAGTCCTATTTAGCACTTCAAACAAACAATACAAGTCGCCTTCCATACCCCATGAAAAAGTACACCACAATAGTGAAAATATTGGTAGAATGATGATAGAAGGAAGAAAGAGTAAATTGCCATTGAAGTAGAAGATTGTACTTGGATTAGTGACTTTTTGTGTGGCTAATAATTGGTCCAGCTCAGTTGTTTCTGATGGTTCAGTTTTTACTTTTGTTGGAATGAAGAGATTTTCACTTTGATATGATATTCAGTTGACAAGTGCAAGGGGCGGAACTAGCCTCTTTTTTTTAGAGGTAAATTTATTGTACAATAATAAAGTAAAATAAAATAAAATGAATAGCACAATTCAAAATAAAATCTTGTATTTCAAATATTTATAACATGAAATATGAGACAAATAAATCATTCAAAACTTATGAGTTTAACAACAAATAATAAGTAAATGTAAATGACAGCAAAAAATTAAAATAAAATTTAGGAACCAATTCAATGAATCCAATTATATCTAGTAGTTGACTTGGCACTACAATCTGATGACAAACAGCACAAACAAAATATAACTCCCCCAACTAAGCATATCAACTCATAAGAGATCACAAACAAATAGCAGTCAAACAAAATCTACAAGTAATGAAAACATACCAACAAGCACTATAGCTATAGAACTCAAGGCCAATGGATATTAAAAGGAGGGAAGCGATGGAGAAAAAAGCCTGCCCCAGCCTAAGAGACAAGTTGACTTCCGTGCCTAACAATTTAGGAATCCCATCCATCAGACAAATTTGTCCACATCGGACCAAAAAAAAAGAAGAAGAAAAAAGACAACAACAACGCATCGTCATTGCCGATCGATTTGTCATTGCCTTCCCAGCTTGCCTTGTGACTTGTGAGTTGTCGTGGCAGTGTTGGCCCTTCTCGATTGAGCGAACGTGACGAAACTCCTGTCCTTGGGATTTGGGAAGGTGATGATGAGCTCAGCGTGGAGAGGGATAATGAGGAAAGCCTGCAAAATCAAAAGCCAAGCGATGGAGTGCATGCAGCGAGAGGCTAGCACATGGATTCGAAGTGGCAAAGAAAATTTGCAGCAGGGGCAAAAATATAAGCGCTCGGCCATATGACTTGAAGCCCGAAACTCTCGAGCTTACGTAGGTTCGTGCATAACAAGCATTTTATATCCTCTTAGTCCATTTTTTTCGCTGACCTCTACATACATACCACACAATTCTTATGCATTTACATGTCTAACGTCTAAACTTTACTTTTTTACATTTATACCACTCAAATCTTTCATATCACATAAAAATATATCACTATTTTAAATTTTAAAAAGTGAAAGACACCTTTACATGCATAGATTAGGTGACATGCATGTAAAAATTGAAGTTTTGGTGTTAGATATGCAAATAAACAGGAATTATGTGGTATCTATGTAAATATTTCTTTTTTTTTCATTACCATTTATAAGCTTTTTTTTTTTAAATTCACACATACACCCTTATGTGCCATGCCTTGCATGCAAGAGCTTGTGGTTAGAGACAAAGCACTCAGGTACTAGATCAAGTGTGTTGCATGGCTATAAGCTATTGAGCAGCCATTTCTTGTATTAAATTTAAAATGAAAGTGATTTGATATGTTGTGATTGATGATTTACTTCTAATTGAATAAAAATTGTGTTACAATATATTGATTCGGTTTTTATCAGGATTGGTTTAAAGACCATTAGATTTTGTTTTGAGATTCATGCTATACAAACTGTGTGTGTACACGAAGAATTTATACAGCACTAATCTCAATGCAAATCTAATATTTTTAAGCTGGTCTGGACATTTTTATTCCCTTCTAAAATGGTAGTTATTTCAATTAATTGTGCATGCCAACCAAAAATTTTCTAATTAAAAAATTAAAACTAAATGTCTCCATTTACAATTTCTCCACTCAGAATGTTAAAACCGCACCACCACCATTCTGTGGGTTGTCATTTTTATAACGATTTGAGTGTTCACTGCCTATGTTTTCTAAGAATGATTTGAATATTACCCATAAATTAATATTTTTTCTACAGATTAAAAATTTCCTTCCATATGTTATATTACATAAATTTCCCTGTTTTCCTTCTACTGCAGGCTAAACAACAGGAAAGCTAGGCTTGCCCGTGCTGCCCGTGAAGCTAGAGCCCCTTCTGAAGGGGAGAACACCTATGACAGTGCAGGGGAAGAACCCCACACGTCTGGAACCATCCGAGGAGCTGTACATCAACCTGATACACATTTTGAGAGCCGTTTATCAGAACCACGGCCGAGCTTTGTTGTCGTGGGACTACCAAGAGAAGGCGGCCTCGTAGGGGAGGGTGCACCAGGCGAAAATGAAGGGACGAGAGAAGAGACCGAGGGTCTGCACGGACCTTGATGAGGCCTCTGAGCTCGAATAACGCTGCAATGGTGCAGCATTGCTCGTGCCTTCACGCCCAAATTGCGGGCGCAGGTACGAGCATGTTTGCATTTATGATGGCAAGTCTTTTTGACAGGTCCATTGTGTTGACCTGGGGAATCATTACGTGTGGTTTTAGGTCGTTATGTTTGACTGATGGTATGATTAGTTAATTGAGTAGGATTGAAAGTGTTTATGTGGGTTCTCTTGCTTGATCATGTATGTTTTTAGGATTGGTTGGAAAATGTTCATTTAATATTTTGTTTATGTGTTTACCAAGTTGTTTGTTTATTATTATTATTATTATTATTATTATTATTAATTATAGTGGTTTGGATTTATTTATCATCTGATCAAACATGGAATTGGATGCAAATTTGGTTTTCTCAAAACACCAAAAATGTTGGAAGAGGATTAGATGAAGTTTGAGTTTTGTTATTGTATAGTAACTGACAGTCTTGTCATGATAGATTCAATCAACACTGAAATCATCAAATTACATGTATGATTGGTCTTTGCATTGATGAAATCAATTACAAATGGAAAGGATAGATTGGTTCAAGAGGCGATCTTGCTCCTTTATTAAGTTGATTGATTGGCATGCCCTCGGGGTGATCAGCTGTTGCTGGTTGATAAATGATGCATATCGTTGTTATATTTATTGTTCTTAAATTGAATTCACAACCTTTTTTAATATGTTTATAAGGATTTTACTGTTGTCCAATTTCTTAGGTGAGCTTTGGCTCTGTGGGTTCAAAAGGGGTGATTATTTAGCTGCTTTCCGGAACAGAAAAGGCCAGGTATGTGCCATTGGATGTTCACTTGGATTTAAAATAGGGTATTTTACACACCGCGTGTCACAATCTGTCATCTTCAAAGAAAATTAGCAAGACAACCATTTTGATGGAAAATTATAGAAAAGGCCAGAGAAGGAGAGCAATATAAGAAACTCTAGAAGACTCTACCGCTATCTAGATAATATGAGAAGGAAAAGCTCCAAGAAGAACTCAAGAATTGCCTAGAAATATCTAGAGCTATGTATGTATATAAGAGAATGGTGTAGAACTATCTATAAACTAGACCATTCTAATATAATCGAAAATACTCCTTTGGACTTGGAGGGTACTATAAATAGGAATCCCTCCACCTCATTTGAATCCATCCAAGCACCATCCAAGGTTCCAAAGCATTCAAGTGTTGCAATCACTCTTTCTTAGTGAAGTATTTCTTTCTCCAATTCTTCTCCCTACTTTTCTTCCAAGAGTGTTTTGTACTTACAATTCCAAGAGTTGTGAGGGTTATACTGATTTAATGTCAAGGAAGAGCGTTGAAGCCTCACAGATGACTTGAGATAAGTTAATCTGTGATGGTATCTGAGTCTTGATTCGAAGGTATGAAAAAGAGCATCAAAGAGCACGTAATTGAGTCCGAAACCACTATTGTGGAATCATCTGAATAAGGGCGAGGTCTTCAGGAGCAACGAGATCCAACTGCATGTTTTGGTTTGTGCCTTGTTTGGGTGGAGGGGGCAGTGAATGGCTTAGAAACCCAAATAGAGGATCTTGGCCAAAAGGTTGATGGACTCGAGGAGGACATCACAATGCAGTCACTGATCAGAGTCTTTAAGGGACCAAATGGCAAAGTTGTGGGAGGACTTGATGGGGGAGCTTTAGGAAGTATGAAGAGCCATTGAAGACGAGATAAGTAGCGTATGTGCTAGCTTGGAGGAGATGCGTGGAGACATTTCACTATGAGGGCACTAGCGACATCCACTAACCATCATACCTTTGAAGCCAGGCGTATTGAAGTGCCAAAACCAAAGAGTTTGGAGAAGCTCACAACGTGAATGAAGTGGACGATTTCTTATGGGGACTTGAGTAAACTTTGGAGCGATGGAGATTATAAATAAAGATGCAAGAATTCAATTTGCAACCCTATATCTCTCACATCGTTGTGTTTTGGTAGAGAAGAAGACGAGGAGATATCGAGAAAGCTATGTGCACCATATCCCCCTTCGATGACTTTAAAAGGGAGCTAAAGAGAATTCTACCCTGAGAATGTGAAGGATGATGCTAGAGTCTGGTTGCGAAGGCTCGAGCAAACGGGATCAATTTGGGAATATATTAAGGAGTTTACTAGCCTTGTCCTCTAAATTCTTGACATGTTTGACAAGGATGCTCTGTTCAACTTCATGGATGGACTCTAACAGTGAGCTTAAGGGGAATGTAGCGTAAGATCTGGCTACTGTCTTCGCTGTCCCAGAAAGCTTGGTTGACTACACAGAATAGTCTACAATGCCAAGGGAAAAGAAGAGTGACTACATCAAAAGTGGGGTAGACAAGGATCAACACAAAGAAGAGACCCGTCGCGAATCAATCTTATTCAAGGCAAAAGACAAGGAAAAGTCTAACAACAACAACAAAATTAAACCAAACAACAATTGTTTCTTTTGTGGAGGACCTCATTGGGCAAGGGATTTCCCTCAGAAGAAGGCTTTGAACTCTCTCATTGCAAGCCATCAAGAGGAAGAAGGAAGCGATCTGGCAGCACAAGTGGGAGCAATGCAAATGCTCAACGTGGCGCATTCCTCTCCACAAACCCCAAAAATAGGACTTCTCTTTGTGTAGGTGATTATAGGTGGGACATCTACTAAAACAATGATAAATACAAGAGCTTCTCACAACTTCATCTCTATTGAAGAAGCAAAGAGGATGGGTCTGCAAATAATTGGAGGGGCTCCATCAAAGTAGTCAACTCAGCGGCTAGGTTCCATGGAGTAGCCAAAGGAGTGAAGACCTGTATTAGGATTGGTCAGATGTGGTGAATTTCTCCATCATTCCTATGGACTATTTCAAGGTAGTTCTTGGTCTAGATTTATTGGATCAAGTGAGAGTGTTCCCAATAATATTTGCAAATAGTATGTGCATCATGGAGGGCAACCAAGTTTGCCTAGTACTGACAACAAGGACTAGCAAGCAAGAAGCCAAAATGCTATCAATCATTCAATTCAAGAAGGGCATCCAACGAGGTGAGTAGAGCTATTTGGCCATTCTTCATGAGAATCCCCAAGAAGCATGCCAAGGGAAGTATTTGCAGTACTTGAGGAGCTTAAAGATGTTTCACCACCAGAACTATCACCAAGAAGAGAGATCAATCACCAGATCAAGCTAGAGCTAGGGACTAAGCCACCGACAATAAGAGCTTACCGCATGGCACCTTCAGAGCTGACAGAGCTACGCAAATAATTGAAAGCGTTGTTGGAGGTTGGATTCATTCGACCATCTAAATCCCTATATGATGTCTCAATTCTATTTCAGAAAAAAAAAAAAGATGGTTCCCTACTTGGTCAACCTGGCCTAAGTCGTTGGGTTGACACATCTGTGCATGTGCATAGACTACCATGTTTAAACAAAATTACCATGAAGAACAAATACTCAATTTCTCTCATCACCGACCTTTTTGATCAAGTAGGGAGCGCAAGGTACTTCTCAAAATTGGATCTCCAATCAGGCTACTATCAAGTGAGGATAGCAGAAGGGGATGAACTGAAGGCCATTTGTGTGACCAGGTATGGGTCGTTTGAATTTTTGGTCATGCCTTTCGGGCTTACCAATGTTTTTGCTACATACTGCACCTTAATGAACAAACTATTCCAACCATACATGGATTAGTTTGTTGTTGTCTACCTAGATGACAAAGTGGTGTATGGCAACACACTTCAAAATCACCTACGACATTTCCAGGAAGTATTCAAATTACTAGGAGGAAACAAGCTATACCTCAAGAAAGAAAAATGCTCTTTTGTCAAACAAGAAGTGATATTCTTAGGGCATAAGATAAAGGATGGAAAGCTTATGATGGAAGAGCAAGATTAAGGCTACCCAAGATTTGGAGCATCTTACTAAGGTACATGAGCTAAGATCCTTCATGGGGAAAATAAACTACTGTCGACAACTCATAAAGGGCTATTCTGCAGGAGCTGCTCCATTAACGGACCCAATCAAGAAGAATAAGACATGCGAATCAAATAGCAGGTGCCATGAGGCATTTGAAGATCTCAAGAAGGCAATCAGTGAAGAGCACATACTTAGCCTTCCTGATCTTATTAAGATATATGAAGTGCACATAGATGCATCTGACTTCGCTATAAAGGGAGTACCCATGCAAGACGAACATCCAACTGCCTATGAAAGCCAGAAACTTAATGAGATGGAACGTCGCTACACAGTCCAAGAAAAGGAGATGAAGGCTATCATAAATTGTCTTAGAGTATGAAGACAGTACCTACTCGGCTCTAAATTTAGGGTCATGACAAATAAAATTGCTACCAGCTACTTTCAGACCTAGAAGAAGTCAAGACCCAAGCAGGCAATATAACAGGATTTCTTGGTAGAATTTGATGACATCTTGGAGTATAGACCAGGAAAGGCCAATATAGCAGCCGACGCACTAAGTCAAAAGCTGAACTTGCAAGCATTTCACAAGTCTCCAGCTCACTAATAAGCAGAATGAAGGAAGGGTTGAACTATGATCTATAGGCCAAAAGTATTATTGCTCTGGTGAAGGAAGGAAAAACCAGAAAGTTTTGGATAAATGAAGATGTCATCTATACTATTGGTCGATGCATCTACGTACCAAGGTGGGGCAACTTAAGAAATGAGCTAATCAAAGAATGTCATGATTCTTTATGGGTAGGACATCCAAGTATGAAGTGAATC
>NEWO01000152.1:732248-767862 GCA_003013225.1 Phalaenopsis aphrodite | reverse complement strand
TTTTCTCATAGTTTCAAGCTAATGATTGAATTTAGTAAATCCTTGAGAGGTTACCCTTCTTCTTTTTTAATTAAATATTCATAAAATAATGTAATTTAATTTATCATATCAAAATAATACTTAAAAATTTGATATTTACGAAATTTACTGAATCAAAATTCTGAAATTTACTTGGATAAATCTTACTTGCTGCCAAGCCGGCCTTCTCAGGTGAGTCGGAGTGCCACTCTACTTGGCAGATGTAGGTGCTGTTAGCCACACAACAAATATGGAAGGCAACTCCCTCCGTCCTCAAGCCGCGTTTACTCCTTCCACTGTAGTGCCACATCTTCTCCCTCAAAGAGCAACAAGAAGAAAAACACATTTTTTACAGCTCTTGCTGAATCCGAACACCAACTTCATCTCCGGCGGAAGCGCCGGGTATCGACGATGTCGGCGACGAAACCGTGGTTGGTCCCTGCGCCGACTTACCGCCACCTCGAAGCCTTCTGGGACACCGACGAAGATGCACCTGGTCCTCGCTGCGCTCACACGCTCACAGCTGTTGGTGCGACGAAGTTCCATGGCCCTCGCCTCATCCTCTTTGGTGGTGCTACTGCCGTGGAGGGCGGCGGACTCATTCCCGGCATCAGTAATCTCTTCATTAACTCCAACCCCTTCTATCTTCTTTATCTTGTTTTCTGCACGCCGATTGATTTGGTTTCTGGGGGGATGCGAAGGGCTGGCTGGAGTGACGAATTCGGTGCACTCTTATGATATATTGACCAAGAAATGGACTAGGTATGAAAAAAATTGAATCTTTCCTGGTCCTTTTGAGCTGGGTTTGAGGTATGTGTGGTTTGATTGGTTTTCAGGATTCAACCGGCGGGGGAGGCGCCGTCGCATAGGGCTGCTCATGCTGCTGCGGTGGTTGGCACCATGGTAGTGTTTCAGGTGCTGGTTGCAGACTTGAGTGGACTTCTACCCTTTTTTCTTTTGTTAGTTTTAGGGTTAAGTGGAACTGGATTCTTTGTTTGATGTTAGGGTGGAATAGGACCTGCTGGGCATTCTACTGATGACCTCTATGTTCTTGATATCACCAATGAGAAGTATAAGTGGCACAGGTGGAGTTCAAGACGACTGATTTGTTTTGATGGACGACTGTTTGTTAGGTTTTTTTTATTAATGAGGTGTATTTCTGGGTGATGTAGAGTTGTTGTTCAGGGAGCTGGTCCGGGGCCTCGGTATGGCCATGCTATGGACTTGGTTGCGCAGCGTTATCTTGTGACTGTGAGCGGGAATGATGGTAAGTTACGTACCTCTGACTTTTTCACATATTGATATTGACGGGAATGGAGTTTATGTTCTTGTTTGGTTGAAGAATGTTTAAGAATTGCCTGAAGTTTTTCTTAGTTGAACAGAATTAGCAAAATGAGTTACTTCATTTGGTTTCTTAATGCAAAAGTGTAACAGTTATGATGAAAAGTAATGATTTTTCTAGAAGCAGTTATTGATTAGTAACTGGCCATGATCTTCCATACTTTAGATTAGATGGCACAATAGTTCTTGGAGGAGAGATAAAATCAGGAGTGTGTGAAAGTTCTTTGTTTTCAAATTAAATTTTCTTACCTTTTTTGAATTTTGAAAATGATAAAAACTTTATGAACTGTGAGAATAAGTGAACTAGTTATGTAGTATATATAATTAAATTTGTACTTACATTTGCTTTTGTAATCACCGTTTGGTGTGTCGATTTCAATTGTGGTCAAGGGATGAATATGATTTTGGCTCATTATTAATGTTAATGTATTTGATAGTAGTATATTTGATTTAATGTAGAGTAGCATGACTACTTGCTGACTAAAAGTAAGATGAATTGCATTTTCTTTTATGTTGATTGAGTATTTGGCATAGAATTGCATGCCATACTGGTTGTGTTTTCATTTTAATGTATGTTTATGGTCTAAACATGACATTATCATCATCATGAATCCTTAATCTCTACAGTTTGATTGAATTTTGCATGATGCGTTAAAGCTGTTTTTTATTTTTAGTCTCTCTTACTAATCCTTTGACATTTAGATTTATCTAGTTATCATTTGGTACATTTTCTAACTAGCACTGTATTTGTCAATGCGAGCTAAATTCATTTTTTAATACTTTATCTTTAATAAATGCTGCCCCCATCATTCTTCTTAGCTACTCATTCCCTATCTATCTTTCATAGTATCGGCTTACATTCATTTTTACTTCATCATTTCTCCCAAACTCTTTTTGACTACCCTTGATTTTAATACTAACAAACTCTTGAATACATGCCAAATAGCTGGCCTAATTGCATTTTTTTTGAAAATTTTCATCCAATTTCTTTAATATTTGTGGAAGAGCTAGTCCTGCAATTATTCTGGATCGATATGCTCTTACCTAGTTTCTTTTGAGCAATCATATTAATGAAGTCATGTTGACTATCATGACTCAGGGAAGAGGGTCCTATCTGATGCTTGGGCTTTGGATACTGCACAGAAACCGTATAGATGGCAAAAACTCAATCCTGAAGGAGATAGACCATCTGCTAGAATGTGAGAATCTATATTCTTAATTTTGATGGGAATTATGCCATCGTTCAATCTTAATCTACAGCCGCTATGTTGCTAATGGATATTTGTCATTTACAGGCTTCATATTTATGCAAATTTGTCTATTTTCAGACTTTCAAAAGTTTATGTAGTATTTTATTAATTGTGTGCAAGTTGTGTGAGCTTCATAATTTGTTTAGCTTAATTAATGATCTGATCAAACAAAGCCTTTTGAAGTGGTTGTGTTGGATATTATTACTGTGATTCAATTTCTTCGTGTATTTCTGAAAATTAAAGGGGTGCATATATTTTATTTTTCTAACCTGCTTGAATTGTATGGAGTATAGATTCTATATAGTTGAAAGCCTTTACCATGAAGGTTTATATTATTTTATATCCATTATGTTCATAGAATGGGGATATTGACAATGATATGATTGTAAAATAAAATTGGGTGGTAAAATGGAGAAGTGCCTTAAGAGAATTATATTATGGGAAAATATTTGGAAGTTAGATTACGAACTTGAAGTATTGGTTAAGTTTTCTCTAGCGTATTATTTTGGTCTAGGATCAAGTCATGGAACCATCTCATTGCAAAAATAGGGTTTATATTGCATGTAATAGCTCATCTCTGTCTTGCATTAGCGGGAGCTCTACGCACTGAGTATACTTATATGAAAATTTAAAATTTTATTCTATATAATGCCAATAAAAAAAGTTATGTTGTATGAATTTGAATGTTTGATAAAAAGAAAATCTTGAACAATTATGTTGATTGTCACCAAATCATCAAGTTAAGATGGATGTGTGGTAACATTAGGAAGGTCGAGCATAAAATTATTATATTATCGAGATTGATGTAGCCTGTTGAAGCTATTGTAGAAAGTAGATTTAGGTGATTCAACACTATAATGGAAATTAAAGATGCACCAATGCGGTAGAGAGATGGGATTAATATTAAACAAAGTTGTGAAAGGTGGTACAAAATGCAAAATATGAAACATGATTAAAAGTTAAGAGAAAAAAAGTATCTAAACTGAAGTTTCAATCAGTGCATTACGAAGAATTGAGACACCAATCTCAAATGTTGGAATAACCCAATGAAGATGACAATGATACTTGAAAGTCTTGAAAGGCATGTATTTTAACTTATATAGCTATAGGTTTTAATAGCAGAAGATGTCTTCACCTCAGAATAAGTTGTTAGTATGTAAAAAGTAAAAACTCACTTTAGCTTTAGGTTTTTTCGTTCTAGGGCTATTGGAAACTAACCTTCGGCATAGCTGCAATGAACACTCGTCTGCACATATTCATTGTTTGCGTCATTTTAATTGAAAGATTTTATTTTGCACTTCACTTTTAATGTCAATAGAAAACTCGTTATATGCTGTTGAAGAGGATATTAGGTCTTTTCCTGTAAAACTTAGGGAATGCAAGGTAACTTTAACCATTTTAGTGTACACATTTGATGCTAGATTTTGTATGTTTTGATGCAATTTGTGGAATATGTAAGATTTAAAAGGAGAGAAAAAAAAGTTTGTGAATGCTTTAAATTTGACATATTTTGGTTTTTGCCAAACAAAAAATTTTACTCCAACTGATCTTTTTGTTTCTATATTTTGATTCCTCTATGTGAGCTATTTTTGTTATTAGTTTCTTTCAAAAGTTTGATGGTTGCCTTCATTTTTCAGGTATGCAACTGCCACTGCTCGTTCAGATGGCATGCTATTGCTTTGTGGCGGAAGAGACTCATCTGGAGCCGTATAAAATTTTTCTTATTTCAACCCGTCTTTGGCCATGTTTTTGTAGCTTATCCTTATATGCTATTTTGTTTTTTTTAATTTGAGTGATAATGCTCATTACATATTATGCTTGAATCCCATGGCAGACATTGTGTCTTATGGCTTATTTATTCTTTTCTAAATAAAATATATTAGCATGATAATGATTTGAGTATATTAATGGCTTTTATCAAAGAAGGTTTTATTTAAACATCTAGCTTGAGGCCTAGTAAAAATATGAGAGCAGTGATGGTTTTTTTTTTTTTTTTCTCTTCCTGGTACAAAAAAAAGCATGAAATTTTTTATCTACCTTAGAGTTGACGCTTTGAATGCTCTAATTAAAATTAGAAACTTATTGTGAAAAATAAATATTATTTTGTTCACTGTTTCTAGAGCCGAAGATTTTGATTGCATGAACAATTTCATGTCATTTGCTTTAGAAATTGTGCTGATATTGCTCTTATTCAATTTGGGCATATTTCAAGATTTTATTTTGTAATTATCACTGCTGCATGGTGCTTGGTTGACTGAAGAAGCTTTTATGTGTACATACAGCCACAATCTGATGCTTATGGATTACTGATGCATACAAATGGCCGGTGGGAGTGGACTTTAGCCCCAGGGATTTCACCCTCTTCACGGTATCAACACTCAGCGGTAAGTAATTTGTTTGGTGCTTGCATTTTTTAATTTAATGGCAAGAATTCAAAACTTATTCCAAAGCCCTTTTTTGATTACCACAAGTTCGACAGTCCCCTCAGATGCCTCCATTTTTGGAGTTATGAGTTTTTCTCTATTTATTTTATGGAAGATTTGCATTCATACCACTCAATTCCTATGTATTTACATGTCTAACACCTTAACTTCATTTTTTTTTTTTTTTGTACATGCCACCTTATATATGCATGAAAAGATATATTTCACTCATTAAAAGTTGTTAAAAGTAAAATTTAGTTGTTAAATATGTATATACATAAAAATTTAGTGGTATGTCTGTGAATGTCCCTTATTTATTTTGCACACTATAAGATAAAGGATGCCCTTGGAAAATGACTGCTGCCTGTTTGTGTAACTCTTAATTTCAGTTTTATTTACTAGGTATTTGTGGGTGCACGCTTGCATGTCACTGGAGGTGTTCTTAGGGGTGGAAAAACTGTTGAAGGTGAAAGTGTTATTGCAGGTATTCGCTGTTCTTTAAGGATTTTACTTCAAAAAAATGATCCTTGAACTATTTATAGGGGCCATTTTAGTCCCAATATATAAACGTGTTTAGTTTAGTTCTTTGAATCTTCTAATGTGATCTTAATAGTCTATCTTTTGGATTATTTTGGATCAAATATGAGTTATCAAAGGACTAAAGTGGACACATTTAATAGTTTGAGACTAAAATGACCTCTTATAAATAGTCCGTAGACCATTTTGACCCTTTCATTTTTTGCTTTTTATGGCTTCACATTCATTTTCTCAAATTATCTAAATTTCCCTCTAATGAAGTGCTTGACACTGCTGCTGGAGTGTGGCTCGATAGGAATGGCATTGTTACTGCATCTAGCTTACAGAAATCTTCAAATGATTATGATCCTTCTTTAGAGCTCATGCGCCGTTGCCGCCATGCATCTGCTGCTACTGCATCTCAGATTTATGTCTATGGTGGCCTTAAAGGAGGTATTTTTATTTTCAAAAGAAAGAAAGGAGGTATTTTTGAAAAAAAAAAAAAAAAACATGATTTTGTTGAAGTTTAATGTTACCATTTTGTTTAGGAATGTAAGTTATTGTCTGGCATTTTAGATAGAGGCTTTATGTTCTGTCGAGTGTTTAAATTTTCTGTTTTCTAAAGTTTCCACTTTTTGCAATTTCCCAATTTGCAATCCATTTGATTTAGCAATACTCCTAATATTGCTCACTTGGGCACAACCATTATAAGATAGGTGCATTTACATGCATAGGGCATAATCCTTATGTATTTAGATATCTAACAACTAAACTTTCATATTTACGCACATAGCACTCAAATCTTTAGTATCACAAAAAATAGCACTATCATCACTTTTTAAGAGTGAAATATACCTTTTCATGCATAGGTTTAAAACACCAATGTGTTATGCATGTAAATATGAAGGTTTCAGTGTGAGATAATGTAAATGTAAAAGAATTGTATGCTACAGATGTAAACTTCTCGGATAGTAATGGTAAAATTCCATAATTCCCACTCATGAAAGTAATAGGACTTCCCTGGTTGGAAGAGAATCTGGTGCTCTCAGGTATTTCTGCAACAGGGTGCTGCTCTAAGGCTCAAATTGCATATTGTTATCAGAATCCTTGTTTTTTTAATGAATGGTTTAATTATCTTAAAAATTGATTAAACTGTAACCGTGTGTAATTTTTATGTCTTATATGTCAATCAACATTTGGATTTTGAGTTTAAAGAAAATATGAGGGTTAGAGACAAACAAGGCAATGAAGGAAGGCCATTCTTCTCCAAGGAGGAGAAAATCTGTTTGTATATTATGTGTGTATAGGAGCAAATCAGTCTGTATATTATATGCGGGTGTATATGTAGAATCAATTTAATTTTCCTTAAAGTTATCACTCTTTTTTTCATTTGGGTTTTAATGTTCCTTCAAATATAGAATTAAACTTGTCCATTTTTCACAGGGTCATTATTAACTATTAAATAGTCTAACGAATGATTCCATGAGCTTTTTCCATCATTTGATCATTGATTGTGTAAAAAAATGTTTAAATTAATGGTTTCATTACATGAGAAGATAATGTGAATTTTAATGTGTAATCTTTCAAATTGATTGGAATCAAATACATATATTATCAATATTTTTAATAAGTGAACTCTATTATTTGGGATTCTATGTGTCGTCAAATTTTTTTTATTTTTTATTTGCTTGATGAATAATGGAATTCAATGTTTTAAAAACGCGCTTCACAAGCAAAGCAAAACCCTGCTTCACTTCAATGAAGTGCGCTTTGAAGCGCTAAAATTAATTTGCAATTTTTTTTTAATTTTAAATTTTTAATTATTGCAACAACTATTAGAAATTGTTTGAAATTTTAATTTGTAGATTCACCCTCAATCATTGCCCTAAAGTTGGTTGGTTGAAATGGAGGATTTCTTCGGGCCTATTGTGTCATAGAAAAGTACCACTTAGACTGAAAGGAAAATTTTATAAGATGGTGGTGAGACTTGCAATACTTTATGATGTTGAATGTTGGCCTTTAAAAGAGAAGCATAAAACTAAGTTAAGTGTTGCTGAGATGAGAATGCTTAGGTGGACGGGTGGCTTTACACTTAGATCAAATGTGAAATGAATATATATGTGATTGGGTTGGTGTAGCTCCAACGACAAACAAAATTAGTGAGAGTCATCTTAGATGGTTTGGCCACATTAAATGTCGACCATCTGATGATCCAATTAGGAGAGTAGATGTTTTAGATTCGACTTATGTTAAGAAAGACAGAGGTAGGAATTACTCGGATGAGATAACCTACGGTTACTAACGAGATCTCCCTGGTTTAAAAGGGTTTAATAACTCGTTTAAGCTAAGTAAATTCAAAAGAAAATAGTGATACCGGAACGAGAGAATCGTGAGATCCTAAACGGTGTCGCTCTAATCAACTTTAACCCTCCCATTTGGAGGGTATATGAGCATATTGTAAATTCCTTTCTCTGGTTTCGTGTCATTCGAGTTGGGTTTTGTGCTTCCTAGGAGTGAATTGCCAGCTTCCGTCGTGGTTTTGTTGGTAGGTGTAAGTTGAGGTGATGGTTTGTATGTTGACTGACGGCGGAAGGAGTTTTGAGATTTTGTCTGCTTTTTTTGTCGTTCCACTTTTAATGCAAGGATCTGAACTTTGTTTAGCATCCAGTATGGTTGGAGTTGGACAATGTTGCTAATGGAGGGTTTTAAGTTCTTGAGATAGCAGGTGATTGTGTGTTGTTCTTGTAAGACCAGGTCGCACTTTTCATCTGTAGATGATCGAATTGTGCCATGAATTCCTCGACCGATAGATCACGCTGCTACAGGTTGTGGAATCAGATGAACATATCTTGTCAATAGTAGGGTGGCGGTTATTTCTTTTGCGTGATCTTTTTCGTTTTGGCCCACGCATTGACCTTGTCGTCTCCATTGCGTTGTCGTTGTCGTTGCAAGTTTTCCCACCATAATGCGCACTTTTCTTTAGTTTGATCGCGATGAGCTTAACCCATTTGGCCTCGGGTACTTTCTTTTAGTCAAAGATCCGTTCAATCTCTTTCAATCAGCTGATGAAGTCATTGGGGTCCATGCTCCCGTCGAATTCTAGAAGGTCCATTTTGATGTCGAAATTGTGATGGGTGCCGAATGTGGGCTCCTCCTGCGGTCTTCTGTGATAGTGAATACCAAAACGGCGTGGGTGATGCTCGTCGTTGTTGACGTCATCGCGATAAAATAGATTTAAGTCGTCATCGCGGTCTCCTCTTCGAATCTCGATATCATAGTCGAGAGTAACGTTACCCTGAGTCCCGTCGTCCATCTTGGCTAATTGTTGTTGTAAAAGACGAATCTCGCGTTTTATTTCTTCTCGAGTCATGTCCGGTGCACATCTACGAGGAGGCATGACCATAAGTGTTTCGAGAAAGAGAAGAGAGGAGGGAGGAAGAAGGGACAAGAAGAGAATGACAAAAAGGATGCGGGGAAAAGGAGAGAAGTAAGAGAAAATAAAAATAAAAATAAAAAATTGTTGGAATAGGTGGGTGCGGATGCTAATGACACTAGGGTAGGGTTTTGCTAGCTCTGATACCAAATGATAATATATTTTACCAAAACCACGACTCAAAATGACACAATTCTATTAATGATTTCAAAGGAAAGTACAACACAGACTCTTGGATGAAAACAACACAACATGTAAACGATATTATATATAACAAGTAGCAACTCGACAATAGTAAAATAAGTATTACAAAGAGCAGAAAAAGTCCTGATTAGGGACGGGTATAGATTATGGTTCTGCCGGAAGGCTGGGGAGGTGTCCCTGGCGGTTAAGAAGGTGTCGTATTGGACGTCGGTGTTGGAGGAGTGCCGGGAGGGGCGGCTGCAGGTACTATAGCTTGCTGGAGGAGGGCTGAGAAGGAGGAGTCGGCAAAGGTGGTGACGTCTTCCTCCATGCCGCCAGCTCCAACACAAATGATACAAGAAAAGCCGACACGAGATGAAGGGTGGGAGACTGTCGTCTTAAAGAAAACCAAGAAATGATAAAGGAGCTTGAAGGTGTTCCTGGCGTTCAGTGGAGATCTCCAACCGAACCAGTGCTGAAGTTGGAAGAAAGACAACGCCAACATACCTCCATTTTCAAACCACCACCCTGCAGCTGTAGGTACTGTTGCTTGCTGGAATGGTTGTCAGGAGGTGCTAGACGGGGCTGAAACTGATGGGGGAGGAGCTGAAATGGGATGTGGCGTCCCGTGAGGAGGGCAGCCAGCCACTGGAAGGAGCAGAATAAGGGGGCCATTCAAGCTGCAGAATGAAATCTGGAGGGCAGCGGAGGAGGCGATGTCGAGAGAAGGGGTTGACGCGGCAGTACACACCGCCTTGGCGGGATACAACCGTAGCACCACACCGTCGAAGAATACAGCCCTCGCAAGAGGGAAAATCACCGGGAATACAACCTGAAATCAGAAAAAATAAATCACACGAAAAGCTGGTTAGATCTTGGGAAGAAAACATGCATAAATAGGAGGGGGAGGTGGACCAACAAAGGCAAAATCTTAGGAAGGAAGGAGGTGAAAGAAATGGAAGGGAGAAACGGCTAGCAGCAGAGGTGGAAGAATAGGGCACGGGGAAGGTGAGCGGAGCGCATGTTGTGATGTGGGATGGAGAATAGGGCAAGCGAAGTTAATCGACATTTTAATGCCAATCGACCAATCTGGTCTAGCGTGAATGGCTGGATTGGTTTGCTCCTAGGCGCACCGGCCCAACGCGCTAGAGCGGGGAGCATCCCGTGTCATATTCTATATAAATTTTGCTGTTTTTTTATTTGTTTTATTTTCCTATAGTCCAACTAAGTAGTTATCGTTGTAGTAATTTTGTGGACTTCATTTTATTTTAAGGAGCAGAAGTCTAATATTGTTTGCTTTATGCTATTTCTGCAGATGTGCCCCTTGGTGATTTTCTTGTGGCGGACAACTCTCCTTATCAATTTGAAATCACTTCCTCAATGTATGCCATTGATAGGACTCAGTCAATGACAAGCCAAAGACCAAACAAAATTGATCATCTTGACTCTCCTCAGCAGCCATCATTGGATGATCGCCTCTCGAGATCCTCGTCTACGGGTTCGAGGTTTCTCTATGTTTAAGTTTTCGTCCTTTTCATAAAAGTATGCTCATTTTTAATCATTGGTTTGAGAAAAAACTTATAGTTTTTGTTTCTCCAGTTTGGATCAGAAGTCCATTGACAAGCTTGTTGAGGCTTCTACAGCTGAAGCAGAAGCTGTTAGTGCCGTCTGGCGCGCCGCACAGGAAGCATTGGGTGCCTCAGCTGACAAAGGTCTTTCACAAGAACATGAATCTACAAATTCAGCTAATGACCAAGCCGATACCTTTGGTTCTAATAATACCCCACAACCAGATGTTAAGTTGCATTCTCGAGCGGTATGCTATTACGATTGAGTGAAGAGCCAACATAATCCCCTGATTTCTTATATGGGGTCATTTTAATTCTAGAGTTTATAAAAGTGTCCAATTTGACTTGATTCTTTTAATATGGGCTGAAAAGTCCCCACGGAGGACCATGTTAGCCTCTTCAAATGTTTATAGGGACTAAATTGACACTTAACCCTGGGATTAAAATGACCCATGATAAAGAGTCATGGGACTATTTTGACTTTTTTTATCTATTACGATTGCTTGTTGAATGATTTGCTAGTTTTCATCATTCTGTTTGTCCATTGCAATGATGTTGCAGGTTGTAGTTTTTTTTCCTTCTATTATTTTTATTATTATGTTGCAGGTTGTAGTTGCTAAAGAAGCTATTGGTAACTTAGGCGGATTGATACGGCAACTTTCCTTGGATCACTTTGAAAATGAGAGTAGAAGAATGTATCCAGTAAATGGTGATCAGACCTATCCACCTAAGAAATTCTTAAACAGGCAGAAGTCTCCACAGGGCTTGCATAAGAAGGTAGGATTATAGCTTCATTTTTTGTTATTTTTTAAGAATAAAAACCAGTCTTTTTTGCTTTTATTTCTCTTTTTGCAGATTATATCTTTGCTTCTTAGGCCAAGAAACTGGAGAGCTCCTTCTGACCGAAGCTTTTTACTTGATTCTTATGAAGTTGGTGAGCTTTGCTATGCTGCTGAGCAGATATTCATGCAGGAGCCTACTGTTCTTCAGCTAAGAGCGCCAGTCAAAGTATTTGGTGATCTTCATGGACAGTTTGGAGATCTAATGCGTTTATTTGATGAATATGGTTTCCCATCAACTGCTGGAGATATCACGTAAGTTATTTTGACTCCCGGCATATTGTTGACTCATGCGGCATACTACGAAATTATTTGATGGATTTATTTTGGTTAGATATAAATTATTCCTCATTGCCAATCATTAAAAAGGAGGAATTTTTAGTAAGACATTGGAAAAAAATGCTACAAAACGATAGTGACATTGCATTTTTTTTTTTTCAAAACCATTTTTGTTTCATATTTGTGGTGGAATTTGAATCAAAATTCTTTTGTATGAAGCAAAGCCTTTCCATATGGCTTGGAGAGGATGACATGCAGTAACTATTTGAGGCATACTGAAAAACTCGCTTGTCTATTTTTTATGCCGTCTCTGAGAGGCGTATATATTGAAGATAGCATTATTTTTCTCTATTGGGGTATTTACATACATACCGCCTAGTTCATATGTATTTACATATCTTACACCTAAACTTTGCCTTTCACATTTATCCCACTCAGATTTCATATCACATCAAAAATACCATAATTTTAACTTTAAAAAATTGAAATACACCTTTTTATGCATAAATGAGGTGGCATGCATGTAAAAATTGAAGTTTGATTGTTAGATATGTAAATACATAAGAATTGAGTGGTATGCATGTAAATCCTTCTCTATTTTGTTATTGTGGTCTAAAGGGAAAAAATCTAACTTGGAAACATTGGATCCATGAGGTAGTCTTACAGTGTCTATACCTACTCTGCCTGTGGAGCATTGGTGTGATGTTGCAATATGAATACAATGTGATAGTCATCGAAATATGATTTTTTTTTAATATATATATATATATATATATATATATATATATATATATATATATATATATATATATATATATATATATATATATATTTGATGCACAGAGATATGGCACAACTATTTTAATTTGGGCATACAGTTGTAATATCTGGTTTAATGAGCATGCGATGTGGGAGCGTAATGATGGGTCGGAGTGAATCGCAGAATTGACCCCGCAAACGTAGGATTCCACAGGGCAGCAGAAATTCCCGCAATCGCAATGCCAACTGTTGATTTCAACCCTTTTTTTTTTTTTTGCTTTTTTTATTTTTTTCCTATTTTCTTTTTTCTATTTAGGGTACTTTCTATTAGGAGGCTATTTATGTGTGTTTTTTAGTTGTTTGGACACTTTTGATTATTGTTATTGTGCTTTGAAATTTTATTCACTGTTTTATGTTTTCCACTATTGCATCCTTTTCCTTTTGCAAGTGGTGGATTTGTACCTTACTCAAGAACAAGTTTTGAAATATCCTCGCCACTCGTATCTCGCCATTTCGTTGCTCGACTTGCTATTTTCAGCCCGGATAGTTGCCAATCATGCCAATTCTGTTGTTGAGTTGTTCAACAACAGTTTTCATCTCTTACCCTCTTCCAAATACCTTCGATTATGTTGTTAACCAAAAAATCACAATGGAATAATACTTTATTGCTGAAATTAGAAGTGGGTTACAAACTCGACACTTGAAAACATGAAAAATGACTAGGGCTTAGATTGTGGTGGTGGTGCTCGGTTGGAGGGGTTGAACCGGATGAGGGAGGAAGGTTGGCTGTTAGGTAGGGCAATAATTTGAAATGGCAGGTGAGATGGTGAGGGGTGGTCGACGACTGGAAACAGGGAAGGAGAAATGGTTGGGTGGTCGGTGACTGAAAGCAGGGAGAAAGGGGGTGGTAGGGTGTCCGTCGGCTGGAAGTAGGAAGGGGAGGCGTAGGTTGTAGGGTAGTGAGCAGGAGATGGGATTGCGTGAGGAATTAGGTAAATGTAGTTACCACCTCGAAGCAGGATACAATCAGAGCAACATCTGTTCTTGGATACAACCGAAAACGCCTATAGGTAGAAATTTGTAATCAGAAACAAAATTTGAACCCTAAAACAACAAACAATGTATTTATAAGAAGAACCGGCCAGTCTAGCCTCCTTGTTGAACCGGCTTGCTCAACCCAAGCAAGCCCTGCATCAATAATTCTTTGTTGGAGGAAGTAGTTCCCATTATTGGAATTAAAATATTTTTTTTTATCGTGAGCTTTGAGAACTTGAATCTGGGTTTTGAATTGGGTATTTATAGAGTGGAATTTTTGAAAATATAACTGATTTTTGGCTTATTTTTTAATAGAAATATTCAACTAATCTTTTTTTTTTTTTTTGTCTATCAACAAAATATATAAATTATCATGCTCCTAAGATGGGCCTTGGACGGCACAATGAATGGATGCAAAAGGTTTAGTCGCTTTATAAGGTTGTTATGGTAGCAAGTGCGAGTATATTTAGATAATTGATAAGTTTTGCATTGAGACACTTCAAAGACTATGGTGATGAAAAGTGGGAAATATCTTTTTAGGTACTTAAAATTTGAATGCTCAAGGCAAAGTGCTACAACATGATTGTTTTCTTGAAACAATATACTCGCAAAGCATTTTTCTCTTGCTCCTTAGCAATTATTTTTCCCAAGTTTCTATTTTGGAATTCACAATGAGAAAGAAGAAAATTGTAATATAGTTCATATTATTGACAATTTTATTGGTTAATAATAAGTTACATGAAAGTTTATGAACCAATAAAATTTGGTGAAGAGCCAAAGTGGAAGCGACATGGATGGTGTAATGCCAGTCACTTGTGATGTTGATCCGTCATCAACTCTTTGTATATAGTCTTTTTAAAATGGAATGAAAGGTTTGAAATAAGTAGGCATCTCATGTGATATGATCAGGGCTTTAGCATCCACGATCCAAGATTGTGGATATTCGTTTAGGACATTGATTGAAAATGGCTTGGAAAAGATTTTTTGGATGCTAGTGTTCTATATGATCTTGATTCATGGCTGGTGGCGAAACTATAGGAGGTTCTCATTTCCAAGGCCTTTCAATGTTTATCTATCATCATGGCTAAAATCAGTAACTTCTTAGAGGCAGGATGAGGATGAATTAAAATTCTAATAGGATGTGGAAGAATGTATGAAAGATAGATAATAGAGAATAATGCAAGCTAAAGATAGTCTTTGATACCATATTAAAAAATATGAGAGAAGATTAGTCTATTTTTTAATGGGTAGTATAGATATAATATTTTATAAGAAAATAGTTACCTATAAAGTAGAAAAAAATAGGAAATTAATTAACCTGATTAATTACATTCAATTTAGGATTTAAAATATCATTCCACACGAAATGATGGCTGTCAGACTGCTTGATCAAGTATTCACATGTCTGAATAGCATTACTTCTAATGGAGGAGCTTTTTGCAAGGTTGGTGGAGCCAATGGAAAGGTGGCACAAGTCCTGTAGATTGCCAAGATGACATCGGATCAGAATTTTCACATAAATTATTCTGTTTTATTTATAGTTTGGTAGCATGAAAGATAATATTTATTAGTGATTAAATTGGAAAATATAAGTTTTCTGCTAGTCGGATTGGCTCCTAACTCTCTCTATGTTACATCGACTGAACATTCATACATAGAGGCATAGGCATACATATTCTAACATGTGCATAAGACTAAATTTTATTATTTTGATAATTGTATTCGTGTAAGTTGTGAACATGTTAATAAATCAATATAATAGATAAGTCTAAATTCCTTACATTGAATCTCATTCAAATTTCTCTTCAAAATCGTCCTCTTCTAGATTCAAAATTTATTTCTTCTTTATGACGAGTGGCAAGTGATCAACATTTCTATCTCAATTCCCTTCCTATTCTATCCGTTGCTTTTTTCTATTCCCTTCCTAATTCAAATCTGCCTCCGTTATTTCTCCCTTTCGAGGACTGTATCCGATGACGAGAAAGTGCTCCGGCTGTAACTCATTTAAGGTGATGATTATCTCTCCCCTATTCTTCCGCCTTCTTTCTCCAACCTCTGACATGCTGCACAGACCACCTCCAGCAGGTCGACCTTTCTGCAGCCCCCTTTCGGTGGGCCGCCACCCCTCTTGCATCTGCCAGACAACCGCCAGCACCTGTTGCTCTCTTCCTACGCCGCAGCTACCTGCTGCCAGCCACATTCCAGCAGGCCGAGACCCCTCTTACTTCCTCCTACACCGCAGCCATTTGCTACCAGCCTGCTCCGAGCAAGCCTCCATCACTCCTCTCTCCAGCACCTCAGCACCTGCTGTCAGGCACTTTCCAGCAGGTCGACACCACTCCCACTTCCTCTAGTGCCACAGCCACCTACTGCCGGCCACCTTGCAGCATTGCTGCAGCTCCCTTCCTCCCCTTCGTGGGGCTGCTACTATCATCTAGAGAGCCGTTTGCATTTTTTTTGCTGTCTCATTCTTATTTTGAGTCATCAGTGTCACTTGAACGTTTGCATGTTTTATTTTATTTATGTTGAGGAGTCATCGTTGTAACTTTTGAATTCAGCAATAAATATCTTCATTTGGTCATGATTTGGGTTAAACTCCGGTTTCAATAATGTGATCACTTTCAAGCCTAATTTTTTTTGTGCGGACTCCTTACGTAGCTCTACGTGCCACGGAGGTCATTCCTGAGTTATTTTCATGTTATTTTTTGGTTATTTTCAATAATCCCGAAATAACCCATAAATAACCTGCAGTCTTTATTTTTGGGTTATTTCTGGGTTATTTCGGAATTATTGAAAATAACTCAGAAATAACCTGAAAATAACTCATAAATAACCTCCGTGGCACGTAGAGCTACGTCAGGAGTCTGGACAGAAAATGTGCTCCACTTCAAAGATGTAGTATCAAATTAATTTGGGCTGACAAGGAAAAAGAGAAATGTGGTATCTAATATAAGGTTTCTGGGGTTGGTCCAAGAAGAAAATTTTTTACACTTTCTATGGGGTTTTGCAAGTGGGTTTTAGTTCTAAAAGAAGCTCCATTTGTTCTATTCCAGCTAGATGAAAAAAAACCATTACAGACCGCATTTTTTACCAAAACCGACTACTGATGAATCTAGATTGTTGATATGGCCTAATTCTACCCCTAAAATACTCTATGAAAGTATTTAGAAATAAATCTAAACCATATCTTGACCAAATTATGTCCAAAACACTCTAATGTTATTCAGGTATGTTACTTGTGAAAGTACAAATGAATGTTACCTTTGAAAATTAATTTTTGTAAGAGTTAGAACAACTCCACATATTGTTTTACATCACCTATCCTTTCAACAAGCTTGCTAACAGGAAGTTCTTAGTTCCCTATTTAGATGATTTCCCATTGCTCTTTAATTAATTGACTTTGATTTGCATAATGAAGAGCACTTCACATTCATTTGATTTATATGGCAAGCCTATACTTATCTCCCTCAACATTGTCAGAGAGTTAGTATGCCTTGTTGATTGACTCAATTATCACGAATTGTCCAAACAAGCTCTTTGCATGTTTCCCTTAATAGTTCAAAATAGTAAAATTCATTGGGAGTTAGACGAGCGGAGGTGGGTTTCATATTTTATCCTTTGTTTTATAGTCCTTCTAAACATCTTGTTGTAGCTTTCAACTTGTGAGGTTTGTTTTTTTTTAACGGTCTATTCTATTCTACCTATATCATGGAACAAAATCAATGTAGATTCACTTTGATCCAGAAGAGTATCCTAGAAATGCACTTTGTTAGATTTTAGTGATCCACTTAAGAAATTCTTAGGATTATTGCTAGTCTTTTGAAATTCATGTAAACTTGCATGAGTTGGTCACATCTTATTCTCAAACTGTCATTTTTTCCAATGATTTGCAATCATACCCCCTCAAATAATACTCTAACTGTGGAAGAAGTTGAAGTTTCTCAATGAAATCTTATTGCCAATGTTGTACAAGGAATGAATTCTCATGTCAAGAGCCAGAATCAAGTCCTCTTGATAATCATAATGGCTTAGATTTCTCAACTCATGACTCTCTTAAATCGATGGTTGATGACTTTAATCAACCATTTGCCCACAGGAAAGGTAACCGAGGGTGCACTGATCATCTTATTGAAGGATATGTAGCTCGTGGAAGTTTCTACCATCATACAAAGCTTTTATGACAAATCTTAATATTGTGTAGATTCCCAACTCTATTCAAGGGCGCTAAAGGTTTCAACATAAAAACAGACAATTGAAGAATAATTCAGGCCCTAGAAAAGAATAACACATGGACACTTACAAAGTTACCGCATGGAAAAATCTTGTAGGCTGCAAATGGATATTCACAGTCAAATATAAAGGAGATGACAGTACAAAGAGATTCAAAGCTAGACTGGTTGTCAAAGCTTCATGCAATCATACGTGATTGACTATCAAGAAATATTTGCATATGTTGCCAAATTTAATATGGTTTGTTTTTACTCTATCTTGCAGTAAATCAAGATTGACCTCTATACCAACTTGATGTCAAAAATGCCTTCTTGAATAGTGACCTTAATGAAGAAGTCAGGAATATACCTCTAGGTTTGGAAAAATAGGTCAAATGATACGTTTGTTTGCAATTTGAAGAAGTCTATACACAGCTTGAAGCAATTTCCTTGTATTTGGTTTAATATCTTTATTAAAACAGTGATTATAAATGGATATGATCAATGTCAAACTAACCATACATTGTTTGTGAAATCTAACTCTAGAGACAAAATTGATACTCTCAAAGTATATGTATATAATATTATTTTTAGGGGTGATGATTCAGAAAAAATTATCACACTAAAAGGACACTTGCCACATAATTTGAGATCAAAGATCTTAAAAATCTTCGATATCTTTTGTGAATGGAGGTGGCTCGGCCTATGGAGAGAATTGTCATATCCCAAAGGAAGTACATTAGACCTATTAAGTGAAACTGCATGCATACTTGGGTGTAAGCCTACTGACACACCTATGAATTTCAACATAGGGCTGAATGGAATTGAGAAAAGTTGTCCAATTGATAAAGGAAATCATTAAACTATTTTACCTATTACACACAAAATCTGATATTGCATACTTAGTCATTGTAGTAAGGCATCACATGAATCCTAAATAAGAATCATTTGGAAGCAATAAACAAAATTCTGAGATACTTGAATATGGCTCCTGGAAAAGTTTTGAAAAACTGAATATTGACTTTTTTAAAATTAAAAACCAAAATTTATTTTTGAACCTGAGCCAAATCAATCAAATTTATTTGTTTTTTGTTTGGTTTTGTTTTTTTTTTTTTTATTTTGACCAAATAATGCACACCCCTAGCAAGGTGCTCTTCTCGCATCTTGCACCCACCCAATGAGACCCTTGATTACTGACCCGGTGAGATGTTCCACCCTTGGATGCGTGAGAATAAAGGCTTAATGGTGGAGAGTGACAACACCAACATCATCAACTTCATTCGAGTCGATGGAGCAAAAGACCTGGAAGGAAGACCTAGAGCATTGCAGCACTTTTACTTTTTTCTGTTCTTTTAGACAGGTTATTTTTTGTTTAATTCCCCGAGATCTAAATTAAGCTGCCCACTTTTGTGCCCAAAGGGCTCTTACTTATAGGTTTACTTTTGATTCGGCCCCTGAATCATCGAATCTTTTTGTCATTCTCCGCAAGGCTAGTGCCTCTTTTGCACAAGTTTGAGGATCTGTTTTTTGTTCTTTTTTGTATTTATTTCTTTTAGTTTAATGCAATATGCACACTTCAAGGATTACTCATCCAGTGAGACCCTGGATTACTCAGCTGAATGTTGGCTGGTGGAACAGAGAAGAAAATATCAGAATTTTGGTCTTCGTTCCTTTGATACCTCAAAGAGGCCTGACCTAAATTTGTTAAAAGAATCAAACCTGAAATCCAAATTGTTTTAGGTGAAATGTCTCCTGTTCCCATCCTAAATGTTGCTTACAGATCTTCCGCGTCGAACATAATCTATCTTTTCTATAATGCATCTTAACTAAATTTAAACAATAATTAAATATACTAAAAGACTATTCTTGACTTTTCAGAATGTTCTAAACTAGCACCTTAGCTCTAGTTGTTGTATTACATGTGGTTGATTGGTTTCCATATTCTTAGGCTAGTTCTTGGTACAATCAACATTAATGCCTAAAGCTTTTGTTTTGGTGAATCTCTTTGAAGTAAATAGATTCAAAATATGTCATTAAATAGTTAATTTCAAATTTTACGGAACTCTACATAATCTTGTGCGCATTAATGGAAAAACTTCTTAGGGCAATGCTTGAGCAGCATTTGTATTCAGGGGCGTTTACATACATGTCACCCAATTCCTATCTATTTACATATCTAACACCTTAAATTTACTATTTTACATTTATGCCACCCAAGTCTTTCATATCATGTAAAAAAATACCATTATTTTAACTTTTAAAAAGTGAAATACACCTTTTCATACATAGATAAGGTGACTGGCATGTAAAAATTGAAGTACAGGTGTTGGATATATAATTGCATAGGAATGAGTGGTTTTTATGTAAATCTTCCTTGTATTTAATATTTATATTTTGATACATCAACTTGAATATTTCAGATATATTGACTATTTGTTTCTGGGAGATTATGTTGATCGAGGACAACATAGTTTGGAAACCATATGCTTGCTTCTTGCTCTTAAGGTGCAGTTTAAGCCTCAATGCCTTTTATGATTTTTCACAACTAGTTTTTATTTGCAACGTTTTTGTTCGCTGTATTCTATTCCAACTCTTTACAGATAGAATATCCAGAGAATGTCCATTTAATTCGAGGAAATCACGAGGCTGCTGATATTAATGCTCTCTTTGGTTTTCGTCTCGAATGCATCGAAAGAATGGTGAGAAACTTGTACTTTTTTGGAAAATTTATATTCTTAACACACAATACTTACGTATTTACATGTCTTACTCCTAAACTTTCATATTTACATTACACTTCAAGGTGTATGTCACTTTCAAAAAGTGAGAATAGTGCTATTTTCAATATGATATTAAAGATTTGAGTGCTCTATGTGTAAATATGGAAATTTAGATGTGAGATATGTAAATACATAAGAATTGTGTTATGCATGTAAATGTCCTTTTTTAATGCTTCATGATCGAAAAAAGTACCAAGTTTGGAGTTTTTGTAGGGAGAAAGTGATGGAATATGGGCGTGGACTCGTTTTAATCAGCTCTTCAACTGTCTCCCTCTTGCGGCGCTCATTGAGAAGAAAATTATTTGCATGCATGGTGGAATAGGGAGGTCCATAAACACAGTAGATCAAATTGAGAAAATTGATAGGCCCATAACAATGGATGTTGGATCCATTATTCTAATGGACCTTCTTTGGTAACTTCTATAACTATTATTTATAGCATGGTAGTTTATTTTCAGCCATTAGTATAGTCAGTATGATGTATTATTCATTTCATATTCTTTATTATTTACAGGTCTGATCCTACAGAGAATGATAGCGTAGAGGGCTTGAGACCGAATGCGCGAGGGCCCGGCCTAGTCTCTTTCGGGGTATTTTGAATGCATTGTTTTAAATATTATATTTGAATGAAATGATCGTTTTTGCATGAAATTTTATGTAGAATAATTCTTCATGTTATTTACATTAGAGAAATGATTTTGATCATTCTTTTTAATCAATTTATGATTTGTGTTTTAAGTAAATATTAGAATTAGTTATAGTAATTAATTAAATACTTAATTTATTATTAATCATTAAAAAGTTATTAAAGCGCATGTCCTTCTCACGGAGGCTTTAAATTCTTCTTTTGGATTGTCTTAAAGTTCTTGCATGCCTAAGCCTACATGGAAGTTTAAAGCATAAGAAAAATATTAAGATCATGTTGAAAGTATTAAGATTGCTAAAAGAATAAATCGTCCGCCTGATTAGTAAATGTAATAAATTATTCAAAATAAGAAGTGACATTTTAATATTCAAACATCAAATCATAAAATAAGAATTGTTATACAAATATTAAAGTTAAGACAATAATATAACAATCCAAAATAATTTCGATATAATTTCTCTCTTCCACTCTCACCCTCCACAATCTAAATAAGAAAATACTTGAAGAGAATTTGAATCTGGCAAGTTTTGGGAATATACCTGAACATATGAGCGGGGATCTTCCACCAAAGAGTTTGGAGAATCAATATGAGCATCATGTGAATGGTTCGACAGCCGAATTTGAGAATTTCTTTGCTCAAGATAAGCCTCAAGACACTATGATTTTTTGCCCAAAAATATGTAAAAAGGACATGCGTTTTTTTTGATAAAACGAGTTATTGTAGTATTCACCTGTAACGATTTTTCAAACATAGTTTTCAAGGAGAATAAGATTGACTAATAATACAAAAGAAGCCATGAAACTAATATCCAAACTAAAGTAATAGAAGGCACCACAGAACAATCAATTTGATCCCAAAGGTTTTGGATGTAAAAGCGATAGATGAAAGGTACCTTGGAAGCTGAACAAAATGATCTGTGTGTGATAATTTTAACACCTCATGCAACACTCAATAGGGATGAGTGAAGAATGAGTATTCATAAAGCCGACCTGAGAGAGTTGTGATAAGGTTAGTGATGATGCTGATGATGATAAAATGTCTTGGAAGTTAAACAAAATGATCTGTGTACGTTAATTTTAGCACCTCATGCAACACTTACTAGGGATGAATGCAAAATAAGTATTTATAAAGCTAACCTAAGATAATTGTGGTAAGCTTAGTGATGATGGTTATAATGAAATTACAATCTCTCTATTTTGTAAACTTTTATCGTACGAATTTCTTGAAATTATAGAGAAAGCTAATCAGTGGTTTTCAGTGGAAAATAAAATTGAATTACATGAACATTTCAGAAATTACATATGATTCCTTCAAGAAAACCATTTTTGTGATATTTTTCTCAATGCGGAGTTACTCCGCCTTTCTAGAACATTTGCCATGCACTTTCTGGTTGAATCTCTTATTTTCTTCTGTAGACATGTATGCTGACTCCTTTCTACACTTTGTAGCCTGATAGAGTGTTGGATTTCTGTAAGAGGAACAAGCTACAACTTATTATAAGAGCTCATGAATGTGTGATGGATGGCTTTGAAAGATTTGCTCAGGGACAACTTATTACTTTGTTTTCAGCTACTAATTATTGTGGTAATCCTACAAAATTTTACTGATTCATCTTATAAATCTGATACAAATTTGTATGCATTTCTCCTGATTCTTTGATATATCCACATTTGATAATTCTATCATAAGGCTTTCTTGTTTCAGGAACTGCAAATAATGCTGGAGCAATCCTAGTGATTGGTAGGGGATTAGTTGTCGTTCCGAAGTTGATTCATCCACTTCCGCCACCGCTTCACTCACCCGAGTCATCTCCAGAGCGCATTGTTGAACATACATGGATGCAGGTGAGTTTTGTGTTCTTCTTTGAGGACTTAAATGTTTGTGGATAGAAAAAAAAAAGAAAAATCTCTATATTTTCTTGTGGATAGAAAAAGAAAAAAAAAAGAAAATTTCTATATTTTATCATTTGGGTCGATACAATTAGAAATCAGTATGGATATTCAAACTCCCAAAACCCATTGGTACAATGACTTCATTCACTCTAAAATGAGTGAAAACAAAATCATCACTATCTAATATATGTTTTCTTATTTTTAGGAGCAAGAGGTCATGAATTTCAGTAAACTTTGAACCTCTTATAAATTTGAACCATGAAAGCTGTTTGTATGATGAAGTTGGTTTGGGCATGTATAAAATGAAAGGTAAAAGAAGCACCAATTTTTTTTGTTGGGAATGATGAGGTCTAAACCCAAAATTAAATTAAAATATAGGAATAATATATGAGGGGATTTAGATAGACTCAGCTTTCTCAATTACATGCCATTAAATCTAACTAAGAAAAGCAAAGGGTCTCAAAAGAATTTGTCGGAATAGCAACGAGTAAAAAGCCCAAAACCCAAAAGACGACTAAAGAAACCATCCGGTAGAAACAATACAAGGAATCAAAATTTACTCTTTATTGTCCATGAAACGATTTCTCAACTCTAATGAAAGAGAATAATAGATAAATGCTAGGTAGACAAAACACCTTCTTCAATCTGATCTAAGTTTTCCGAACGATCATTTGGGAAATCTCTTTTTCTTCAATTTAATCCACTTTTAATCTCCTTCCCGAAATGTCACCTTCATCCTTGTCTTATGCTTGGTACTTATGCTTCTTTTCGGCGATATTTTTCTCACCTCGTGTATCTTCTAAATCTCTCGTAACCTTGCCTCAACGTCTGCACTAACCTCCGACGTTAGAAGAGTTGGTACTAACTCAAGCAAAGTGAGTGAATTGCGTCCTTACACAATCTAGAAAGTTGTGTGCTCTGTAGTCTGGCTCATGAACTTGTTGTAGGAAAATTCTGTCTTGGCTAAGAGCAGGTCCCACTGTTTGATGTTCTTTCCTATAGAGTGCCTCGGGAGATTTTCCAAGCTTTTGTTCATCACCTTCGTCTGACCGTCCATCTGTGGATGGGTTGTAGAGCTGAATTGAAGCATAGTACCAAGTTTTTTCTCATGGGATTCTACAAAGTAATTTAGGAATTTGATGTCCCTATTAAATGTAATGGTTTTGGGTATCCCATTTAGCCACACTTGGTGCGGAATATACTGTGCCTCAACCACGAGTGATTCCTTTGTAGTTTCGTTTGTAGAGCTCTTCATATACCAAGCATTTTCCTTTTATCTCCCTGGAACTGGTATTCCTCACCATGATCCTCAGTTGATTCTTCATCACTCACTTCCTCTATGGCACCTTGCTCGGTGAATGGCATGGCTTGGCTCGTCAGGCAACTAGAAGCGATGTGGCTATATATAAGGCATCAAAAACATTTTCAAATTGGAATTGTATCGGCGTGTTACTCTTTTTAGGCTTCTTCCCACCCTGAACCGTTTGTCAGTTCTCAGTTCAGTCCTTCCCACTCCTTCAGTCGTGCTCTTGTTGGGACCGTCAATTATAGGGGGTTGTCTAAATTGAGTGGTTATCATTGTTGCTCTGCTGACTTTCCACTTTTAGCTTCAAGGTCTGCACCTCCCTCAATGTCCAGCAGGTTTGCAGTTGCACCATATTATTGATGGTGGGTTTCAAGCCTCCCAAATACTTGGCTATGGAGTGCTCCTCGATCTTTTACAGTACACATTTTAACTTGAGCTGTATAAATTGTATCTTGTACTTTTCCATTGATAGCTATGGAGGTCTCCTCTGATAATGAATTTCGAAACACACTTGTTGGTTCTCTTCCTCATTGAAGTCATCCATATGAAAGGGGTTCAGTTGTTCTTCTGGCTCTCCTCTACAGATCTCATCATTACGGTCAACGGTAACCTCACTCATGGTCCTTTCCTCAATGGCCTCGAGTCGTTGTACCTGCTGGAGTAGTCATTGTATGTCGCCCATGGCAAAGTCTTTATCGGGTTCCAATATTTGCCTTCTCGGCGGTATCGTTAGGGTTTTGAAGTGGATGGGTGGGGAAAGAAAATTTGGGATGGGAATGGGGATGGAGATAGGTTTGGGTATGGTGGATGCTAGAAACTCTAGGATGGGACTATGGTTAACTAGCTCTAATACTAAATGACTCTAGAGCTTACCCAAACCACAATAAGGAAAACAAATATTATTACTCAAAACTAAATTGGGTTCAATGGAACTTGGAACTATGAAATAGCGAATACACAACACAACTCAACTAGGACTGTGAGCAAAGATGAAGGTGTTACAGTTTGAGGGAAAGTAGGGCTAAGAATGGGTTGGAGGATTTTGGAAGGAAGGCGACAACCGGCAAGAGGTGGCGAAAAGTCAACAGCAAGTAGGTGGGTGGCTAAACTGATCGACAGTGATTGGGAGGCATTTTGGAAGGCTAGCAACGAGGTGAAGTGGCTGGAAAACGGGCACAACAAGGGGGTGGCTGGACTGGTAAACAACGAACTAGAGATGGTTTGGAAGGCTAGCAGCATGGAGTGGATAGAAAAGGGATGGCAGCAAGTAGGGGGTTTAATAGACTGTTCAAATGGAGAGATTGTGAGTGCTGGTTGGCTGGAGGGAAACGGCCGGGAGGTGGTTTTTTAGGAACAACAACCACGGCGTTGACGGCAACGAAGGAAAAGCTATAGGAAGCATAGAGCGGGATTCACATTATCTTGTGACGATTTACAGATGGAGCACCTTCTCACATTCAGACAACTTTAGGAGGGGAAATTGGATGCCAGCGGCTATCCTGACCGAAAGGTAAATCAAAATTGACCTAAACACAAGAAAACGACATATAAATATTACTAGGTTAGCTAATGGTGGGCTCTCTCAGTTAGGTGGTCAATCTCCTTCAAGGAGGGATTGTATGGTTCCTCTCCTCCCTTATCATGAATTGGTTCAAGCAATCAATTTGGCAATTGTTGCTACTGCATCCCGCATAACGCATCCAAAACAAGACACGCACCTGCATCACTTCAACTCATAAAGAGTAAATATCACTTCGAGTGTCTCACTATATTCACACTCAAAAGTATCTCACGCCAATAAAGATGTAGCTTGAGTTTTTTGTCTGCTTGGTTTGGTCCAACATCTTTACAAAAAGTAGTTATGATCAAAGCAATCTGACCGGGTGATTGTCATCAAATAATAATTAAATTGTGGTCACGGTTGCAACCTGTATGTTCCTTAATGAACTTCTTCCTTTGATTTGTGAATCATATAGGTATAGTTGATTGACATGAATTTTTTTTGTTAACTAAAGTCGAGATAGATTTGTCCCCTTAGACAAACATCAACCCTAGATCTATAAGGGTTCCTTGTCAGCAATTCACGGTCGCTGACAAGGATCCTTTAGTCTAGTTGGGCCGATTACCTTCTTCTGCTTAGTAGATCAGAGATCATGATAACCCGGGATGACATAACTATGGGATCTTGATTGGGCTTATCATCATTTTTCCCACAATTTGCTTTAAGCTCAAGGTGTTAAATCGTATAACATAAAATCCAATTATAATGCTACTGTATGTTGAATAGGGGTGTCAAAAATTGACTCGACGCACCAAATTAGATTATGCTTTTGAGAAACCTCGAACCCTAGATCAAAAAGTCCTCACAATATGAGGGTGAAATCTATGAGTAGTTTCTTATCTATAATTCAATTTGTCTTCTGAAAATTAAACATGGAGTAACAAATACAAAGCTCTCAACAACAAAGAGAGTCTGAGATGTCTAATTTTTGGACCCCACACACTGAAGCTAATCTGAACTTGACTTGAATCTTACACATGTTGACCTGAACTCAAATTTATTGTGCCAAATTTGAGGTGGGTTTTCGTGTCGGGTTTAATATTAACACCCCTACATCACCGTATCAAAATGTATCAGAAACCTACAAAATGATTCAAACAAGGGTGTGGAGATAGTGCCTTAAGCACAAAGCCACTTCACATCTCCATCTCAAACAAATAATACCCAAAATAGTATCCTATAAAGGTCAAATGAAATGGTATTGAATCTAACTTTGAACTGGCATTGATAAGAAAAATATATATAATTAATGTCAAATAATTAGCATGAAGAAGGTTAGACTAAAGCTAACTTGAATAAAGTTATGTGAAAAGATCTATGCAACATAGATCTAAATTCTCATCTACCTATTACACAAAAACTAACAATCCATATCATTCAAAACCATGCATGCAATTATATGATAATTTATATTAACATTAACATCTGATATCTCTAAATCTAAATGCACCATGCAAATGTCCATCATACTCATGATAAAGACATAATTAAGATCTACCTATTACAAGAATATGATTATACTTTCCACCTATCTTTGTTATCCATCACTCATTTTCTCTGCTTCTAACTCTACAATCTGCTTTAAATTATTAATATTTGCGAATCAGTTACTCGGTCATCCTTAATTTAATCTACAAAGCATATCTTACAAAATTCTATTTGCACATGAAGCATGTTTAGCATATTGTACAGGTCAAGCAATATGTAAATAAACTATGATAAAGCATGTAAACATTATGCTGCATATAGTTGCAATTTTGCAAGTGAAAATAAAGGCGTGGTGTGGTATGAATGTAGAAAGCAAAATTTAGTGTTATACATGACATTCTATGCATTTCATAAGGTATATGTTTTAGAAAGATTTACATATATACCACTCAATTCCTATGTATTTTTTATATCTAATACCCACCCAAACTTCAATTTTTACATACATGCCACCATACCTATGTTTGAAATGGTGTATTTGACTTTTAAAAGTTAACATGGTGGTATTTATTTATTCCATATGAAAGATTTGCGTGGTAGAAATGTAGAAAGAAAAATTCAGGTGTTAGACATGTAAATACATATGAATTGGGTGTCAAGTATTGGTTCCAACATCTACTACACAATTTATTTACTCATGCATTAGAACACAGCAACCAATAATGCATTTTAATGTCACATTCAACCACTAAAAAGTAAAAGGGACATTTACATACATACCACCCAATTTCAATATATTTACAAACACCTAAACTGTACTTTTTACATTTATACCACCCAAATCTTTCATATCACATAAAAAATACCACCGTTTTAACCTTTTTAGAAGTGAAATACACCTTTTTATTGCCTAGGTAAGATGGCAAGCATGTAAAAATTGAAGTTTTTTTGTTATATATGGTATGTAAATTTTCCAAAATAAAAAAACATCACCAAATGGATAAAAAAACACTTCATTAAGCACTATTATGCCTCAAATTTAAAATTTATGTGCTCCTGAAAATCTCCAAGTATATCATGAAACATTTAGATAACTAATGATTAGCATGCTCAATAAATGACATTATGGTGATAGCATTACATGGAGTCATATCAACCTCATGTGCCTAATCACTCGACTTAACCGCACATAGGTGGATTCAAACCCCTGACCTTAGAGGACTTAGAAATGACTTTGCAGATGTCAATTAAAGAGTCAGGGAACACCGCACGACTCCACATAAATAATCAGGGGACTGTTTTGACACTTAACTCTTCGGGAATCTATAGGAAATTTTTTAAGTTCCATTAGTGTATCTATATGATAAGTCTGATTTTCTTACAGGAACTCAACACGCAAAGACCACCCACTCCTACTCGTGGCCGGCCACAATCTGCGAGCGATCGAAGTTCGCTCGCATATATATGAGGTTTCAATGGTGCTCCACTCTTACCTATATTAAATTAGCATTCACCATAATTGGATGTGTTGAGCGTTCGGCTTCAGCTCGAATCTTCTTCATCTCAAGCATTCAGGAGTGTACCTTATTCTGCTGTTGTGCTATGAAATCAGGGTCTTTGACAAAAATGCATTATTATATATCCACAATGATGTATTTATTATTTGCATGAATGGGTCAAAGTGTAATTTTGTAAAAGTATGTGCGTGTATATGTATTTTCAAACTAGAGCTGTTGGGGGTGATTAAGTTGTAAATTAAGATATTGTTGGGCAGTTTATTTTGAATTGTTTCCTTTGAGAGGTTTGCTGGAGCTTGCAGGAATGAATAACATTTCCAAATTATAATAACAATGAAAGTGTGCGTCATTTTATAAATTATCAGTGTTAGCTGAGGTATCTGCATATGATTTTTATTTATTCATCTATTTATTTGGGCATTTCCACACATACCACACAATTCTTATGTATTTACATATCTAACACCTATAATTTCGTATATTAGTTTTATATTAGCTTTATTGAAAGATCAGGAATTTGGGGTGGGGTATGTAATTATTCAAAAATGCAGGGGCAAACTAGTATTTTACTTTGATTTTCGATGAGGCAAGTAATGCTAATAAGCTTGTGGTAACTTCATTGTCCGTATTATTATTATATTTTTATGAATAGGAATGATTCCCCTTCTAGGAAATTAAGCATGTACTGACGCTGTAAAAATTGTGCAAGTAGGCATGCAGTAGTGTAATTCTTACAAAAAGAAAATTATTTGAAAGATGTACAAGCATGCAGCTCAAATTCCTATCTAAAGACATTTCTAACACCTAAGCTACCCTTTTTTATATATATAATATAAGCCATTTTATGCATGCATTTCGTATTAATAGTAATAAATTTGACGTAATATAAGAAATTTAGGCGGTAGAATCTAAAACAAGCAAATTTTTATGTATTAGATATGTAAACATAGGGATTGAGTGGTATGTATTGTTGAATCCAGATTTATCTGTGAATCACACCTATAGAATAGAATGCAGGTATGAATGGAAAAAAAAAAAAAACATAGTCGGGAAAGACAAGATTCTCAGAAGAGCAAAAGTTAGTAATCCTCTGCCTTTTCGAAAAAATATTCATTTCATACGTTATTGTTCTCGTATTAATAGTAGATTAAAGTTACAATATAATTTGTTGACCACGGTAATTTTTAAGGTTCTTTACTTTCATTGAATCATTTATTATTAGTGTCAGTTTGCTCGTTCATATGCTGACGAGTCGTTCATTTGCTTATTCAGTCGGCCTTCTTGACTTGATCAGCCTAATAATTTGCTCTGTGTCGGTTGATAGTTCTTTGCAATCACTATGTTTGATTCTTTAACACATGTTTTGTCCAGGGCCATCACATCTGGCTCAACATATTTTGATCATACATATTAGTATCTAGATTCTCTCATACATAGTATGCTATAAGCTGTCATAAGAGCAAGATAATTAAATGCAACTGTGTTTAGATTCTTATTTAGTTCATTAATTCCTAGTAGTTGATTTTGATGCATTTGATTTCTTATAAATAGACAGTACTTTCTTTTCAATTATGCTTGTTCCTTTTGCCTTATCTTGTGCTCTAGTCGCTTTTCTAAAACTTTTTAGAATGAACAAGTTCCCTGAATCTCAGGTTCCCATCCATAGTAAGGCTCTGCTTCATGGACTTTTTGCTGAGGAAAAATGCAAGAGAGGCTCATCCTCATGTCATCTCAGATCTTCTAAAGCAGCTCCCGAGGGTACTTTGCTTGTGGCTATGGATATTAGTCATTTAGTTTTTTCATACACATGTGCCTCCTGCTATAGTATATAGTTTTGAAGAAGGTCGGGCTTTGTAGCCTATTGATTAGTTCCCATTGCACCGGAGACACCCTCAAGAGTCGACGACGTCTAAAATGATCAGAGTTATAAGTACATTCTATTAATTGATTGAAGTACTATGTGTTTGCTTGTTGTTTGATGATCTTATCAATTATAGGACAGATAGATAATGAGACCCCTTTGGCTTTGAATGAGGATCTGTCGGCATTGGTCGATATTGAGAGGTGGATGGCGAAAGAGGGTATAACCTTGAGATGCACAAGGAGAATGGGTGTATTTGACCCATGCAAAAACAGAAGGAATTGGCCCGTTTTTTATCTAAGAATGAGAGCTCTCTAGCTCGTGATGTTGGTGGTCATAGGAATTCAAAGGCGCATACTGTATTGGCTCGCATGACTCAATTGGAAGAGGAGTTGTCATTGGTGAAGCAGATCGCGTCTAATCTGCAACAGTAGCAGGCAAGTTTGTGAGAGCTGTCCCAGCCTCTCTAGCCTTAGATAGAGTCTCATAGGTTGGAACAGTTTAAGTTCGTTGGGGCTTACCTCGATTGAAGCATTCTCGAACCCATTTTTTTAGTTATTTTCTCTCTCTATGTTAAGAAATAGATTTGTAATGATTTCTTGTGATACTATTTCTTTTAAGTAAAATGACATCTTCAGTTTTTGCATTAGTCTTTTCTAGTTTAGTTTTTTGAGGTAGTTGTTGTTTTAGCTTGTGACAATTGGGATTCCCTTGTAATTTTTTTTTTTCCTTTTTTTGCTCTTGTTTTTTTCTTTCAACGAAGAAAATGGTCCGTAACGTCAAGAAGCTGCTCCCCATGTGCCCTGTCATTATACTCCCCGCAACTTCATGATGACTTCCCAATCTGTTTCATCCAAGTTGTCCCAGGTGGAGTTGATGGAATGTCAATCATGCCATATTTTTAGTCCTACCATTCACCTTAGGGCAGCCTGAACGAGAGAGAATGGCATGAGGAAAAATGAGATGGTCTTATAACACGACCAGTATCGTCTTGACCTTCCATTTTTTGGTATGGGATGAGCTATGTGTTGTTTTGAGATACTATAAATTTGTTCACCGGAAGAAGATGGTATGGTCAATTGTGCTTTTTAAACATGTATTTTCTTTCTAATTGTAGTTGAGCAAATACACGCAATTTTCATCCATGGTTCGCTTCCACTTTGGCCACCTTGAGAATAGGGTTAAGCACTAGAGGCTGAAGTTCTGTTTTTCCATCTATCAAGACGGTTGGCTGATCCCCACAACTTCAAAGGTTGTTCCTCTTCCAAAATTTAAAGGAAAAGTTACAACAGAAGTGCAGTAAGAAATCTAGAAGACCTGATGGGAATCTTACTTCTGCTTGCCAAGCTCTTGCTTCGGGTCCCGTCGTTGCTTCTTCTTCCATGGCTGAAAGTTTTTCAAGTTTTGATCTAAAGATGCTATACATGGAGGCAGTATGCTTACACATGTTAGCTTGGCAGGCTTCTGATGTCCTGACGAGCTCTTGTCGTTACAAGCACCAAATGTGTCGGACTCTGCAAATTATATATGGTATTATATAAAGATCTAAAGATGCTATCCATGCAGCAAATTATGTTGAAAACACATTTATGTTTAAAAATAATATATAATACCATATAAAAATGAACTAAATAAAAAGTTCATAAAAATAAAAGCAAAAATTAAATAAAAAATTTTAAAAAAATCAAATGCATGAGTTTTTCAATCAACCCTACAATTTAAAATTGATATTTTACAGATTTATTAGATTTGAGTTATTTTCAAACACACTATAAACTATAACTAGTTGCTTCCAATCCGTCAATCATCGCCACAACCACCATCATGCATTATTGTTGCTTGACGGCGCCGCCATCATTGCCACCACTGATCACAACCACAACAACCAGCCACTACCACAATAGTCAACCAAATTGCGAGCCGCCGCCAACTGTAGCTGGCTATTTGCCACCTACAAGCATATTTTATATTTATTTTATTTTTCATTAAACCAAATAAAACAATGCATTGCATTTACTTTACACTGAACCAAATAATTCAAAAGTATTTCAAATATTTCAATTACATTGATTCCTTCTAGACTGCATTTTTTAAGCAAACCAAGCAGCCCCTAAGAGAGTGGTTTTTGATGATAAATAATTGAATTCTCGTAGGCTTCAACCCCTTCTCCAACTTCTTTTATTCCAATCCCCACAGCCTCCTCTTCCTGAACCCTAACCCTAGCCCTAACCCTAACCCTAACTTTAATCCTCCATAGCCACCTGTATTAACCTAATATGTGAAATCCTAACTGAAAAACAGGGATAATTATAATACATGCAGCAGGTTTGCTTGAAAGCAGCAAATCCTTGTTAGGTTAACTCAAATAGCTCATTACCAGACAGGCCTGCAACAGTAGCTTATTAACAGGAAGTCATGAAACAGTTTTCTTAGTGAAACTAATCTCAAAACCTATCTACATTAAGCCTACAAAGCCAGTTCAGACGAAGTATAACAAAAAACTCTATAGCCAAACCCACTAATGCATGTAATATTAAGGAAACAACAAACTGTTAAAAAGAACCAAAATAGTCCTTTGACTATTTCCATTGGATCATTTAATTCCCGAATTCTATAAAAGAGCTAAATTAGTCCAACGAGTCGTTTAATTGAAATAGTCTCAATTAAAAGAATACAAAGATTATTTTGACATTTTTATAAATTCTGAGACTAAAATTATCCCTTACAAAAAGTCAAGGGACCATTTTAACACTTCACAACTGTTAAATATGAAAATGTCACCTATGTGCTGCCAATGTGGGCTGGGAACTGATTATTTACTGTTGAAGTGGGCTTCCATGGCTAGGTTAGGCCGGCGGTTGGATGCACATTGCTCCGATCAAGGCAGGCGGGCATGAGCAACACTTATATTGCCGGCGAAACAGCACACATATAATAGAACGTTGCTGATCAAGGACAAGGATTTGGATATGTGGCATGTATTTTGTTGATCTGGGCAACTATTTCTGCAGAAAGATGGATTTTTGAAGCATTGACCACCTCCTTTAGTTGCCAAGATTTGGTTGCGCCAAACACCGCACAGCTGATAAGAGGATGACCCAGCACAAAAGCTGATATATTGCATAGGAACATGCCCGTTAAAACTTTACAAAAAATTTAAAAATATAAAATGTGAAAGCATTATGCGAAAATTTACATTTTTTTTAAACTCATATCATGAATTATGGGATGATGGAAAAAAAAATACACAGAATTTTGGAATCATTAATTAATATCATACTTCAAGCGGAACATCAAGAAAAGCTATCAAGAGCATAATTTAGAGACCAAAATTCTTAGCAACCTTATTACCCCTCCTATAAGCCCCGAAATATCACGCAAGTAGCTTGAAAACCTCCCTATAACTCATCTCCGTTCACTTAGTCCCCACAAACCTTAAATTTCGCCCATAAACCACATCCGTACTCAGCCAATAACTCTTCCTTACATTTTAACACATCCCTTGCAATATAAACAACCATTAAACCAGCAGTACACTTCCATCTTAGCCACCACTAGCATTATAAAACATCAAACCCCCATTGCATGCACTTAAAGACTAGTCAACCTTTGGCAATTTCTTAACCTATTATTAACCACTCCAAAAATGTCCACATATTCCATATCATAACTTTATACCTTATGCAGAATTTAGAGAAAAAAAACTATCTCAATTTTTCATGAAGCGAAATAATAAATATATATCCAGCTTAGGCTAGTCCTCATACTATTTGAGGGAAATTCAAATCATCGTGATAGAAAGGAACAAATAAAAACACAATAATAAATAATTAAGGGAGAATAATTTCTCCCTCTCAAATGTAATAGCCGACCCACGATTTCCTAAACTGGATCGACACTCACTCTCAAATTGGGTTGTATATGTCATACATCCCAAACTCGTTGATGAGATCACTGACGTGGTTCCGAAGAAAAGCCTTGATAAGAATGTAAGCAATCTGATACAGAGTTGAAATACAACTTTGTTGAGCAACCCCTCCATTTACCTTCTCAGAGATGAAGTGCTTGGTAGTATCTATATGTTTGGTTCGATCATGATGCACCGGATTCTTTAAAATACTGATGGTTGATTGACTATCACTGAACATCTTAATAGTGCTTTGGTTCTCCATGTGAAGTTCCACCAGAAATTTCTTTAGCCACATCCCTTCACAAATTCCAAGGGCTAAGACACAATACTCAGATTCTACACCGCTTCTTGCCACCACACTAGTTTTTTACTTCTCCAAGTAACAAGGTTACCCCCATACAAATGAACAGTAACCCGTGATAGATCTTCTACCAGTCAATTCTCTGCTCGGCTAGCATCAATATAGAACTCAATGTCACGGTTCTTAGTCTTCTTGAATATCAATCCACGTACTGGAATCATCTTTAGATACCTCAATATTTGAATGACCGCTTCTAAATAATCTTCATTTGGATCACCGTTCATGTTGACTCACTACACCTGTAGAAAAAGTAATATCAGATCTTGTATGTGACAGATAAATAAATTTTCCTACAAATCTTTGATAACTCCCTTTTTCTACTGAGGTGTTATCCTATCCTTTTGATACTCGTCGATTGGGAACCATAGAACTATCTATTAATTTGCACCCCAACATTCTTGTCTCCTTTAATAAGTCGAGAATAAATTTTCTTTGGAATATGACAATTTTTACAATAAATCTAGCTACTTCCATTTTCAGGAAGTATCTTAAAGTTCTA
>NEWO01000152.1:692682-732239 GCA_003013225.1 Phalaenopsis aphrodite | reverse complement strand
TAGGCTAGTCCTCATACTATTTGAGGGAAATTCAAATCATCATGATAAAAAGGAACAAATAAAAACACAATAATAAATAATTAAGGGAGAATAATTTCTCCCTCTCAAATGTAATAGTGGACCCACGATTTCCTAAACTGGATCAACACTCACTCTCAAATTGGGTTGTATGTCATACATCCCAAACTAGTTGATGAGATCACTGACGTTGTTCCGAAGAAAAGCCTTGATAAGAATGTCAGCAATCTGATACTGAGTTGAAATACAGCTTTGTTGACCAACCCCTCCATTTACCTTCTCAGAGATAAAGTGCTTGGTAGTATCTATATGTTTGGTTCGATCATGATGCACTGGATTCTTTAAAATACTGATGGTTGATTGACTATCACTGAACATCTTAACAGTGCTTTGGTTCTCCATGTGAAGTTTCACCAGAAATTTCTTTAGCCACATCCCATCACAAATTCCAAGGGCTAAGACACAATACTCAGATTCTACACCGCTTTTTGCCACCGCACTAGTTTTTTACTTCTCCAAGTAACAAGGTTACCCCCATACAAATGAACAGTAACCCGTGATAGATCTTCTACCAGTCAATTCTCTGCTCGGCTAGCATCAATATAGAACTCAATGTCACGGTTCTTAGTCTTCTTGAATATCAATCCACGTACTGGAATCATCTTTAGATACCTCAATATTTGAATGATCTCTTCTAAATAATCTTCATTTGGATCATCGTTCATGTTGACTCACTACACCTGTAGAACAAGTAATATCAGATCTTGTATGTGACAGATAAATAAATTTTCCTACAAATCTTTGATAACTCCCTTTTTCTACTGAGGTGTTATCCTATCCTTTTGATACTCGTCGATTGGGAACCATAGAAGTATCTATTAATTTGCATCCCAACATTTTTGTCTCCTTTAATAAGTCGAGAATAAATTTTCTTTGGAATATGACAATTTTTACAATAAATCTAGCTACTTCCATTTTCAGGAAGTATCTTAAAGTTCTAAGACCTTTTATCTCAAACTTAGAAATCATTATTCTTTTAATTATTTCAAGTTCCCTTACGTCATTACCTGTAAGAATAATGTCATCTACATATACAATAAGACTGACTAACATCCTTGATTTGATTTCACAAACATGTGATCAGCTTGACATTGATAGAACTCATTGAAAATAATAATCTCGGTGAACCTTTCAAACCATGCTTTTGGAGATTGTTTCAGCCCATATAATAATTTCTTTAATTTGCACACCACCTGATTATTTGTTATGTTCTTTAACCTTGAAGGTATCTCCATATACACTTATTTCCCCAAGATCCCTATTGAAAAATGCAATTTTAATATCTAGCTAATGTAAATGTCAGTCCTGGTTGATTGTCAATGACAATAACACTCTTACTGCGTTAAATTTCACCACTGATGAAAATGTCTCTTGGTAGTTGATCCCATAAGACTGAGTGAACTCTTTTGCTAAAAGTCTAGCCTTAAACCTTTTTATGCTGACATTTGCTTTGAATTTAACATTGAATGCCCATTTGCAACCAACAATTTTTTTTTCCCAGGTGGCAGAGTTATTATTATCCAGGTATAATTCTTTTCAAAAACAAAAATATCTTCTTCCACAGCCTTTTTCAAACAGGAATATATAAAGTCTCTTGGAATTTGGCACTTGCACATTATCTAAGTTCTAAACAAAAAATTTATAAGAGAATGATAATTTTTCATGTCAAAAATTCTTCTATCGGGTATTTTGTGCATTCTTGTGCTCCTTCCTCTTAGTGTTTATGATTTGTTGAACCAACATGTGTGTGAATACTTGGGTGTGTGGAGTTGGTTCTGGCGATTTGCATTCCTAATTTTGCATGTTGCCTCCTACATGCTCACTGGGTTTTTCTTTATGACGTAAACATGGAGTTATTGGTTCTTGGTGGAAGCTGTGAGAGGATTTAGTGGAGTTATAGGTTCATTTTCAGCTTGAGTTGTGATGATGGAGACAAGAGTAGGTTCATCAAGGATACGAAGGAGATAAGCTTATGGTTCCTGAATGATATTCCAAATATAATATTCTCTCCAACTCTTTCTCTAAATGTTAGATTTGGGGTAATAAAGTTGGTTTTCAAATGCGACATCCATAAAGTTGTAAAATTTTTGTGTATCTATAGAGTAGCAGTTATATCCCTTTTTGTTTAAAGACTTGCGCACAAAGATGCATTTTATTGACCTAGGATCAAGTTTTGATCTGATTAGGTTGATGTAGATAAACAAAAGCAATGTAACCAAAAATTGTGTAGGTTAGAGGTGGACTGCATTTGGGTAGAATTTTAGCAGGGTGTTGACAGATTTGCTAAAGTTAACACAATGTTGAGCATCCTATTTATGAGATAGTTGGATATGAATGTTGCATCACCCCATAAGTGCTTGGGCATATTGTTAGTGAATAGAATTGATAGGGCTAATTCTAAGCGGTGTTTGTTCTTTCACTCAGTTACAATATTTTGATGGGTGTGTCAATACAAGAGCTTACATGAATAATATCATTCTTAGATAGATAAGTGCCAAGAGTAGAGTTGTAATAGTCTTTTGCATATTAATTATTAGAATTTGAATTTTGCTCTGAAAATGTTTGAGAATCATGCTGTGAAAGGTTTCAAATATGCTGACAGTTTTAATTTTTTTTTTTTTCATGAGAAAGATCCTAGTGATTATGGTGTGGTCATCAATTAAGACGACAAACCACCTAGCCCCATTTATATTTTTTTTTCTTTTTGAGGGCCCTTAGATATTACTATGAACCATGAAATGATGTGTTGGTTTGTATTTCAGGCTTGGATATACTTGTCGAGTATGTTTAGCAAGTTGACAAGTTTCACAAAGAAAAGTACTGAATTTTTTTTAATTTAATTGAGGATAAAATTTATGATATAATAGAAGTTAGGATGCCCAAAATGAAAATATCATAACTTACTCCCATGAGAAACAGACTCAAATACAAGACTTGCATCAAGAGATTGTGAATGATTAGATGGTCCTTTTGAAGTGGAAGTCCTAATAAGCACATAAAGTCCATAATATAAATTAACACTGTCAATCACCTTCCCGAGTCCACCACTTGAAATTTACACAAATTACGGTAGAATTTAGTAAAACAATTCATCTCACAAGTGAGCTTAAAATAGATAGCAAATTGCAGAGAAGTTTGGGAACAAAAAAGACAGCCTGAAGAATAAAATTCTTTGTGATTTCACACTTCCTCTTCCTTCAACAGATGAGAGGAGACATTTGTGGTTCTAACTAAAACATGGTCTTTGAAATAATGGAATGATTGAAAAATAGTGATATCACTTATGATGTGATCATATGCTCCAGAGTCCACTATCCAAGGTCGATTCTTCTTGTAGAAAGAAATAAGAGCAAATGAAAGACTATCTTGATGTGTTAGAAGACTAGTAGAAGACTCAGAGTATTATCCTAAAATCCTTTTGAGAGTTTCAAGTTATTCCTTGTTGAATAAACTATGTTCATGAAATTTGTCTTCCTTCGATGCTCAATTAACTTGATTTTCTCCAACCCTTATGAGTGTTATAATATTCGTGGCGGTAGAGTAATTGATTATCGTCTTAGAATTACACGAGAATTCAACACACACTCAGATGAAAGAAAACCAGTAGAAACACTAGAAATTTTTACATGAAAACCCTATAAAAGAAAAAACTACAGGGTCTGACCCAACTAAAGAGTTCAACTACAAAATGATGATTACAGTTGTGACCACTTGTCCCACAAACGAGAAATAGTTACAAGGTCTCTCAAATTACAATGTCGACGTGCAGATGAACTTGTCGCAATGAAGAGACCACGACCAATAGCAATCGACGACGGTCGAGAGGTGACGATCGACAATGATCAGCAGTGGTCCATGACAATTGGTTGTGTTTGATGATGATCGGCGGCGGTGGAGAGGTAGTGACAGTGGTTGACGGTGGTCAACGGCAGCATGAGCGATGTTGGACTTCAATTTCTTCTTAAAGCCTCAACCTTTTCCTCATACCTCAAGCTCTCTCCTCCCCATCTCAAGAGAGAGGTGGGGCTTTATTTATAGAGTTTCGGGGCAATTAATGTAAGAATATGAACCACTTTGATCAAAAGGTCTAAAAAGTTTTCTCTAATCAGACGGTTGATGGATATTAGAGTTCCTTAATGATATCGAAATTGAGCGATCTTAGGCTCTTTGGATTCATCTTATATAGGCGCTCGATTCAATCATGAGCACACCAGATTCGACATCTGTTTGACCAACCAAATATATCTGAAAAACTATCAAGTGTGGTTTAATGGCTTGAACTAAGTTTGATTTGACTAGAATTTAACCAAGTTTGATATCACTGGGTTTGTCTCGTAGAATCAATCAGCGTGACTATAAGTTTGCTGAAATTGAACTTCCGGATGGCTTTTTATCTAGATTTGAACATTTCTTGTTCAAAAAAATTGTCTCGAGATCCGCCGACCAATAGTCGTTGAGAGGCGTAGGACATCTCTCGTCGATTGTCGCCGATCACCGTCGGCGCCGCTCACTTCTTATAGCAAGTCCACCTGCGCACCGACGTTGTAACTCCGAAGAGTGACAGAAAGTTCGAACCTAGCCAGATGGAATGGATTTTCGGTAAAAAGAAAAAATCTCGAACTCATCAGATTGTTGCTGCAGAACTTGAGACAGAGAAATCGAAGAGACCCGATCATGAAAATCCTGGCAAAAGGAGCAAGGAGCTAGGAAGGGTCTGCAAATTGCAAGGAGGATTCTGGAAAGTGTGGGGAGATCTAAGGTTTCTTCCGTAGCTTTGATACCATGTAGAATTTAGAGAAAAAACTCTGAATTTTTCATTAAGCAAAATAACAAATATATATGCAGGTTAGACTAACTCTCATACTATTGGGGGGAAATTCAAGTCATCGTGATAAAAAAGAAAGAAATAAAAACATAATAATGAATAATTAAGAGAGAATAATTTCTCCCTCTCAAATGTAATAGTGGACCCACCGTTTCTTATACCAGATATGCATATCAACATCTTACAATAGTCTTTAACTTCTATTTCCATTTATTTAGCTTTCATTAAACCAGTTCCATAAAAGAGCTATATCAATTCAGCCCATACTAGCACAAATCAAGCTAATATTGGATCTCCAACAACCCTACCACTCTAAAGGCTTCATCTCATAAACTCAAAATCAACTCTCCACCACCTCATCCATCTTAAACATCAAAAAGGATAATTTTTCCAACACACACTTTAATCCATGAATCCTTGTCTAGTGTCATTAAATGCAAGATACCAACTAGCTCTAGTCTTTGCATGCAACACATATCATAAATTCAAAAGTTGAACCACTATTCGACCACCTTCCTAACATTACTTAGCGTCATTACAGGCAAGCTTCCAACATGTGTCGGCCACCATTACTTGGGGTCGACACTCCACCAACATTAATATACAAAACATGCTAACAGTAAAATAAGGACATATTTTTAAGACCGGGACTTTCAAGATTGTGTGGGAGTTAAATAATAGAAAATGAACGCATTTAGTAGCCCATCCTATAATAAGATTTAGGCAAAAAACATCAATATAATAACCTTCTCTTAGATCTTAGGTTATTGCGGTGATGAGAATTAGAAAGTTTGAATTGGTCAAAGCGTACCATGCCAAGGTAGCTTGGAGATGGCATTATTAATAAAGCATAACTAAATCAAATCAAATTCAGCCAACTACCTCAAGGAGTCGGCTCTACCAAATTGCGATAGTGATTGACTAGAGTAAATCATTTTCTTTAGTCAAGCCAAAACTAATTGACCAAGCATACCAGAGACCATCTACACCGAGAGGCCAATTGTATGTAGTAGGCTACACCTTTATCAAGTAGACATCCACCACTTGATTCGATATATGGACATTCTTTGATTTAGTTGTGTCAAGATTCTCACTGGGAGAAAGAAAATAAATTGAACATAACAATAAATAAATTTAGGTGAATTGAACATGTGCAATGACGAGTAGAAGATAAATAAAATGAGCAAACATGCTCATAATGAAAGATTAAAAAGATTAAAAGAAAACACTAAATGTAATATGCTTAGAACCGTAAAGGGAGGCAACACATATGTTACATATTTATTCACATTCCCATCTCTAGAGATTAGGAATATTTCTAATATAAAAAAAAAAATCTTGTGATTAGATCTCCTAATTAGATACCTAATATTAATCTTCCTAACATACAATTTTCCTAATATATTACTTTCCATACCCTTCCCCTCAAACTGGATCATAGATATTCATCATGTCCAACTTGTTACAGATATAAGTAACCCTAGCTCCATTAAGGGCCTTGTTGTATGTGTTCCCTAGTTGTTCTCCAATCTTTACATGAGCAGGAGAAATCAAATTTTTTTAACCTTTTCACAAAAGAAGTGACAATCTATCTCAATGTATTTAATTCATTTATGGAAGATAGAATTTAAGACAATATAAATTGCGGCTTAGTTATCACACCATTGTTTTGTCGGAGTTGTCATCTTAAAACCCATTACAGTCAACAATTGAAAGATCCATATCAATTTACTTGGAGCTTGTGTCATGCTCAATACTCAAATTTTGCACAGGATCATGGCACTGCATTTTGTTTTATTTTGCATAAGAACAAATTGTCACCAACAAAAACACAATATCCAGTAATAGATATTCGACCAATCTTGGAAATTACTCAATCTACATATGAGAAACATTCATTATTTCTATGCCCATGATTCTGATATAAAATACTTTATCCAAGAGCTCCTTTGTGATAACATAGTATTTGTACCAAAGTTGACCAATGATGAACTATGGGGGAAGAAATAAACTAATTTATAATGCTAACTGAATAAGCAAATTCAAGCAAGTCACTATGAGGTAGTTTAATTTTACTACGAACTTCCTATATCGTTATGGTTCATTAACAGGCTCTCCATCCTTGGCAAGTTGTTGATTAAAAAACATAGGAGTATTGCAACGTTTAATTCCTAATTTCTCAATTTCTACTAATAAATTCAAGACATACTTCCTTTGAAATAGAAAGATACCCTTCTTGATCCTTGATACCTCAATCCCCAAGAAATATTTCAAGGCACCCAGATCTATAGTGTTGAAATGATTTTGGAGAAATGATTTATTGTTAAAATTCACAGCACATTGCTTCCAATAATAATATCATAAACATACACCACTAGAAGAATTATTCTAGGACAGACTACTTGCAGCATGCAGTATAGTCACTTTTACTTTTTTACATCCCAAACTCTTATAATGCTTGGTTGAATTTCCAAACCATGCTCAAGCACTTTGTTTCAATCCATATAATGAGACTCTCCCTGAGCAACAAACCCAAGAAATTGCTCCATGCATACCTCTTCTAAAAGATAACCATAAAGAAAGCAATTCACATCAAGTTGAAGCAGGGGGGATCAATTATTCATTGCAGCCAATGACAGAACAAGGCGAACCGAGATTAACATAGCTATTGGAGAGAACGTGTCCATGTAGTCAATCCCATAAGTTCGAGCATAGCGATTAGCAATCAACTGAGCTTTGAGAAGAGCAACAAATCTATCAAAATGAAATTTAACTGCAAGGACACATTTACAACCAACCTTCTCTCCATAAGATAGTTCAACAAGTTCTCGGGTGTTCTGTTTTCAGTCAAGGCAATCATTTCATCAAACATCATTGCATGCCACCCATAATGAGATAGGGTTTGTTGAACAGATCTTGAGATCTCAACAGAATCAAGAGAATCAATAAAAGAACAAGTAAAAGAAACTGGTTAAAATTAATATAAGAGAAAATGAGATAGATACATTGATGTCTACCTCTTTGAAGAGCAATAGATAGATCAAACATGCTAGGAAGAGGATCACTTTAAGAAGATAATATAGTGTCGGACAAGGATCGGGGAGCGAGGTCTTGTAAAATAAATATTAGTGATAGGTGGCCTAGGCTGAGGTGCTAGTGGTGAAAGTAAAGTTAAATCAAAATCTGAATTGATGATATGATACATTAGCAACTCATCAAAATCTTGTGAGAATTTAGATAATGATGTCACCAAAGAATCAGATTTGTTCATGAAAGGTAACTATAGTAGAAACCATGTGCATGTTTAAGAGAAAAATATTGATATCCTTTTTACAAACCACTTTTCCTAAAAAATGCATTTTAATGACTTAGGATCCAGTTTAGAAAACTCTAAATTGGGGGTTGTTATCACAAACAAATTAGTACACCCAAATATACCTAGTTCAATAGGAGAAAGAGTGTTAATTGAAAATAATGCTTGGTAGGGTTTCTGGTTTTGTAAAACGTTAGAATGCATCTGATTGATCAAGAAACATGCAATAGAAACTCTATCAACACGAAACCATTTGAGCACATTAATTTGAAACAAAAGAACTCTCGCAATTTCCAAAAGCTGTTTATTTTTTTCTTTCAGCTACTCCATTTTGGGATGGATTATCAACACATGATGATTGCTGAAGCATATCAGTTTGTGTCATGTCTGTCTGAAATGGTACAAAAAAATATTCTTTGCATTATCACTACTCATAAATTTGCCTGAAACATCAAATTGAGTTTTAAGTTCAGCACAAAAGGATCGAAAATATGTCAAGAACTACGTACAAGATTTCATAAAGTAAAGTCAAGTCACACGAGAAAAAACATCCATAAAAGTGACAAAATATCGAAATTCATTAAATGAAACAGGACGAGGTTCTCATACATCAGAATGAACCAGCTCAAAACTATGAAAGACTTTTTTATAATTTTGAGAAGAGACACATACGATAGTGCTTAGCAAATTAACACGACTCACAATTTAAAGACGATAATTGTTGAAACTGAGAGTATAACCATTTTAGAATTAGTAGTGATGGATGCCCTAATCTACAATGAACCTCAAAAAGAGATAAGATGTTGGAACATGCTATGGATCGAAGTAGTTTGTTCTTCAATAATATATACCCCCCCCCGACTCTCATCTTTTACCAATAATCTTCTTCATCATAAAATTTTGAAAAAGACAATAAGCACGAAAAATAAGATACAACAATTAAGAGCAAGTATAATTTTGTAAGTAGAGACAATTATAAAAGAGAATTAAGGTAAAACTGAGGATAAAATTTAAAGGTAATGTACGAGTAACATTAATGGTGTCAGAACCAAAAACATTAAAGGTAGATCCATATGCTAAGGTGATGGAGGTGATGGAAAAAATATGTTTATGAAAGGTGGAAAAGTTTGGGTTACCTGCCATTAGGGGTGTAAACGAGCCGAACACGAGCGAGCCAAGCTCAGCTCGTGTTCGGCTCGTTTATATTTCGAGCTCTAAAAGTGTGTTCTTGTTCGACTCGTTTGCTTAACGAGCCGAACACGAGTTGTTCAAGAACAAAGAATCATTTTAACAACCCTAATCATGTAGCCATAAGACAATAAGGATTTGAGCAAGATTTAAAAATTATTATTTATATTAAAACATCATTTGAATCTAATTTAATAATTTGTATTATATTTTCTTANATCTTTTACCAATAATCTTCTTCATCATAAAATCTTGAAAAGAACAATAAGCACGAAAAATAAGATACAACAATTAAGAGTAAGTATAATTTTGCAAGTAGAGACAATTATAAAAGAGAATTAAGGTAAACTGAGGATAAAATTTAAAGGTAATGTACAAGTAACATTAATGGTGTTAGAACCAAAAATATTAAAGGTAGATCCATCTGCTAAGGTGATGGAAAAAATATGTTTATGAAAGGTGGAAAAGTTTAGGTTACCTATCAGTGATATGTAGCACCAAAATAAATGATCTATTGTATGACAAAGGAGATAAGGAAAGTATCATTGTTACCTGACTTAGCAATGGCAGTAATAAAGGAAGATTTCTTGGATGCTTGAAACTGGATAAATTTAACATATTCATTCGCAGAAATCGACAGTCTGACCTTGGGAGGCCCATTAGCAATGACAAAGTGAGCAGACTGTGATCTAAAGGCGTTTTGATTCTTCTTGAGAAAGTTTTGAACACATTCACTTTGTAAAACCAAGTTCATGACAGTGGTAGCAAACTACATTAAAACCTTGATTTTTAGAGTTTGGAGTTCCGACATACTTTGCTAAGGTTTACTGGTGTTTGCATTTTTCTAGCTAGCAAGAACACTAAGTTGTACGGATGAAGCCTAAGAGCTCGAATAATGTGTGATACTCTAGTATATGCTTCCCTTAAAGTGGTAACTCAAGGATCAGATACGATATGTGATTTAATGCATTTAAACTAAGAGTTGAGACTAACTAGAAAATTTAAAACTCATTTGCTCTTGTGAACCTGTTGAATCCAGACATCAACACTGAAAAGCAATAGTGCATTCAATTCTTCATAAACACATTTGAAGTGCATGTGATACGTGTTGATTGATTGATCATGTTGTTCAGCTTGGTAGAACTCCTTACAAACATCAAAGATTTGAGAAATATTTTCTCCTAGAAAACACAAATGTTAATTCCTTCATCGCATCTTTAACATAGTCACAATGAGTGATATAACCAAATTGATCAAGTTTGATAGAATTTCGTATTTGTATCAAGAACTGGGAACCAACTCTTATCCACTCAGAGGTGGTTTATTAATGAGGCGACTCTCTTGAGAAATATTCCTCATGTACAGTCTCACAGTTTTACATCAATAAAAGTAAGGGATACCATTTAACTTCTCATCAATAGTTTTAGCAATATATGAAATCAAACTTTGCCGTAAGATGTTTTGTTCAACAGTCATGATAACCACCCAATATTCAACGAAACTTAATCAATGAATCTCAATGATGTGTGATCCCGTTGTCTGGTCCGAGCAATCCAATAAGCCAAATTGTTTCCAGATGGGACAGAGGAGATGATACCAAAGTAATTGCAGGAAATAAATGGAAGAACTCAAACTTTCTCTAGAAATCGAGCGGTTAACCACTTTGTTCGAGGATTGAAGAGACAACGAGCCGGTTCAACAAGTCTTAAACCAAGTGATTTGATTTGACTTCATTTCCATATAGCAGGCAACTTGATCATCAAGTTTGAAATTCCACTTCTGCATGAAAAAAGATAGCATCGAGGGTTCACTGGAGTGAGGGCTGCTGCATGAAATTGCATACATTAAGATCAAATGGTTAAATAATTTCAATTTCCATATGCTTGAACCAAACTATAATTAGTTTGGTCGCGACACATGGTCAGGCAAAAAAACTGAAACTTCTATTATTTAATTATTGTTGTTCAAGCTATGATACCATGTCATATTTGAACACAATTGTTGATCTCATTATACTATTCTTATTTGCACATGCTCGAACCAACAGAAAGATTCTTAACTGCATTGGAACCGCAATATAAAGTGAACCGAATAAAACAGAGATGTATATATATTTACATGCATCACCCAGTTGAAGTTTCGGATGACATACCAACTGCAAGACATGTAGGAGAAATGCCAAACTTTTTGGCAATGACAATGTATTCCTACAAATAAAAGAAAAAACTTTTATTCATTAATTCAACTTATGACAAAAATGATCCAAGAGATGCAGGGGTTGCTTAAGTAATTCATCTAACAAGACTAATGCAAGAAGAAGGCAAGTTCGCATAGATCAAGCTCAGCTCTTCCAATAAGAATAGCATAATGAGATCATGACGTGGAACTTTATGTAATATTTGTCAGACCAATCGGATAAAAAATGGTCCGTTGCAAAAGGTAAACTTGTGTTGCTTGTGTACAGTCATTTAGTGCATAGAATTATTAGACTTTGAACTTTCAAAAGTGAAGTAAAGCCATTCTTCTTAAATGTAGAAAATAAACAGCAACTCTAAGCTTTGTTTGTTCCCCAAAGGCTCTTATTCATTGAGCGTTGCAAAAGCATATTACCTTATTCATTTCAATTTTCAATTGAATGAACTCAGCAATAGCAAGCTTTGAGAAACAGCTGACATAAAAACAGATATTTATCATAGTTTTCTTGCAGACAGCCATCATCATCATCATCATCATCGTAACTAGCTAAAAGCCTTATCCCAACTATTTGGGAACTGTGTCAGGAATCCACATTTTCATTTTTTTTTTTCAAATATTATTTAAGGTATTAAGCTTATTCTTCAATAACCATTTTGAACAACTTATATTTATGAAACCATTGGTTCACCCAATTTCCTACGTAATCCTCTCAGCACTAATTTTATCAACTCATCTAACGAGTGCATTTTATATCCTTCATTGTGCATGTCCAAACCAACTAAGTTTTTTTTCAAACATATTATATTCGATTAAAATCATTCAAACTTTTCCTTTAATATAATCTTTCTTTAATTTATCCTTTCTAATTTTGTCACAAATTCACCTTGACATTCTCATTTTATATTGTTCTCAATTAAAAATACTGACTTTTTAGAGCCCAACATTTAGATCAAGATTTTATTAAAAAATACTTCACTTTAGATCCCAACATTAAGATAATTGCACATAAATGAGTCAACTTGTATCTTATAATTAAAATATAATTAAAATATAATTAAAATAAAAATGATGCATTTAGTATTTGAAAATGTCACCTCACAGCCATGGTACACCCACGAGAACACCCAAGATGACCCCGTCGAAGGAAAAGTTGATTCAAAGAGGAGAACAGGTGGAACCAATCAGCACACTAAATATGTCTTAGTCGGAAGTGTCACGGATTTGGGCATGTTGAATCAGACAGCACAACTAGGAAGTTGGTCTGTTTCACTGAGCAAAGCGTGAAAATTTGGGTAATAACACATTAAACATTGAAGACGGTGATGACACAAATGAGGAGGACCAGCTCCCATCTGAAGAGAAAAAGGTGCACATAGTTCCAGCTGATGTCGTGCGAGAGACTCCAACAGACTTCATAGTGAGTGTCCAAGGCAATCTTGATTTCAAAAAACTGACAACAGAGGCATGGTAACCCCTAATAAAATAAATTCAGTCCATTAAAATACATAAACTCATTCCCGAGTTGTCCCTTCTATGGGAGGTCCAACGTGTCAAAAAGGGGACTCTTTTGTGCCACGTCAGGAAGATTACATGGAGTTATTCAGATATTGGATTCAGTTCAGCATGGTACCCATCATCAGATGTCTAGACGGGAGGGATGAACCACATGATGAAGATCTGTCTTAGGAGCCTAATGGGGAACGAAATTTTTCAATGGGTTTTAGGTCCTATCAGTGAAAAGGAAGAGGTCTCTTCTGAGTGATTGCTAGTAAGAGTGGCGCAGTCTGCCATATATTTCACCACAGAGTTGATTTCTCCACATATATTGGTTTATCAGCTACATTTTTTCAAGTACGAGAAGTAGAAGAAGGTTTTAGACTTAAGAGCTCAAGAGTTACATTACAAGTATCTACATATATATGCAGCTCCAATTTATGATGTGTCAAGAGAGAACGCATATTTATTCTATCAAGACATGTTGTGGAATGACAACACATACAACATCGACCTCCCGGGGGATTGCAATATCTTTGTTGTCATCAACTTGGCAAACTTGACTCTGTGCCACAAGGAACCAGAAGCTTCAATGAATAAAGTCAAAGCTCCCCCAACCCAGAGAGATTGAAGTAGGAGTTTGGGTCGCGATATTATAGTTGCTACAGTACCGTGATTCCTTTTTCCTATTTGTCTTCTGTCCTTTTATATTCTCTTCCTAATTTTATTTCCTTCCTATTCTAACTACTAGTACTTATTATAAATATGTTGTTTGTTGTCTTAGGGTTAAATTTTTGTCTTTCAAATTTCATATTTCTGTCAGGACAGTCGTCAACGTCCATTTTTCCCTTCAAGGGTTGTATTTGAGGGATTCGATGGTGCTCTGGTTATATCTCTCTCCCGAGGTGGTGACTATCTTCATCCTATTCCCTTCCAAATCCTCCCCCGCCGCTCCAATCGTTACATCTCGCCGCAGTCGGCCGCCACATATCCCGTTTCTTGTTCTATGTCGCCTCCAACTTCCCAACCGCCTTCCACTTCCTTCTAGCATTGTTGTTCCCCGTCATCAGCCTTCCAGTCAACTGTCGCCATCCTCCTCCTAGCTGCTACCGGCTCTCGGTTCCATATTCCAAGGATGCCAACCAGCCCCTGTCCAAACCTTCCACTACACCGGCAACTACCAAGCATCTCCTACACCTGCTATACAGCCACCACCGAGCTCCGTCGTCCTCCCCTAGGGTGTTAATTGTGTCGTTTGTCATTTACTTCCTATATTGTGTCGTTGTTTTGTTGGTTAAAAGTGTCGTTATTTTAAGCCCCTTTGAATTTCAGCAATAATATTTCTTTTTCTATTGTAGTTCGGGTTAACTCTAGTATATAGGGTTAATAATAGTAGTCATATTAATTATTTTATTAAAATAAATAAATGCTATTAAATTTTATTAATTTTTAATAAATAATATCAATGATTGATTAGACAAGCAACTACGAGAGATTGGGATCGATATTTGTGCAAAAGAAAAAGACAAAGTGAAGAAAGGTAAGGTTTTATGGTTTTATGCCTTAATTATTTAAATAATTTTTACTAAAAGCGTTAGCAATTTAATATTAAAATTCTATGAATTAATAATGTTATTATAATTTGAAGAGCGGTTAAATTAAAAAGCAAGGGAGAATCAAACCAATCAACTAAACAGTTTTTAGTGAGTTATGTTAAAATTATTTAAAGTAAATTCCTTTTATAGAATTAAAATTGTATTTAAGTATTATTTTAGGGTTATGTTAATTAATGACAAGAAACACATAAGAGAACAATTGAATTTGAAAGGATCATTTTATAGGTGAAATCAAAGTAATTAATTATTACTTTATTTATATTAAATTAATACTTTTATGTTTTTAAAATGTTTTATTTTTATGCATATTAAAAAAAATTTAGAATTTAATGAACATATGTGAAAGTGATTTGCATGTTTTATGGTTTCCATTTTTTTTATCTTGTGATACAATAAATAAAATATTAAATGAATTTAATTATGGAAAGAAATAAAATAAAGTCTATCAGGAGTCACATCCTATAGTCCTAACAGAGGATACTATTGTATTCGTGCACGTTAAAGAAAAAAAAAACATGATTGTGCATTTATAGCACAAAATGAAAAAAGAAATGAAATTTATTTTGTTTTATGATACAAATTAGAAAAGGTTTTGACGGTGCTCCTAAGATGACTTCTAAAAGTAAAAGAAAAATTAAATGAAAATGAAAATATAATTTATAACATAATTAAATTTCATTTTATAAAAATTAAAATAGGAAAACTTTTACTTTAGGATCAATAATTTTTTGGAACATGCATATTAGATATTTGCATAATGATTTAATCCATAATAAAGTAATAGTTACTAAGTTTTTAAAAACAAAACTTCTTCCTTAACTGTCATTTTCAGGAAGAGAATTGATAGATTGATATGACTAATATAAGCTATTTGGTTTAAAGGAAAAAGAGAAGCACAATGATGATAGATACCAATTTATTTGTTACTATGCTTTATCAATTTTATCATTTTACTTGTTCTGTTGTATGATTGGATAGTCGTATATATTTGTTAGAAAATTGTTTATATATGTATTTTGAATTAATGACTCTTTTTAGATGAATGTATTTGTGGACTAATCTTAAAATTTAAAAATGTTTTTCACCATCCAGTCGTTGTGCCCGCCTTAGTTAATTCTAATTTCTTGGTCAGAGTCGTGACATCTTTAATGTTGAAGATCAAATAGAAAGAAATATTGTAAAAACGATATTTCATAAAAACAAAGCACATGCTGAGCATGAAAGAAAATTTTCAAGAGAAAGAAAAGTTAACTTGCTATGAAAAATGGAGTTGAAATTAGGATCAATTTTCATTTCAAGTTAGCAAAGAACCAAAATTCTCAATATGTAGTTGATCCAAACTAACAGAAACTCTCATAGATGCATGCCTTGATACTTTGCCATTTTAGTTTCAAACAATATCGGACACAGGTTTCATACTTTCCAAATGGAACTGGGACAATACCAACATGCAAACCTGTAAGAAGCATATATGCACTAGCTTTGGGTTGTTTAACACACAATCAGAAGAGTTAATTAGCCTCTCCATTTGAGGTCCACAATATGAATCATTCACTTCTATTTTTTCCTTGTTTCACATGACGTTAGCTTTTCAACTTTGCCCTAATCCTTCTCTTTTGTACTTATTTCCATTTATTATATCTTCCCACATTATTAACATATTTTCTCCATCCATTGTAAATTCCTAAACCAGTCATCACTATTGATTAGCCTAATCTTGCCCTCAGTAAGTGCTACCACAATCTGTCTCGACAACATAGCAAGTACTATTGTTTTTCCATAGAATTGACATTGAAGTCCTTGTGATAACTTTTATCATGATACTAAATATTTTCCTTTTTATTCTTAGCTTAGATTCTTCAATTTAAATCCTCACAGATACATTCACATGTGTAAAATTATACCAGTAAAAGATCATTTATTACTATTACCCTATAATTGCTAGCTTCACATTCTAAATTTTACATATCAGCCATACATATTCTATGTTTTCTACTATAAAAGCTATGCACTCTGGCTTCAAAAGCTATTCTTTATTGACTTTCGTATGAGCTGATTTTCCATTACCATGTTTTTTTGAATCAGTCATTAAATATAAGTAAATAAGAAAAAGGAAACAATGCATACATGAACAGCAGCTTTCAAAATAGGATTTGAAAGATTGTATCTAGATTCACCTTCAGAGTACTTTCCTGGCAAAGAAATATAAGCAAAATGAACAATCGAAGGGCTTAATATATTGATTTGAATATATCACTGTTGGCTCAGAACCTTTGTAGATATTGAATCTTGCATCATTTGGGCCAGCATCAGTAGAAAAGTATTTTCCGGAGAGTATTCCCATGGCCATTGGACTGTAAGCCAACATGCTAATCCTGTAAGGTTTTCAATAAACAGAAAATTAATAAGTAAATCAAGGAAACTCCTGCCACTAAGTTCATAATTTCAAATTAATCTAGGCATAGGGTTTTATGGGACATTTACCCTAAGAAAATCCTGCATCACTTGAAGAAAAGAACTCTTTAAGTGGTTTTCTTTCGACAAATAGTTAGCCCAAAAACAGCTTCTATATTCTACTCATGAACTAATTGAATCAAGAATAAAGTATATAAAGATACAAAAAAGGTTATGTAAGCCATTCCAAAAGTTAATAGAACCCTGGAAACTACTGTTTGGGACTTATTAAACATCTCAAATGTGCATGTCCACAAAAGGGTTAGACGGCATATTTGTTGCATACTAGAAATGATGGGAAGGTAAAGATCTTTACGGCATTTCATTCACAAAAAACACTAGCTATATGCACACACACAGTGCAAATTAGATGGGTATTCCTATAAATTATAGAAAACTACTGATAGGATGATACAAAAAAAAAATTACCTTTCATGATGGCAGCACTCAGCTAATCCAGAGTCAAAATTTCGACAAACTAAGTTGTAGGAGTTCTGCGATAATAATTGGTAATTTGTCTTGAAAATCTAATAGGGGATAGAAATATTTTATTGAACAGCTATAGGAAACTTTTCTGACCTGAAGCGACACTATCTTATGGTCCAAGTTACCACCTTTAGCAATTTGAAGAAACTTCATTACCCCGTAAGCAGTTTCATTGCTTAAACCAATGTATCTTATCTACAAAATTAATATAAATATGTTACCTTTTATTATATGACTAGGGGCATTTACAACATATCACACAATTCCGATGTATTTAGCATATCTAACACCTAAACTTTGCTTTTCATATTTAAACCACGCAAATCTTTCATATCACATAAAATACCACCATTTTAACTTTTAAAAAGTGGAATCGCCTTTTAATGCACGGGTAAAGTGACATGTATGTAAAATCTTCGTATTTGATAATTCATCCAGCTAACAGCTATATCAGTGCAAAATAAATCTAAGAGCATACCTTACCAGCAGAAATAGCTTTGCCAAGAGCATCAAGCTGTTCCTCTATAGGAACAGAGCTGTATTGATAGCTTGGACAATATTCAGTTTCACCAAACATGGGAACATAACTAAAATACAGAAGAAAATTGCAAAACTTAGAAGGAAGAAAACTTTGGAAAACACAAATTAAATTGTAGAGAACTCTCAAGGAATAGGTGACCCTAATCAACATAAGGTTAACCGGAACCAGAAATTGCAGCGTAAGAGAATTACTAAGATATAGAAGCAAGCATACCGGTCAGGCCAATGTATCTGATATAGATCAATGTAGTCGGTCTGCATCCTCGACAGGCTGAATGAAGCAAAAATAACCATTAAGAATTTTGAAGTATTAATGAACCAAACATTATCAATTAAAGAAGAAAAGAACAAATTAATAAACAACATCCAACTATTCAGTGGAATTTTTCTCACAATCAAATAAATGTATAAAACTAAGATTCATCCAGTGTCATAAAATGCTCAAAACAATATATACATCTCAAAATTCCATCTAGTTTTGTTCGGGATAGTTTTTTGTCTACTTTTTGTTTTAAACCACCACCACAGATCTGTTTGGGAAAGTATTTTTTTGTTGTTTTCTAGAAATCTTTATGATGGGAAACTGTTTTTTTCAACCTAACTTGTTAAGATCTGGTGGTTGTAAGAAAACTATTGTCTGATTTTTTTGTAATATATATATATGTATAATTCTCACCGCAATTTTCTAAGTAGTTTCTGCACCACAATTTTACAATCATATTTTTATAAAAGTGCAGCCACCCCAAGCAGACTCCCTTAACGAGCAGTCCAAGGAAATTCTGACATTTAACTCTTTTAATCCTTTATTTCTGTCAAACAAATAGTCTCAAGCTCGACTCGAACATCCTAATATCAAAGCTTTCCATTACTAAATTATCACTCGTTCATAATGCTAATACATATCAATCAAAATAACACAAAACTTCAGTGTAAATCTATATTAACCATCATTTAAATATACACCACTTTGGATCCATTGACATGCGTCAAACAAACAAATTTACAGTCACTATCCGTACACATACAAAACTTATCTAGACCTCCTTCCAAGTTAATAATTTGTCACAAGTTGTCACGACTTCGCCCAGTGCTTGTAATCAACCAAGACGAGAACAGACGGTTGGACGGTAAAACTAATTTTTTCTTTTATTACAATTCTATCACTAACGGTTTTCAATCCAAATAAATTGAAAGAGTCAATAAGAAAATAGTTAAAATAAAACAATTAAATTTTTACCTTACCTCTGAGTTGTTCAAGTTTTTTATATACATTTCATTTTTTATTGCTCATCTTTTAATAAAATGATTAAACACGTATTGTTAGTTTAAAACAATAATGAGCTAAAAATGTAAGTACACATACTTTGAAACCATGGTAACGTAACGAAAATGAAATAATATGCATGTAGGTTAAGTTTTAAATAAATCAATATTAAAGGATTTGATAATTTATGAATCTGATTGAATACGATATTTTATAATATTCAATGTGTTTTACAATATCAGTAATACATTTATAATATTTTATATTTATACAACTGTCACAAAAGCACCGTCTAACATTAAACTAATAAAGACACGTCAATATTAATACCTTTCTCAATTTACGTTATGGGTATCTTAGCGTTTTCCCATTAATATCATAAAGCAGTGTGCTCCATCACAGCCAAATATATTCATGTAAGCAATCAAAATAGTCCATCTCATTTTTATTTTCGTATCATTCAGTACATAATATAATACATTTGATTTAGGCATTAATTAATTTTTTTTAATTTTCTTTACAATAAAATTAATTAGGTTAAATGAACCTTAAAAATAAAATAAACAATTTTATTTTAGTTTTCCAGTATAAAATCTATCTAAACAATTAATAGGATGTATCAGATTTACAGGTACTCGCCTCGATCATAGTTGATTTCCATGTTCTTAACTTTTGTCACCAGTTTAAAATTGACACCTATTAAATATATAGATGTTCACATCACTAAATTTTTATCATATTATTTAATTATGCTTTAATTAGTTATTAATTTTTAATTATTATCTTATTATGTTATTATTAATTATAATTTCAATTCTTCAATTTCAAATTTAATCATTGCAATTAATACTAATATTGAATAAACAAATATTTTTGGGAAATAAAACTCTAATATTTCATTATTGTTATGGTATGGCTCATATACCATATAGGGACAGACGCTGGAACGAAGCGGAGCAGAGCGGAGCGAAGCAGAAGAATCTGTCCAAATCGGAAAGTTACGTTATGTGGGTTGGGGGTGCTGGGTCAACGCCCCGCTATACGGTACAGGGGTAATTTGGTAATTACATATTGTATTGTAGGGTTGATTCTAGGATTATAAATAAACATGTTTATAATCCTAAGTCTTTGAGAGAGCTGAATATTGTATTTTGTATTCTTCTCTGAATATTGAAAAGGAAGTAGCCGCTCTGCTCCCGAGGATATAGGCACCTTTGCTGAACCTCGTTAAATCTTTGTGTGTTCTTCTGGATTTGTGTCGATTCTTATTTTTCTTAACCCTAATTTCTCAACAAATGGTATGAGAGCCAGGTTTGAGGGGAAAAAAATTTTCGGCAGCGCAGGAAGAAAGAAGATTTGAAGAAAATTTAGCAGCTAGATTTCAAGAATTTCAGGTGTTCGGCGAATTGCGACTTGCGAGAAGATCGGGAGGCGCGGAAGATTGCTTGCCTCCTTTCTGGTCGGCGAACAAGTGGATCGTGTGGGTTCGCGAACAGAAGGATCGCGACAGAGAGCTTCGCTGTGCGGAAGGCTGCTAGAGAGTTGTTCGACGCGGGAAGGAGTGGAGGATCGCTGCTACATGGCCGAGTTCGCAGACGCATTGTTCCCAGAGGAGGCAGAAGGAAGAGTTCGCGTCGTGGGAGGGACGTTCGTGCTTCTGTTTCGGCGACAGGAAGGAATCACAGATCAAGACTCTGCGAGTTCGAGCGGAAGGAGGAATTGGAGGCATGATCAAGGCGGAAGCGGAGGAATTTCTTTCGCGATTTCCATTCCTATTCGTTTACTGGAGAAGGAGAATCAATTTTCATTGTTGTTTGTTTGTTGTGGAGGCAATTCGAAATTAGGAGAAATTGGAAGGAAATATTTCATTCCTTTGCGGGTTGAGCAGAGGAAGGGTTGTGAAGAAGAAAATTCGGAAGAATTTTTGAATCTTTCTTTGACTTGTGCTAAATTTCCTTTGCAAGAGGCAGAGCGAAAATAGAAAGAATTTTTTATTTCCTTCGCTAGAGCGAGCGGAAAAAACTGCAGAGAAGTAAATTTGGAAGATTCTTCAAATTTTGCGGTGCAGCGGGAGCTATTCCAGGACGCCGAAAAGGAAAGTTCAGAGAAAATTTTGGAAGGAAAGCAAAGCAGAGTAATTGGAACGTGATTTTCTTTCCTTTACTGGAGCCGGGACATATTTTCTTTTGGTGGATTTCCCCTACTAGATCTGCGGAGGTGAGATTTCTTTTGCTGGAAGCTGAAGAAAGGAAATGATTTGAAATCCAGTTAATTAAATGAAATATTTAATTAAGGGAATATTTCAATTCTTTTTTTTGGAAAGATTTTGTTGCTTCTCTAAGAAACTTAATTAAGAGAAATTTTTTTTTCATGGAAACTTAATTAAGGTAAACTTAATTAAGGAATTTTAATTAAGGGATTATTTAAAAGGATTTGTGGCAGAATCAAAGTACAATTTCTGGCTCACAAAGAATCTTGCGGAAAAGAAAATTTGGAAGTATTTTCTGAATTTCCTCGGCTGGAGAAAGAAAATCTTGGCTATAGCGCAAAAAAATTTAAATTTTGCGGATTGTTCGCAAGGCCGACGGGCTTGCGAGAACGAACAGATGCGAAGCAGTTCAGATAAAAGATTGTGGCAGTTCGGCGAGTTATGCTTCGGGGAGTTTGTGGTAGAGGCGGCGTCACGACTTCGAAACGCGACAGTTCATGAACCTTCGCGGCATTATGCGAGGTGGAGTTAGCAAACAGGAGTTCGTGTGCAGTTACCGCGAACAAGAGCGTTTGCGAACAGAGGAGTTTGGTGATGTTGGACCAGCGGAGTTTGCAAGTTCGTCACAGGAGGAGTTGCGACAGGTGGAGTTCGGTAGGGCGTTGGCGAGCGAGCAGAGTCGATTAGTCGGGAACAGTGGTTTCGCTGAGGTATTTCGCAAAGGGTTTCGCTCACGGGGCAGCAGTTTAGCCGAAGTGTCGGCGCGAACAAGAAAAGTGTTTCAACCGACATTTGTGCATAAGAAACTCCATGAGATTTTTCTCCTAAGGGGTTGGACGTTCGCAAAGTGGAGATATTTCTCATAAGGGACTGGATATTCATAAAGTGGAGATTTTCTCCTAAAGGGCAGGATATTCGTAAGGTGGAGATTTTTCTCCTAAGGGATTTGATATTCGCAAGGTGGAGATTTTCTCCTAAAGGGTTGGATATTCGCCAAAGAGAAGAATTGTTAGATATGACTCATAATACCAGAATTTGGAGTTTCTTGGAATGAAGAGATATCTCTTGGAATTAAAGAAGTGTGTCTCTTGGAATTAAAGAGATATGTCTCTTGGAATTTAGTGGGTTGAGATCAGCGTGGGCGCAGCAAAAGCATATGATGGTCCAACCCACATTGGTACAGGTGTAACTCCTAGGTATATTTTCTCCTAAGGAGTTGGATATTCGGTATGGCTCATATACCATATAGGGACAGACGATGGAACGAAGCGGAAGAATCTGTCCAAATCGGGAAGTTACGTTATGTCGGTTGAGGGTGCTGGGTCAACGCCCCACTATACGGTATAGGGGTAATTTGATAATTACATATTGTACTGTAAGGTTTACTCTAGGATTATAAATAAACTTGTTTGTAATCCTAGGTCTTTGAGAGAGCTGAATATTGTATTTTATATTATTTTATGAATATTGAAAAGGAAGTCGCCGCTCTGCTCCCAAGGATGTAGGCACCTTTGCCAAATCTCGTTAAATCTCTGTGTGTTCTTCTGGATTTGTGTCGATTCTTGTTTTTCTTCGCCCTAATTTCCCAACTGTCATCAACTTTTCTAGATCCAAATTTGAAATTTTTATAGCTTGAATCCAAATTTAATTAAATATTACGATTAATGATTAATAATAAAACATATATATCAAATTCACAAATTAATATTTCAAAACCCTAACTTACCTTAACCGGTTTGGTTCAGTACTTCTCGCACGAGTCGTTTCCTCCCTCTTGTTCTTCTGCTCAAAGTCGTTGACTCTTAGAGCGATTCCCCTACATGCCAAGTCTTTTTCCCTCTCCTTATATGGTACGCTAGCTCCTCTCCTTGGCAATTCAGTTCGGCTAGGATTGCACACCTACAGTGCGCTCCTGTTCATGTCTCCCGGTTGCGATATTTCCTTCTTCCTCTTCGCGCACAAAGGCTCGCTCCTCCTTCCTCCTGCTCAAACCGCACCACAAGAGCTCGATTCTTCCTCTTTTTATGCACAAGAAACCATCGATGCTCTTCTTCTTCTTCCTAGCTTTGTCTCTCGCGTGCCCTACACGCACATGAGTCGCCGAAACAATCAAAAGTAATGTTGACACCTTTCCTTTGGTTGAATGTGGCGTCATCATCAAGGTATGTGACTTCCTTCATCTCCTTCCTTTTCTTCTTCTATGGCCCCTGCTCTCTTTCTCGCATCTTCTTAAATGTCGCAAGAGTTGCTCGATATGACTCTCTATAGCTTTGCTTGATGTGACTCTCCTGCTCGACACAACTCTCTATTGCTCTGCTAGATACAACTCTCCTGCTCGATAGAACTCTGATGTAACGGTGGCGTTAATAGGAGAAAATAATATCAGGCATTACACAAGTAATGAGCATTTGCAAGGAATAAACTCTAATTGTCCAGTGAACTTCTACAATTAATAAACAGTGGTATTAAGAATATTCTTCGATTCAAAAAGGTGCCTGAAATAAAAACAACAAAGGGGCATTTACCTAAATACCACTCAATTCCTATGTATTTACACATCTTACACCAATATTTTGTTTTTTACAAAAAACACTCAAATCTTTGATATCACATAAAAAACACTACCTTTTCATTCATCGGTAAGGTGGTCTGTATGTTCAAATTTAAATTCAAGTGTTAGATATGTAAATATAAAGGAATTAAGTGGGGTGTATGTAAATCTTCCAACAAAAACAACAGAATGGTCAAGTTACAGCTAAAAATAAACCTGCCGTCAATGGCTGTTAAAATGTTGCCAGCATCCAAAGACTTGGGCCCCTCTCGAATCCAAGTCATCTGACCAGAAGGCCCGGCAACCTGAAGATGGACGAAATTAAAATCCTCATTCCAAAAAAAGAAAAACCAGAAACAAGCTACAGGACTAATAGATGAGGTTATGACTGTTCAGCTATAGGGGAAGATGTAGTTGTGCGGGAAACAGGCTAACGCGCAGGTTTCAAATGGTCGTTTAGATCTGTCACGAGCTTCCGAAAGGAAAAAAAAATTAAATTCTAGCTATAAGATGCAGAAATGTGAAAACAAGATAACTTCAACATGCATAATAAAAAATGATGGTAATGAGAATAGATTTAGAATTAGGGACAATAAATTAAATTACGGCAGGAGCGTGCTGCTTGTAGGGATACTAGCAGAGGTAGAAAAAGAACTTATTGTCTCAACGTTGCATAAAAATTCCACCCACACGTAAATATGATAAATAATAGGATGCAGGTGCGGGCGAAGAGGGAGCAGCAGGAAAATCCCATGTATGTTTTCGTCTGGACCGAACCAGTCCAGAGACGGGAGGGCCAATCAGCCGTTCCACCACGGATTAGAGCCTCATTTCCATAGGGGGTTCCAATCTGAGTTATCAAAGGCTTATATATGTGTTTCCTTTGTCTTAGGATTTCAGCTTTCTGAGTTTTCTATCAAGAGTGCTGTTGGCATCTCATTGTTCTCTCCTAGGGCTATATCCGAAGGCGAGAAGGTGACCCGGCTCTAACTCGTCCTACGGCAGTGTTTAGCTAATGTTTCATGCTTCCCACCACTCCTCCACTGCCGCAATTGTCATGGTTGCTGCCGCCACCCAGAAAACAGCCTTTTCGCTGTTTTCCTGCAGCCAACCATTGCTGCCAGCCCTTCCAGCCGCCTCCCGCTTTTACTGCCAGCAGCTTCCGCCACCTACCTAATTGCTGTCGCCCCCCCTCCCAGCCACCTCCCGCCTGCTTCTACCCTCTTCCAGACATCCCTAACTCACTGCCGCCTCTCCAGCCACCCCCAGTTTGCTGTTGGCAGCAACTCACTGCCACCTCTTCCAGCCACCCCCAGTTTGCTATCGGCTCCTCCAGCCACCTACCTACTTGCTGCTGCCCCCTTCCAGCCACCTCGAGTCTGCTGCCACCCCCTTCCAACCACATCCAACTTGTTGCCACCTCTTCCAACCACCTCCAACTCGCTGTCGTTCACCACCCAGCCCACTTTAGCCACTATTTCTCCTTAAACAGCAGCCCCACCGCCTTCAACCTCAACCCTTGTTGAGTTTGTGTTGAGTCTTTCTTATTTCCTAGTTCCAAGTGTTTCTGATTGTAACCTCTATTTGCTTTCCGTAATAATATATGTTTTTCCAGTAGTGGTTTGGGCTTCACTCTAGTATTATTTGGTATCAAAGCTAGCCTAAACCTAGTCCTATCCTAGGGTTTCTAGTATCCTCCATACCCAAACCTATCTCCACCCCCACCAAAAATTTTCTTTCCACACCCTACACATCGCCTCCCACCCATCCAACCCTAAGCCCTAACTATGCCGCCAAGAAAACAATTGTCCAAACCTGACCAAGACTTTACCATGGGTGATATACAATGAATACTCTGCCAAGTGTTACAACAACTCCAGGTGACCATGGAAGAGGTCATTGTTGATTGTAATAGTGAGATTCGTTGAGAACCAGAAGGGCGGTTGAACCCCTTATCATAAAGATGACTTCAATGAAGAAGAGAATCGATCTGGGCATTTCGGAATTCAGTATTAGAGGCGGCCGAGAGAGGAAATGCCTATCGGAGAGCACAGAGATCTTGGAGTTTAAGGTGGACCTACCAGGCTTCGACGAGACGATGAATCCAGCTGATTTTTTTTAGTGCATGCAGACTGTTGAGCAGATCTTTGAATACAATAATGTGTCAGATCACATAATTTGATGAAGAATGCTTCTTTATTGTGGGAAAACCTAAAGAGGATGTGATAGAGAGAATAACGAGACAAAATCAGATCTTGTAGAAGATGAAAAGGCAATGCAGTGATAGCATCTACCCCTACACTACCGTCAAAATATTTTCATTAAACTTCACTATCTGCAGTAGAAGAAGCTGTCAGTGTAGGAATATATGTCATAATTTATGCAATTCAAGTTAAAATGTGAACTGAAAGAGATAGAGAAGCATTCCATAGACAGATATTTGAGATGTTTGAAGCCTGCCATTAGTAATATGGTATAACTGCAAACCAATTAGATACTGGGGGACGTGCAAACCTTAACACTAAAGGTGCGGAGACAGGAGAGACAGCAGAGGTATCAGCCTCAATTCAAACAACCCACTACACCCTAGAAGGAGCAAGCGGGGAGAAGTGGGAAGGACTGGACAGGATATTCATAAGGCTGATCCTAGTGGGAAGAAGCTTGAGAACAGTACAGTTCCAACCCTGAAATGCTTCAGATGCCACGGAAATGGTGACATCGCCTCCAGCTACCAGACAAGTTGTGTGGTGTCATTTACCAAAAAGGGTGTCGTGGAGGAAGTGAGTGATGATGAAGAAGTTGAGGATCGGGGTGAGGAATACCAGCTCCAGAGAGATGGATGAGAAATGCTCGTTGTAAGAAAACTTCTGCAGACGGAACAGCAAAGGGATCGCTCATGGTTGAGGCAAAATATATTTCGCACCAGGTGTATGTTGAAAGGGAAAGTTTGTTGCCTCATTACTGATGGAGGAAGTTGTGGGAAATTGGCTCCGTTTTCATGGTAAAGTTGGATCTGGTTGCACAATAACACTCCAAGCCCTATTCTCTGACGTGTTTGAAGAAAGAAAACATGATACGAGTAGATCAGCATTGTCCGATAGAGTTTTCCATTGGAGATCAACTACAAAAACAGGTGTGGTGTGACGTGATAGAAAATCAATCTATCTAACAAAACTATTTCAACTAGGCTCATGATTTTTTCATTTTAGGGAGAGCAGATATTATACTGAAAGCAGATAGAGGTTACAATTAGGGATGCTTGGAACTATGAAATAACAAATACTCAACATGAGCTCAATTAGTGTTGAGGTTGAAGGTGGTGGTGTTGCGGTTTAAGGGGAAATATTGTGGTGTAACAAAACTATTGTCCGGTGTCTCCTACAATAACGGTATACTATTGATGAAAGTCAATCTTGATCGACAGCAAAACAAGAAATAGTGATTATTGAGAACGTTCGATTGAGATCGATGAAAAAGATGTTCTTGGATGAAAAAGATGTTCGATTGAGATCGATGAAAAAAATAAGAGATGGGAAAAGGATGGATGTTGGCATTGCTTGTCAACTAATGGATGACAGCATATAAATAAAATGAACAAGTGATCGGGGCTAGATGACCGATTGGTGACAAAGGGTAGATAACCAACCAACAATAGAGGACCAACTATGTCGATATATAGTAAGGGATAAGCAATGTCAATGGTTAGGGGTAAACCCATGATTTATAGAGGGTCGGCAGAGGCTCGGCAGAGTTGCAAAATTTTATTAATAAAGGGGAGGCAATTCGATCATTGCCCCTCTTAAATATATCAATTTGCCCAATTATCCCTTGCCAAGGCTGCAAATGAACTGAGCCGAGTATGAGCCTATTCAAGCTTAATTCTCATTTAGTTTTATCAAATCATCAAGCAGATCTATTGTCTAAATGTTTAAACCTTGATAAATAAAAATAATTCAAATAAGTTTAAAATTAAACTTTTTTTTATGTTTTTTTATTTTTTTATAACAAAGATCTAAATAAGAGCGGCATGCCCACAAATTGCTAGAAAAAATTGGTTCGGTGTGTTGCTCCTTTAGATTTAAACAACAATATACATAAATCCCTTTCAGAAATGGGAAAAAATACTTTCCATATGTGAAAGCCTCAGAGGGCATGGCGGGACCACGGGTCTTTTCTATTAGAAAACTCTACTAGGGCTGTCAAAAAAGCTCGTTGTTCGTGAACAGTTCGTGTTCGGTTCGTCAATGAGTTCGTGTTCGATTCGTTCGATAAGTAAATGAGACGAACGTGAACAAACTCTTTTCGTTCAGTTAGTTAAACGAACCAAACACGAACAGTCATGCGTTCGTTCGTGTTCGAATCGTTATTGTTCGAAATATAAAATAATTTAAAATAATTATATATAAATAAATTTATGATATTTAAAAAAATTAAATTTTATAAATTATAATATATATAATAAATTAATAATAGTAATATACTAGTATACTATATTAGCAATATACTAAAATAGATATTATATATTTATATAATATAATTTATATAATTAATATAATATATTATTTATATATATTAATATTAGGGATGTCAAATTGGCTCGTCGTTCGTGAACAGCTCGTGTTCGGCTCATTCGTTAAGAAACGAACACGAACAGTGACTTCACGAACAATTTCAAACACGAGCGTATTTCAAACAAACTAAATTTTAAACGAACCAAACACGAACACAAGCTTTGTTCGTTCGTGTTCGGTTCGTTTACACCTCTAAACTCTACCACAATTACATTTTAGAGGCATTTCATACATATCACCCAATTCCTATGTATTTACATATCCAATACCTAAATTTTTATTTTTGCATTTACAACACTCAAATCATTCAGATCACATCAAACAAATTACCATTTTAATTTTTAAAAAGTGAAATGCATATTTTCATGCATAAATAAAGTGATATGTATGTAAAATTGAAGTTTAGGTGCTAGATCTGAAAATACATAGTAATTGAATGGTATGTAGGTAAATGTTCCCATTCAAAAATACCACCATTTTAATGTCATGGCACTCTTGTTTTCTTTGTTTAAATAAAAAATTAATTTTACATACTCTTAAGTGAATCAAAATAGCAAATAAAAAAAATATGAAATAGAATTATAGTTAGTCTGAAGGAGTAGATTTATTTATTATTATTTATATATATTTATTTATTTCTTTACTTAATATTTTCTTGTAATTAGCGTAAGCTTCATAAGAAACTTATAATTTTATTAAATTATATTTATTGTGAAACTTCATGCAAAAACAAGGAATTATTTTAAAATTTTACTTTTAATTAATTTTTTTATTATGTATTAATTAATAATAAAAAAATTAATTAAATGTTAAACTCATTCTAATCTCATTTTATCTAAATTAAATTATAACTTATATTAGATTTTAAGTTAATATCGAGAACATCTTATTGAGCTTCAAACGATCTTGTTTACGATTATAAACGAGTTGAAAAATATGTGTTCAAGCTTGTTCATTTATTAATCAAGTATTTAGGAAAATATTCAAGCTCGTTCAATTACATAATTAAATGAACATAAATGAGCTATGATTGACTAAGCCATTAGTAACTTTTAAAACGCTCGATTCATTTGCAGCCTGCTCAAACTCGCTCTCAAGGCATGACGCATGCCTTACTCTTTGTCTCTCTAACAGGTCAAAATCGTCCTCACCCTGCCCTTCATTGTGACGGCTTGGAATCCTACATAGAAACCTTCCCAGTCATCTGCTCGAAGCATTGTCCCGCCTGAAAGTTCCCTCCTCTCTCGACATTCAGTCAAAGAAGCCTTTGGTTTAACTTTACATAAAATATTCTAATTTTTATAGATTTTTTACTTTTATTTTCATACAGTCACTTTATAACTAAGAATATCAATCGAGTTAAGATGAAAAGATCTCAATCGGGGAGTAAGAGTAAGCAAAGATAGAGCAATACTTCAGGTAAAGTAATCAATATTATTTTCTATTTTATACATTTAAGTTTACTTTATATAACTTGTTATTTTGCATAATTATTATTCTTCGACGAAAATCTATCATAAATTGGTAATTGATAGTAATTCAAGAGAAAATCAGTGCATATATGATTATGAATGATAATTTATTTTTAAAATAGCCAATAATTTATTTTTGTTTTTAAAAAATTATCAACTGTATGCCTTTTATTTTAAAAATGAGTGATGATAAAATACATTGAAAACATTATAATATTTTTCAATTCATCAATGCTAGTGAAATAGAAGATTTGTTTTAAATTATGTGTTGTTCCTTTTATTTTTTATAAAACAGTGGCAGATGACATCGATGGATGACAGTGGAACAAACATCACCAATAGGTAAAAGTGGATGACAATAGACAAAAACATTAATGGTCGATATTGCACAAATAACGACAATAAATAATGACGAGTAAAGGACATTGATGGGTGGCGAGGAGACAGATTTTGGTGATAGGCGCTGCTAATGACCAAAGATGGACAACAATGTGATGTCAATTGACGGCAGACATGAGACTACGGATATCAACGTCAATAGACAACAGATTTTCTATGGCGGACATTAGCGTCAATCGACAATAGAATGGCAACAATGGATGAAAACTCAAGATTCTCTAAGAATCTCAAATTTCTCTCTGCAAAAAAATTTCCCCTAAATCTACAGGAATATGACCAATTTATAAATTTCTATAATTATTTCTATCAAGATCCTAAAAACTCCATCAAACAATCCACTTTGATCAATTAATATGTGGGCATATTAATGCCTTAACGAGCTCAAGCAACTTGGACACATTAACTTTGTTTTCATTAAGATGTTTGTTTTACAATAAGCATGCAAACTTTGGTGAATTTTTCACCTCCAAATGACTTTGAGAAGTTTTCAATTATGATTTTGATTGTTTGAAGTAGAACCGCCTAGACTATGTTCAACTCATTCCAGTACCAAAATAGTTTGTCTCATCAAAAAAAAATGGCTAAAGTTCACTAAAAATGGATTTCAAATTATATTATAATCAATGTTGTACTATAAGATCTAAAATATTATTTCAAAATCATTGTATTATCAAGTGAGTTTTTTGGTAGTGCATCAGTTGACCTATTAATGTCAAACATTAAAATTTATAGGTCTGAAAAATACTATAAGTGATACACGTTTTAGGGATCCTAGAAGATATTTAGGAAACGGAATTAGCAAGGAGGTGGTAGTGGAATAGCAAGGGATGATGTAAGGGCGGTCGACAGAATTTGGAGAGAGATAAATGATGTTCAATGGCTGTCTCGGCTAAAAATAACAAAGTTGTTGAAACAATGATGTACGAATGTCGAGAAGGTTCGTTGCATGATCTGTCGACCGCCCCTACAACAATGATGTATAAATGACATTCAATGGCTGCCCCTACATTAAAAATAACAAGCAGCAACGCATCACTTGCAAAAAGAAAAAGAATACAACACTCCATAGGAGTAATACTTCAACATAAACAACTAACATTTTGTTGATGGTATCCATTGAAACCAACTCGGTGACTTCATCATCATTAATTGATGTCGCAACAACTCCACCACTAATAGGGTAACGTCAAATTAATTGTGTTCCTGACAAAATTAAGATTGAGGACATGAAGGATTATGATCCTTAACTGTTCAATTAACGGATGTAGAGGACTTTATGGCGTTCTATTCTGACTGCCAACAAATGTTGGCACAAAGTTCTTTGCTTTGGTCAAACCACCAATGAAAAACTAGCATTAATCTTAAAACATGAAAATTCATTTCAGGTAAACTTGTTGAACAAAATAATAGATCATAAATCCAAGTCAGTCAATATCAATTATAATTTATATATAGTTTGTGTATTATATATTATTGATCATCGTAGTTAACGGAATGTTTCCTTCCATTATGAAGTTTCAAATGACACAAATTAATTTGCGGAAAATAAAGATTGAATTGAACTGGAAACGTATTAATAATGCTTCCTATTCATCTTTTTTTGTCAAATAATTTAAAATAGAGTGCACATATCTGCTCAACCATTAATAAAAGTTTAAATCTTTTCTACTACGATTTACAACATTAAACGTTACAACATATGTTACAATCGTAACCAAAAATTAATTTTCAATACGCCAACCTACAAAAATATTAAATATCTGCATAATCAAAATTTTTACTCAACAATATCTCCATAATAGTGCAATATCTCCTAAATTATTATATCCTCTATTAAAAACACTAATTAATTTCAAAATCTTAGAAGAAGACATAATAAACACCTGGTCAAAAAAAAATACAAAACACAAAATTCAATATATCACAAGTACATTAAATCAAGCAAAAAATAAACAAAAATGATACAAAAGTTAACTTTACAAACAGATCATATAAAAGCAAATTTGGCAAGAAAAAAGACAAAAAAGAAACAAGAGTTTTTCCAATGAAAGATTAAATGGCTTGAAAGAGAAGAAGTGGAAATGAGGAATTTAAAGAGGAAATAGACACCACGACCTTCAATTGTTGGCCTTGGCTAGCTTGCTATTCGAAAAGAGATCTCAAAGAAAAAAACAAGAATAAAATGTAGTTTGTCAATGATCTAACCAACAATATAGATGTCATGTCAACAAGTTGTTATGTCACAAGTCAAACCCGGGACTTGGAATTAACAATGGTAGGAATAGAAAATTGGACGATATTAATTTATTTTTTTTCTATTATCATTTCTATAACTAACATGTAATCATCCAAAAACAAATAAAAGAATCACTATATAAAGTAAATTAAAGTAATACAATTAAATTTACCTCATTTCCATGTTTTTCACGTCTTCTATAAATATTTCATTAATTATTCATTTTTTAATCAAATGGTTAACCTTCAAATATTAATTTAAAACAACAATGAGCTACAAAAGCCAGTAATTACATCTACTTCTAAACTACAATAATGTAATAAAAAGAAAAAAATATACATGTTAGTCAAAAGTACTATAAATTAATATAAAAGTACCACATATGTTACTTTTTTATATATGATCATTCACGATAATTCATAACATTCAATATGTTTTCTTATATTAGTAACATGTCTATATCATTATATATATATATATAAATGTCACAGGAGCGCGGTCTAAAATTATACCAATAAAGTTATATCAATATCAATATTGTTTTCTATTTACACGCACGGATATCTTAATCCCTCGCTAATAACATAAATGGGTGAATTTCATCATAATCAAGCATTCACATACAATCAATCTATGCAGTTCATATCATTCATATATTTTTTTTCATTCAATTCCACCTTTAAATAATGTGTAATATTCGTATTTCCAATATTTGTGTGTGTGTTCATCACAATGTTATCACCAACATCTAAAATAGCACATAAATCATAGTAGAATGGTGCAATCAAGTTTAAGTAATAATCAATGAATTCGGCTTAGAAGAAACAAAAATGACAATAACTTAAAAGTAAGAGCACTCACTTTGATCTCTTGATAATTTTTTTTTCCTTCGCTATCACTTCCTTTCTAATTGAGTGCTTAATTATAAATATAAAGATAATTGTCAGTTGGTTTTATTTACTTCTTTTGGTTAATAGCATCTTTCTTTTATTCAATTACATAAATTCAATTTGCGTTTGCACTTAATTAAGTATATAAATCATAATTAATGTTTAGTGCTCGAAATTCAATTATTAACCTTCATATGATAATATTAAATTTTTTCTTGTTTTTTCTTCTACCATAATATTATTTAAATTATTAATATTTACTTCTATTAAAATTTCTCTTATTTTGTCATTAATTTAATATGAAAGCTTCTTATTTACTGTATTAAAATATATATTTTAACATAACTCTTATCGTTACTAGATTTGACTACTCATTTCTTTGATTTTTTTTTTGTTCAAATTAAAAAGGCTTCCCTTATTCAACTTTAAAAATCATCATCAAATATATCGTCTAATGTATAATATTCTTAAAAAACTAATTAAATTTGATGTTATAGTGTTAAAACATATATAATGTGTGATAGAAATGCTTAATTAAAATTATCTCAATTTTATCGACCTTTTGGTAACAGTTATAGTCTCACATGACTTCAACTCCTTCATCGCTTGAATGAAAAAATTGCTTCACCTTTCCACCTTATATTACTTTTTATCACTTGTCACTTCTATGTCTTATTTGTTTTGCTCGGTTCCTCGGATGCCATAAGACATTGGATGTATGTTCCAGCGCACATTAAACCTTCCGTCTTCATCTTGATTGATCCCACACAAGCACACTATAGTTTCTCGATTCACAATCATTAATCATAGGCAGGTTGGCTCTCAATTTCGCACGCTCTAGTCGTTCGAGCTTGAAGACCATTCCACCTACCCTAGTGTAAGACCTTACTTGCTCATTCATTTGCATTTGTCCTGATTGACACGGTAACACCTTCTGTTGTTGTCGGCTCGCACAACACCCACCGTCTTCTTCCTCTCTATTTGCTCGATTGCAATGTACACATGTTTCGCTCGTCATCGTTATCAACTTCGGCTTCAATCGATACACCAGGAAGCCCCAACTTGCGCTCAACAATCTTCCTTCCTTCGTAAACGTCAATTGATTGCGTAGGTAAGTTGTTCATGGTCAGAGTCGACGTCTACTACCTTTGGCTTTGTCCCTCGCAGGCAAGTATTCCTCTTTCTTCTTCTTGTTATTCTTCTTCCTCACCATGCTTATGCCTCTCGAACACGCAAGAAATCACTTGCTCAATGCTATGGTGCTCGGACGAGTATGTCCAACCCTTCTCGCTCTTTGTCTGCTTCCTGCACCTTCCCTTCGTCTCTGTTTAAATTGTGTGTCTCAACTCATTCACTTTATTTCAATTTCCAATATATGAAATGCTTGTTTCAGTTTACAAACTGTTGAAAACCGAGCGTTGCATGTTATGTGTCAGATCGACGCAACATCCTTTTTTTTTTTAATATTGTTATATTAAAAATATTTTTTTGTAAATCTAGCTTTAAATCGCTAATATGCTATTTGACAATTCATAAAAACTTGCATAGAGTTGGTAACATGGATGGAGAACGTCATTGATGGTGGGAGAGTAAATGTTATACTAGTATAAAAAATCCTTTTTACAGATTAATGGGCTATTTAGCTGTGAATAGTATTTACATTGATAGTATTTAGTAAATTCATAAGTCCATTAATCCATAAATTCACAAAAGCCCTGGATTTAGTAAATTCGGGATTTAGGCAAAATCGAAGGCAAAACAGGATGTAGTAAATCCATTAATACACTCAACTTCCACATTTTGCCCTTTGGCTGAATTTAATAAATCTAACGATAAATCCTATTAGAAGCCTTGGATGGTTTGGTCACATAAAATGTCGACCATCTGATGACACATTTAAGTGAAGAGATGTTTTAGATTTGACTTATGTTAAGAATGGTTGAGGTAGATCTAAAAAGACTAAGGCATGTTATATTAAAAATGATCTTAAATTATTAGATATAAATGAAAATATGACACTCAATAGAATAAAATGGAGAAAAATGCTTCATGTAGCCGACCCCACTCGGTGGGACAAAGGCTTGTTGTTGTAGCTGGTGGTGATGGTAGTGATAAATCCTATTAAAAATCTCTATCAAACAGCCCCTAAAGGATTTGTTCAGGAATTGCAAGTTGCAATGATTTCCAAGTACATTTCTCCCAGCACAAAAGGATGGACACGGACAAACTCCGTAGCAATATATACAGACTTTCAAAAAAATAATAATAATAACACAAGCTGAAAATGTCCGAAGTAAGATGGAGTTCCCCCATTTGGCAATTCATAAAATTTAGCATTAAAACGGTAGCACTTTCTAAGAAAGTAATTGATAGGCCAGATAACTGTAATGCCGGCATAAAAAACTCCCTAATTTTACGCATCTCAATAGGTTTCTACACTCACTGAGAGGCAGATCAAAGTTCAATAAAAATTTCTCCCAAAAGAACAGGGTGGGTTAACCTACCCTTAAAAAAAGAAAAATGTTACGCACCTTAGTGGCCAAGACTACGCGATTTCGCGGAATTCTCCGCTGCCTCACCCAAAGTCCAAGGTACTCCTCGCTCCTTCCTTGAGTTTCTCTTCGCTGAGGCACCGGATACCTTAATCAGCAAAACAAAAGGATACATATATAATTGGATCAAGAAAACAAAACAAAACTGGGATGAAGAATCCAGGATTCCTTAATCCTCAATTATTACATCTCGGCGCTGTCAAAGAAGTTGATACCGGCCTCGAAAGCCTCGTCGAGGAGGCGGTGAGAATGCGGGAGTGAGCTCTGTTCTCCAAAAGTCATGGTACCTGAAGGGCAACGCACAGCGAATTGAATGAATCTCGGCAGGGGAGAGGAATGGGATTAGGGTCAGTGGGGAGCAAGAAAGAAAGAGAGAACCCAGGCAAAGCCGAGAGACTTGGAGATCGGGAGCAAGGTTGTAGAGAGGTAGAGCCATGGCTTCATGAAATTCAAGTTCGCATGCCGGAAATTGTAGATATATGCCTTCTTGGTGAAATAAGTGTTGCTAATAATTAGAAGGAGGGCATTTACATGCATGCCTCCCAATTCTTATGTATTTATATATCTAACACCTAAATTATCTTTTTTTATATGTATACCACCCACAACTTTGATAAAATGTCAAAAATGCCACTGCTTTCATTTTTAAAAAGTGGTTTCATACAACATGTGTGAGTCTATGTAAGTTTACCCCTACCTTTATCATATAAAGTGAATTTAAAACAATTACTCTCTTAATCGGATCATTTGATGGACGACAGTTAATGTAACATCAAACATTTCACAAATACATTTGTTTATCATTTTATCTCTTGGATTCACGACAATATTGCTAGAGAGCATCCATTGGAGTCGATTCTTCATTGAGTTCATCAATTGTCCAAGTTCATTTTCAATAGTTCTTATTGCTACAACTTGTCTTTGTTATTAGTTTCTCATCTATAACACCAACTTCTTCATTGATAACTATTTATCCTCGGGCTGGGTATTAGAGGTGGATCCAATTAGATGGGTTTGTCTCTCGTCACTAATGCCATGCTGGTTTTAATTTTTTATAGGGTTTTCTTGGGTGTTCCCCCACTATCTGTTTTCTACCCTTGAGCTGTTGTTGGTTCAGTTGAAATTCAGTTGTTTATTCAAGCCTGGCTTGTAGGTATTGAAATATGAATTGTTGAACTTGTCTCTAATAGCATTTACAATCTTTACAGAAGTAGTACTCAAATCTCCTACTGGTCCATAAATCATTCTATCACTTGGAGGAGATCCTGGCACAAAATTCATCATAAAATAGTCTATCTTCTTATTTGTGATTTTAGGACAGCCAAAACATCATTCTCATGCACCCTAGCTACATTCATGAGAGTGGCTCTATGAAATGACCACTAGAATTTATTTGTGATCATTTTCACAATTATATATAAAGCTTATACACATTAAGCCTTATTAAAATAAGAAATTCTATATTTAAAGATGTCATATTAGCAAATATTTCCTAACATTTGTTTGTTTTTTATAAGATTATCAAACCAAATTTAATTTATGTTTATATATTGCATAAATTTTTTTTTACCATGCTTTATAGTTATTACGACATGAACTCAAGTTGTCAGTTATCATTCTTCTATTAGTGGGCTTTTAAATTCATGTTTAATATCATAGTTTTAAAAAAAAATTTAAGAATTGTTTGCGTGATATGTTAGTCGATTTTAAAAGCTACAAATAATGCATCATGTCATTTTATGATATTTTCGATTTCAAGATTTGTACTTGTAAAAGGATATTTGAATGTCACCCAATAACTTGTGGAAAAACATTATTTATGTTAGTGTTAACAAAATTGGTCCTTGAGAATGCATTGTGCTGGATTGTCTCATTGAGTTTGTTTAGAAAAACTCAATGTGTCATCATGTCTAGAACCATTTTCTTATGATCAATGCTTTGCATTTGGGAGCATAAAATAAGTGTCATCATGGGTTGAATACTCTAGTGGTCATTGTAAGCCATACTTCGTGTCTCACCAGGATCATGAAAACCACAATTTTCATGATAAAATTTGTAATGAGAATTTGTTTCATGAATTTTGTTCATCATTTTATATATCATTTTATCACATACATCAATGGGCATGGTGATTTTATTGTGTCAATCCCTTGCATTGTTTGTTAACACGATTAACTACTTTCTTGTTGCATTGATGACTGTGTTAATATGTTAATGATTACTAGCATTTGCTTACATTATACTTCTAATATATTCTTCCATTTAGATAGGTGGTGAGGATTATTTATTGTTTTGATTGTAATGTTCTCTCATTCTCCAATGTTGAGTAGGACCATTTGTTGGCTCACATATGCATGCACGATCACTATTTACATTCTATAATTATAATTAATCGATGGATACCCACACTACTCATGCATTACGTCTAAGTTTGAACTAAATTATTCTCATCAACCTCTAGTTGTGCTTTACAAGATCTAAAAGATTTTCAAGAGAAATGTATTTTCTTACTGACATTTTGTCATTTTATTTTCGAGCAAATTTTCAATTTAATTATATATTTATATATATATATATATATATATATCAATTGTCCTTCATATAATACAAACATTGATTTTTTATTCATATTTAAAAAATATTTAGTCAACATATAGTTTTATTATTAGTTAAAATTATTTTGAATATGGATTAAATCATTTTTTAACATGGTTCAAGGATGGATCAAATTGTTTCAAGAATTGTCAAATATAATTTCATACATTTTTAAATACATATTCATACCTTATTCAAAGTGTGTTGTTCATGTTTGTTACAGCTTGTTCAAACCATGAAGAAACATGGTTTAGATGATGATCAAATCAAATTCATCCACAGAGGATCAAACACGATAAATGATCAAACACGTTTGAACTACATCTGATGAAGATTTAATAAAAACATGAATAATATTAGCACTCTTATTCTAACAAAAGATTGATATACAATATTTAATGCTATATCTAGCTCCATCTTAGAGCTATGTTGAAATAATTTAATCAATGAAATAAAATTACTCGAAAAATACTCATATATGTTCGAGTTATTAAAGAATAAAAACTGCAAAACTCACCAATGATCAATGTGGTTCATTCTAAGCACAAAGTTTTTGAACTAATGCACTAAGATGATAGCAATGGAGCAAGCAAAAGTTTGGGGGAATACAATATTATGCTTCTTATAT
>NEWO01000152.1:670130-684422 GCA_003013225.1 Phalaenopsis aphrodite | reverse complement strand
TAGACATAGTACCCAAGACACTTCATTGACTTCGAAGGTTGGTTAAATTATAAATTAAAGGTTGGTTAGCATATAAAAATGGTCCTTCAAATTAGGTGAATTACCATTTGGGGGTATTATCAGTTTGATTAGTTGAAAACTGAAAAGAAAAGTTTTTCAAGAAAAAGAAACTAAGCTTATGAGATCCTCCTTAAAAATTAGCAGAAATGTTAATTGTTTGGTTTAGTATGATTGACGAGAGTAGGTTTGTTTTTCTTAGGTGCGTTGCACTTCGGTATTTTTGCCTAACAGACATGGAGTGACAACATAGAGGAGTCAAAGGGACTTCGGAGGGAGTTTTATTTAAATCATCAACCAAGAATTTAGGACTACTTGGAGTTTGTTTTACATGGCCCTTGTTTGTCCCTACTTGGTCCTTGCACCTGAACCAACTTTTGAACAATTAATATTTTTTTTTTCCTTCCTTATTTTTTCTCCTTTCTTTTCCTTTTTTTTTTTTTTTTGAATTCACAGATTTTATCATGCAGGAACAGTTGTTTTAGCTGATCGGCGCGTCCTCTTATGAAACGCCTAATCTAAAAATGGTTGAATTCTCTGCACAAGATGGCTGATTTATTTTGCTAGTTTGGGCTTGCAGAACTAGCTGTCCAATATAGATAAGATTTGAATTAATTACACATGACATTTGATCAATTTGGTCATCTTGGACTTTTCCTAATAAAATGGCCATTTTATTTGGATATAACTTAAATATGTTACCCAAGATACTTCATAGATTTTGAAGGTTGGTTAGGTTATAAATTGAAGGTTGGTTAGCGTATAAAAATGGTCGTTCAAATTAGGTGAATTAGCATTTGGGGGTACTATCAGTTTGATCAGTTGATTATCAACAGAAGGTTGATAGACCCGAATGTTTATATTTTTGGAAGATTTACATACAGACCTCTCAATTCTTATGCATTTAAATTTCTAACAACTATACTTTTTTTACATACATACCATCTTATATATGCATGAAAAGGTATATTTCACTTTTTAAAAGTTAAAATGATGGTATGCTTGATGTGATATGAAAGATTTTGGTGGGTATAAATGCAAACATTAAAGCTTAGGTGTTAGATATGTAATTGGGTGGTTTGTATGTAAATAGCCCTAAATTTTTTTCAAACAATGTCTGACAATACTGTTTTGAAATTAGACAATGAACCTGGATCAATGATATATATGACCATCGGAAAAAAAATTGGAAGAGACACTACGAATTATTGGATTGAAATCAAACAATGATTGTGGTGACTCTATGAAAGGTTGAGGGCAGGAGTTCTAAAACTGACCTGCTTGAAACCATTTGATCAATTTGGTCAATCCAATGAAGTGGTTTGGGAAAATTCTCTAAAAATCTGCAAATTTTTAAAAGTACATTGGGTTCGACTTTGTAGGTACTGGGTATGTTTTAAAATGATTTGACTTGGTTTGGATCAATTGAAAGCTTAGAGTTTGGCAGGATCCTCCTTTTTACATAGCTAATAAGCCTAAAACTCAATAATAACTTGATCCGCTATCAAGGATAAGATTCTGTCTTCAGGCAGCTTGAACTTTTTTTTGATTCAGTAATATACTTAAAATTTATGATTGCATTTAGATGAACTATGTTGCAGATTTAGAGAAAATATTTGTCACTAATTATGGAAGTATCTGCACTCCTGGAAAACAATCGAGGGGTTTAACATAGTGTAGTGTTTGATTTCTAATTTTCTACAACAGTATTCAATTGGAATTGATTTCTCTGGCCATGTATTGGGAGATCCGTTCCTTGAAGTTCGCTGGTTTTCCTTGAAAGTTTCAATTTGATTGCTTTTTCTTATCAATTCCTGGCAATTCTCATATTTCAAGTTCATATTGTTTTTGAAGAAAAGGTGTCTACGTTGCCTTGTCTGTTTTTCTTTTTGTGTATGTGTGTGTATTTAAATTGTTTTTATGTCCATATTTATTATCATCGTTGCAATGTTCAGAATTTTTGCCTATTCCAAGGCTTCAAAATTTGTGTAAGTTGACTTGATCAGGTCATAACAATATCACTTTATTCAAAATATCATTTTAGGTTTAAATAATATCTTGCCAAGGCGGAAACATAATTTGGATTGAAAAAATTTACGTTATTAGTTCTTTTGTTTTAATTTTGGATTTTTGTAAACTGATTGTCTATATTTTGTTAGGATTCCTACTTGGAAACTTGTTAGTGTTTTACTGCAGTAATTTCGTTCGATTATATTCTGCTTGCATCTTTATTGCTGTTTTCCATGGGCTTTAGTAGCACATGCATGCGATCAATTTTTAGAAGGAAAACTTGAGTTTGGGCCTCTTTTGATGCTGCAATTTTTGGAAAATGTTTATCCATACAAGGGTGTACATTATTACTCTCATGTACATGTGCGCGCGGGCGCTTGTGTTTGTTTGTGTATATTTTTGTGAGCATGTCTATGCAAGTGTGCCAAGTGGTGGAACCAAGGGTGGCTGGAGGAGATAGTTGTCAGTTGTCAGTGTGCCACTCCTAGATTTTTTACTAATTTCTTTAGTATCATATAATGCACTAAAAATTTTACCCCCATAATTTTAAATACTTAATACTAATTTAATTTGTTTAAATTAATAATAATATTTATAATAGTTCTAAATTTTTTTTAAGGAGATGTAGATTTTAAACTTAATCTTCATAACCTCTTAATATTTGATTTCATACCCATCTCCTTAAATTTTGGTTTCGTCACTAAGTTTGCTAATGCATAAAGATATTTATGTATGCCTATCAGCATCTATGGAATGTGTTCTCACTATAAGATTTTTGTGTGCAACCGATCTTACAGTTGTCCATCGAGGTCAATTGGTTGAGTGAGAAACATGAATTTAGACCTCACCTAACCCATGGTTATTCATAGGGTTGGTGGTTGCAATACCCTAGAATTAATTACTCATCTTCATTTCTATCTCCTCTTGTTTCTCATCCTTAACCTTCATCTTTGACTCTCTTTTCTCTTGCAAACGGCGTCCGATATTGTAATCAACCACCAAAGATTGAGATTACCAGCCAAAACCTCCCAATTGACAACTTTTCATATGGACCTGGGCCGCACTATCTTCTCGCTTGGGCAATGATGTCTGCTGCCTCACGACCTGTGATGCTTCAGATCAGAGGCAGTAATTTTCTTTTCTTAGTACTCGTTGAGGTAATCTCTAGCATATCTGAGATCAAGTTAATGATGGTGGGCATTTTTTCGTTCAAAAAATGGAATTAGTCTTAAAAATCTCTTGTGGCCGGAGTGGTCGTAAAATGACTTTTTTTTCGTTCTATTTGTATGAGTGAAATGTGACAATATATTGTCACATGATCAATCATTTATGTGGAAATGCATGAATGTTTTTTATAATGTGGACCATGTTTGACTGCGAGCATGTGGTAATTAGCAATATTGAAAACATGCAATTTTGATTACTTCCTGAAATTCAGCCTTCCTTTTCTTTTTGTTTTTCCTGTATTGTATTGATGCCTTTTTTTGCTTTGTAATCTAATTATTAACTTTCCCAATGCTTTTAAAGCTAGATTTAGTTTAGGAATCAAATATAAGAGATATCATGCTTTAAACTAGATCTGTGTTGAATTTTCCTCCTTATGTATTTTAGGAAGATTTTATACATCCTAATCAATTCTTATGTAATATCTAACACCAAAACTTCAATTTCTTACATACTTGCCATCTTACATGAAAATGTTTATTTCACTTTCAAAAAGTTAAAATGATGGTTTTTTTTGTGTGATAAGAAATTTTTTGGTGGTATTAATGTAAAAAAAATAAAGTTTGTGTTAGATACATCAATACATATGAATTGGGTGGTATTTATGTAAATGTCCCTTTATTTTAACGTTCTTATTGTTTACATGGTTGGGCGGAAACATTTTCATGTCTGCAACAATTGAAACTTCTGCTGAAAAAAAACATTCTTTTGGAAGATGCATTTTTATGCCTGCAACATTTGAAACTTCTGAAAAAAAGTAAATTCTTTTTCAAGAAAGAGCTTCAATTATTTCTATGTAGAGAAATCCCCATACTTACCCCACAATTCTCATGTATTTACATATCTAACACTCGAAGTTTGATATTTACATTTATAACATTTTTGTGTCATAAACAGGCATAAAAATGTGAATTTCACTTCTAAAAAGACATGATTTGTTTTGATGTGATGTTAAAAACTTCAGTGTTTTTCATGTCATTATGAAGTTTAGGTGTTAGATATGTAAATATATGAGAATTGTGTGGTATGTATGTAAATGCCCCTTCTATCTAATACATTTTTGCCTATTTTGGCTGTCCCAGGTGGATGCCGTGGTGTATCTGGTAGACGCCTTTGACAAGGAACGGTTCGCTGAGTCTAAGAAGGAGCTCGATGCCTTGCTTTCGGACGACGGTTTAGCCAACGTCCCGTTCCTTGTCCTCGGTAACAAAATTGACATACCGTACGCGGCATCCGAAGAGGAGCTCCGCTACCACCTCGGCCTCACCAACTTCACCACCGGCAAAGGCAAGGTCAACCTCGCCGACTCTAACGTCCGGCCACTCGAGGTCTTCATGTGCAGCATCGTCCGAAAGATGGGTTACGGAGATGGATTCAAATGGCTCTCGCAGTATATCAAGTGAACCATCAGGCAAAATCTTATACTGCTGCTGCAATTATCTTTTGTTTCAGTTTGATGATGATGGCATGAAACTATGTTTTGGTGTTTTATTTCTTAGTGGTTGTTGGAATAATAATGCAAATGTTTTCCATATTTAACAGGATTGGGATTATGAAGACTTTGTAAAGTAGAATGCAATGTTAGAAATATTCTTTCTTTCCTGACCTTTTTTCCCTATGGTTTGTGATGCTGTGATTTGATCTATCTTTGATCTTTTTCATGTTTTAGAGTGTAGTCATTGTCTTATTCATATTTGTTATTTTAGTATTTATATTTTGAACACTCATTTGTAAATCTACCTTTTCAATATTTATATGGGAAATTTACATAAATACCACACAATTCTTATGTATTTACATATCTAACACCCGAAATTTGATATTTACTCTTCTAGTCTAATAACACCTTGCATGTAAATATAAATGTTTAGGGGTTTGATATCTAAATACATTAGAGTTGAGTGGTATGTATGTATATGCCCCCTATTAATATTAGGTTATTTTGGACACTCATTTTTATATACCCTTTCAATCTTTATATGGTAAATCTACATAATTTCCACACAATTTACATGTATTTACATATCTAACACCCAAAGTTTGATATTTACACTTATAACATTTTGGTGCCATGAATTTATGCATGAAAAAAGTGTATCACTTAATATTAACTTAAAAAAAGATATTGATTGTGATATTGTTTTTTCTTTTTTAAAAAATAGTATTTTTTCTATTTAAAAAATGTGCAACGATTATTTGTTCTGCAAATTGCATATCATAAGCTATTTAGTATGTTTTTGCTCTGCACATAGTTGATAACACTATATATATATATATATATATTGTTAGCATCTATTTATCAAAGTTTTGTAATTTTTAAGTATATTTATTATTTTTTTATATTAATATTCTGTCAATTTTTTTTAAGAAAAAGTTAGGGGTGATCCCAATATGACATGAAAACAGTTGAGATTTTTATCTTGGAAATTAAATTTTTTGCAGCACAAAAAAGAGATTTTGGCCCCGCCCTTGTACAGAAAATATTTGCGTATATAAGACGTACGCAGTGGTGCGTACATCAGGGGTTATTCAGGGAATACAGGGGGGTACTCCGTCTAACTCTCTTGTAACCTCCGTGTAACTTATTTGTACCCACGAAACTACAAAAACACGGAACTCATTTATAGGTTACATGTAGTTTACAAAGATGTTACAAGGGGGTTACAGAGAGGTATAACTCCGATATAACCCCTCTGTACCCCCTGAATAACCCCTGGAAGTACGCATCGCTGCATATGTCTTATGTACGCAAATATTTCCCCCCTTGTACATAACAAATGAGTGGTATGCATGTCAAGCTTCCTAAATTATAATATATTATTATTATTAAAATATAATTAAATAAGTTATTTTTAATTAGTTTTTTTACTTAGGTAATATATCTTATATATTATATGAGCTATCACTTGAAATCTTCAAAAATATCTCATTGATGACAACAACTCCATTATTGAGCTCTCAATTCCAAAACTATAACTGCATTGGACAAATATTATTACTCCCAGTTCTTTCAGTTAACTCCTCATAAAGATAATAATCCAATATCATACATTCTATATCATCTTACAAACTTAAAACAGTTTTGCTCAAGTGCTGGCGGCCGGCCGGTGGAGCTGATGGGAGGCGGTGCCGGCAGCCGGCGATAAATAGTTCATGAAGGATTTGAGAACTCATCCATCCAACCCTACAGCACTTTGAGCTGCATTCTTCCAAACTCTCATCCCCCTCATCACAGACCAAACTTTCTCAGCCTCCTCCCACCTCCCAACCTCAGCATACAAATTAGCCAACAACACGAAATTCCCCGAATTCTCCGGCTCCACCTCCATCAACTTTTTCGCCGCCTTCTCCCCAACCTCGACATCCCCGTTATTCCGGCAAGCACTCAACAGCGCCCCCCAGATCGCCGCCGTCGGCCTCATCGGCATCCCTTCAATCAACTCTAATGCCTCTCTCGTCCGCCCGCACCGCCCCAATAAGTCCGCTAAACACCCGTAATGCTCGAGTTTTGGTTTGATCTTGTACTCCGCCGTCATAGCGAGAATCAGCTCCTTCGCTCTATTCACCATGCCGGCATGAGTGCAGCATCCAAGAACACTAACAAATGTGCTTGAATTTGGCGGCGGGACGCATCTCTCAAGCATTTCATCAAACATCTGGAGTCCCGATAAGCCGTGCCCATTAATGGCTAGTCCATTGATCATAGTGTTCCATGTTACCACATTTGGTTGCGGCATCTCATCAAACACCTTGCGTGCGTTCTCCAAGTCTCCACATTTTGAGTACATATCGATGAGGGAGTTCCCAACGTTGGAAGCAGAGATCAAAAGACCTCTTTTTTCGGCGTAGAAGTGAATTTTTCGTCCGAGATCGGAATTCCCCATTCGAGCACAGATGGGAAGAATGGTGACAACGGTGGCTTCATCTGGATCCATGCCGGACTCCCACATCTCCAAAAACAACTCCATCGCTTGAATATCATGACCTGCGCGTGTAATCCCAGCAAGCATTGTATTCCATGTGACGACATTTCTGTTTTCCATTTTCCGAAAGAGGAGGAAGGCGGAATCAAAATCGCTTATTTTGAAGAAACCATTGATCATTAAGTTCCATACCACGATTTCTCTATGCGGCATGTGGTTGAATACTTCGTGGGCGTCCTTCATTCGGCCGAACTGGGCGTACAATTCAACGAGCTGGATGGCGACTGCTGCATGTGCATCGAAGCCGGCGAGGACGGCGGAAGCGTGGATTGCAGCGCCGGGTTGGAGGGAAGGGAGGAGGGAGCAAGACTTGAGGAGAGGGGCGAAGGTCTGGCGGTCGGGTTTGAGGCCGGCGGAGCGGAGGAGGGAGAGAAGGTGGAAGGGTTGGTGGGAGGGGAAGAAGGAGAGTGATTTGATGGCGGCATTGAAGAGGGGGAGGTCGGGGGAGGGGGAGACGAGGAGTAGGCGGTGGGAGAAGGAGGAGAGGCGGATGGAGGCGGAGGAGGAGGCGAGGTGAGAAAGGAGGGAGGGGGAGAAGAGGTGGAGGTGGTGGCGGAGGACGTGGGAGAGGATTTCGGGGAGACGGCGGCGAGCGGCGCGGTCGTGGAGGAGCTGAAGAACGCGGCGGATGTTGGTCGCAGCGAGTTGATCGGAGACGGTGATCATGCTCCGGCGCCGCCGGGAGTTGGCGAGTGGGTCGGCATCCCCATTTGTTTGGTAAAGGTAAATATCAAAACTTTGGGTGTTAGATATAAAAAATACATATGAATGTAAATTTATTCACAATGTCATGACTCAAAGCCCCTATAGCATTTGCAGATCACATCTACTTATAAGCTTAATATGACATAACATTTGCAGCGGACGATCATCGACAACGACCACTAGCTATGGGACGTCAAGGGATACACAGAGATGTATACATAATAGGGCACACGGGTGTTATATAAGAGTTACATGAGGGTTACAAGTGTGTTATAACTTTCTTGTAACTTTCGTGTAACTCAACTGTAACCCGCGCTTTTATTTTATCCATTGAGATTATAAGGTTACGACGGGATTACACAGGAGGTACACGAGTTATAACCCCCTTATAATCCCCGTATAAATCTCGTGTATCCTATTATGTACACATCTCTGCGTACCCCTTGACGTACGCAAATTTTTTCCCTACTTATGGCGGCCAGCAACCGATGGCGACAACAGATTGCTATGGTAAACGACCGACTGCTGGAGGTGGCGGGCTGGGGCTGGGGTCAGTGGCTTGTTGATAGCATTTTAGATAAATTGGTGTCATTCAAACTCAGCTAAATTAGCTGAAATTCACTCAAAATGAACTATTGTGTAAACTTCAAATTCATTCATACTTCACAAGTTCCTCAAATTCCTACAAAAGAATTATGATACACCAAAAATTCACTCCGCCAAATAGCCCCTAAATAAACAATAATCCTCAGCACAACTCTAGAAAATTAACCAACTCTATCTAACAAAATAAATTTCTCCCAAATCCTCTCATACCATTAAGAGGATTGAACCAGGCATGGCTTCACTAGAATGATCCAGCATATATACATCATCAATTCAAATTCTCTTTAATTTTTAGAATAAGTGTAGTTAGGTGCCATCACTTATCTCACTCATCCAATCCAAATTGTATGATTGAGAAATTAAAAATTTGATTTTTATTGGTAAGTTTATAATCACAATCCAAAGATGGCATGGATGGATGAGACAAGTGATGCACATGATGCAATCACCTCATAATCAAAGAGATTGGATAAAAACAAACCAAATTTAGAATTTTTTTAAGGTTTTTTCAAAACAAACCAATTTGTTTGTGAAAACAAAAATATAAAAACATGTGAAAAGTGTACTAAAACAAAAATATTTTTAAAACAAAAGCAAAAAACAAAAATAAAAAACAAAAGTAATCCTCAAAAAGCCATTAAAATAATAACACTATTAATAAAATTTACTTTAATATAAACAAATATAATTATTTATTTATTCATTTATTAAACCAATACAACACTAATGTCAAAATACATTAAGTGTCAATAAAACCAATCATTTTATTACATTCATTCAACCCAACACCTAAACTTCACTTCTACATTTATATCACATAACACCCAAATCATTTTAATCACATAAAACAATACCACCATTTTAACTTCAAAAAATACACCTTTGCATTGAAATTTAGTTGTTAGATATATAAATACATGGGAATTGAGTGGTATGTATATATGAAAACCTTCCAAGTTTAAATCAGAACACCTTCACTTTCATTTATTTATTTATTTTTCAATAATGGCATGCAATAAAGCAATCAGAAACTAGAGCATTAAACAGCACAACAATAAACAACAACAATTAAAGACAAGCCTTATAAATAAAATATTCATCCTTTGCAAAACATTGATCACTAAACACCTTAACACCACAAGATCAATCTGGAGTGCTATTCAAAATTGATTTTTTATTTTATTTTTTTTGTCTTCTCTTCCTAGAATTTCTAGTCTGGGCTGGAGCTTGAGCTTGAGCTGCAGAAATGGAGAAATATCAGCTATAATTTGGTTCCAACTTCATTTTATTTCTTCGACGATGATCGAAAACCTCCGAATCCCATCATGGCTGCCACATCCGGATCAACCTCAGGCTCTTCCTCTGCAGCCTTCTCCTTCTGAAAGATGAACAATAATAAAATACTAATAGTTTTTGTTTTTGAATGAATTTGACCAAGTTGAATGGAGCATAGTGATAATCATGTAAATACATAAATGGTTGTGACCTGTTTGGTTAGATCAAATTTGGGTAAAAAAAATGTAGTCCTACAGAAAAAAAGAGAGAAAAAAGGGAAAAGGAAAAGAAAATTAGAAGTCTCTTCAGATATATTGAAGTAATTCTGCTATCACATGCTCACTTTGAATCAAAGTTTTGTAATGTTGTATAATATTTATCCAAAATTCTTAACTTTAGCACAGTCAGAACTTTTTAACAAATTCCTTTCCCCTTTTTTTTTTGGAAGATTTACATATATAACAATCAATTCTTATTAAATTTACATATTTAACAGCTAAACCTCAATTTTTACATACATATCACCTTACCCATGCATGAAAAGATAGATTTCATATTTTAAAAGTTAAAAGTGATATTTTTTATGTGATATGAAAGATTGGATTATATAAATATAAAAAATAAGGTTTTCGTATAAGATATGCATAAACATAGGAATTGGGTGGTATGTAAGCGCCCCCTTTTGTGTCAGGCAGGATGAGCACTCAAACCCTACAACAACAACAAATCTACCCTACTAAGTAGGTTTGGCTACAAGAACCCATTTTCTCCATTGTGTGTTATTGAGTGTCATAATTTAATTTAATTCTAATAAGTTAAATTCATTTTTTACACAGCATGCCCAAGTCATTCTAGGTCTATCTCTATCTTTCTTCTCGTAAGTCAAATCTAAAACTATACTCTCCTAACCGGATCATCAAATGGTCGACGTTAGGAATGTAAATGAGTAGAGTCGAGGTCAAACCACCCTTAACTTGAGCTTGATATATTAATCGAGTTTGAGATCAAGTTTCAACTCAAGCTTAAGTATACAAAATTAAGCCGGCTTGTTCATTATGAAACAAGATAAAATAATATTAATCCAAACTAAATGACAGATTGAATGAGCAATTAAAAGATAAATTATAATATCAGACTAAATGACAGATTGAATGAGCAATTAAAAGATAAATTATAATATCAATTAATACAAAACATCATTTTTTGTTTGCATTTTTAATGATTTAAAGATAAAGTTGTTTATCTCTATATAAATTTTTTAACTCGACGATCACAGTAATTATACTAAAGGGTTATTCGACAGAGGCGAGCAAAATGATGAATTAGGGATGCATCGACGTGCTCACGGAGTCTAAACTATTTTGATCATAGTTGAGATCATCCAAATAATATCTGCTTGAGAGATGATTTACACTGAAACGATGAAAATAGTTACTAGATTCCCAGCGATACGAAACACAAAATCTATATATGCATGAGGCAGACAACATGTTTCCGTGGATATAAACTCCCGTGCGAAAGGCCTGACTCATTGGTGCGGCCTCTAGCATAAATCTCTCGTGTCGGGGGTTCGAATTCTGTGGCGCGGACTCTTCGAATCAGAATCAAGCACACTGAGTTTTCAACCCATATGGGGAATCGATATTTGGTGTCCACTGAACCAACTATCGATTTCACTTTTTTAAATATATATATATATATATATATATATATATATATATATATATATATATATATATATATATATATATATATATATATATATATATATATCCCCCTAAACCTACAACCTTTCAAATTTGCCAACTATTCTTGCTTGTACCGATATCCCAACTCCCCACATGAGCTTCTGCCTGACTGACCTCATTTCAGTCCTATTTTTGCAAGAAAGAAAAAAATATAAAAAGATCAATCCCATTCTCCTCCATCCATCTTCATATCCCACGCAAAAACCCTCATCTTTCTCCCTCTCTTTCCCGCAGAAAAGAAGGCTATCCCATCACCGCCCCCCAATCACCAGCAAAAGTTCTCGATTCCCCATCTCTCCAGCATGTTACGCCTTCTCACACGCAATCGAAACCCCAGCTCACTCTCTCTGCAATGAGCCCTACCCATCTCTCCTTCGCCCGGTTCCTCTTCTAGTGCTAGCCCCGTCCGCTCTTATTTTCAGGCTCCCATTTCTGATTTATTAGTATGGCGTCTCACCTCTGTGACGGAAGCCAACCGTAGTTCTCTTCTCCTCGCAGCATTGCAGCCCAGAGCAGAAACCCTCTAAGATTTCTTCCTGCCGAAATCCACCTCCCACATATCACACAATCTTCTCTCTATACCAGCACACCCCGCAACCAGCTATTCTTGCTCGATATTATCTGCATGACCCCATCTCCTCTCGCCTCCCATTCTTGTGAGCAGTCTATATGCAAAGCCACCCTCTCCTTCCTCTATTGATGGGCATCGAACGCCTCTAAGCTCCTACTTCTGTCCGGCAACATATGAGATTTAAATTACTAAGATTGAGTAAATAATGTAAATCCAGATTTAATAAATCCTCAATGGGTTAAATCTCAAAAACCATTTGGCAACAGATTTAATAAATCATGTAAATCCAATAAAACTGTCTAGCAATTTCTGCTCTATTCGATTCTCCCCGCCTTAAATCTGTGGCACTGGATTCGCAGGATTTAGAGATGAAATCTGGATTTATCGCATCCCTGGACTTATTTTATTCAAAACTTTCGCTTATATCCTGCAAAAATCCATGTTAAATCCATGTTGCCATACAGCCCCTAGCCATCACCCACTGTTGGTTTGCACTCACTGTTTGCTGCCCCTCACGTCTTCCCTCTTGCTGCATCTCCATGCTCCAATTGTTCGAGCCTCGCCTCCTCCTTTTACTGGCAACAAATCAAACCGCAATTCCCCACTTGGCTGTCTTGTGTGGTAAACCAGCATTTACTCCCACGATGAATCTCAACTTCCCTTGATTCCCGCTATATCACCTACCTCCAACTCTCAACACCACCTGTAGCCTACCCGAACTTCCATTTCTCTCTCTCCTTCCTCTCCTTCAAAAAAAATCACAAATATATATATATATATATATATATATATATATATATATATATAAATATAATATTTCTACTCTCAGTTTCTTCATCTCGCCGCATCAAATTGTCGTCTTGCTTAGGTATATGCAGGGCAATTAAGTACTCTCTCAGGTTGTTCCAACCAGGCACGGAAATCCTTTTTGCGATATTCGTACAAATATTCAAAGGCCTATATGCGTCTTTTTAGACAGATGGGTTCAAATACATAGCTCCAGTGTTATAAACACCACCCATACAAAACTTTTTAGATGGGTGGGCAGGCTCGTTTTGGATAATTACCTCCCCACTGGGGATAAGAAATTAAAAAAAAAAAAAAAAGACACTAATCAAAATATAAAAGACTAAATGTAAAATAAAACAACATTCGAACATTTAAACATAACTTGTAGGGGACTCGATAGCTCACTGACGAGCATAAACACAACTTATAGTAAACTCAATCACTATGCGGTAAACATAAAACGAAACTTGAGTGAAATGGGTACCTTACTCACGGCCACGAGCAAGACATTTGACCGAATATTCAAATTAATGTCGGGTTCAAGAAACATAAAACTGAAGGCAAATGAAACATTAATGTTGGGTTCATTAAAATTCGCAATTTGACACAAATTAAATCTAAATAAATGACATTCTCAATTTACATTTAGAGCACAATATCTCAAAATTCACCGTCGGATTCGCAAACCCCAGTGCAAGCGGACAGAAGGCGATATTTAAGCTTAAATGAAATATTTGTGCGAACTTTATTGATAAACTATTAGCACAAATACTTGAAATTCAAATGAAATCGAGACTAACAGAAATTTTGAGGTTATTTTAGACTTAGAGACGTTATTTTTTAAATTTGTGAAAAAAACATCGATTAATGTGCATCCACACAAAGGACATGCATAATCGATGAACTTAAATATCATTAATTATGTATGCATAACAACACAACATAACACAACATTTTGGATATGCATCAAAGAGCATGCAACCATATCGTAAGTACACTATCTCATAAAATATAAAGCCTGCATGTGCCCCGACTACAATGCTGAAAGCTTGATTGTACGATCCGAAAATGTTGAACGAGCTGAAAAATAAAATCAATATACATGTGCTCTGAGGAGCGTGCAAATGATTGAAAATATCAAATTATTTCAAAATTTTCAAACTTATTTTGAAATCCAAAAAACCAAATTTAAACATACTCATGCACGCTCTCAGGATGCGTTGCATTATCTATAGGGCAAGGACATAAGTCTTACTGTCATAATCTGATCCTCCTAATAAGAACTGGAGTTGACGAGATTGTGTTATTTAGCAATCTGATTCTT
>NEWO01000152.1:627817-670026 GCA_003013225.1 Phalaenopsis aphrodite | reverse complement strand
ATATATATATATATATATATATATATATATATATATATATATATATATATATATATATATATATATATATATATATATAATCATCTGAAATTATCAAGTTTTTTATCAACAAATCTATCTTCAACCAGTATTCTCAATAATACAACATTTTTCAGAAAATGCAACGAGTTCAATCATATAGACCTGGTCAATATGAACTGGGTAGAGTCGACGGAGTATAATATAAGAAAATGAGTTCATCACTTTGAACACAATCCATCTGTGAGCGGGACAAAATTGACAAGGTTCAAATCTATTCAAAATCCTCGATGATGGTTGAAATTATAGATGATTTCAGTCGGACAGTTCTATTTTTAAAATCAACTACCAATAAATATCTAAATAAATTCAACTATCACAATTCCTGAACTTGATCCTTTGCAAGCGGGACAGAGTTGACAAGGCTCATATTCAACTATGTACTAATCTTAAACTCGATCCCTGCAAGTAAGATATGATGTTGACAGGATACAAATAATTTAAAATTAAAAACACTAAAATTCAAAAAATAAAAATATATTCACCCTAAGCATCAGTTTATTGAAAACACAAATTTATGTTTTGCCCAAGTTGACATAGAGTCAGTGTCACATCATATATATGCTAATTTCAATCTCAAATCAATCTACATTGCTAAGTATGCGGCTCATGTCCTATGTCTGCGTCATTTGGCTAGCCAAGCCCAAAAAAAAAAAGAGGTTAAGAACAAAGTCATCTGACCAGATAACTGTTTCTAAATAACAATTAAATTATGATCATGATTGTGACGCATATGTTCCCCAATGACTCTTTGCTCTTTGAGATGTGAATCATAGGGCATATTTAATAGGCATAAAGTCATTTGTTAACTAAGGTCGATTTAAATTAGTGCCCTAAGACAAACTTCACCCAATGTCACAAGGTCTCCTTGGACAAAACAAACCATGATTGTTGACAATGATCCTTTGATAAAGTTGAGTCGACTAACTCATCTGACTAAGTCAGGGTCCATGACAACCCGGGATGTCAAAATCATAACATCTTAATCGAGCACATTATCATTCTCTCAACAGTATGTTATAAAGCTCAAAGTGACAAATTTTTATAATATAAAAATTCAATCAAATTTCACAATGTAAAGCCCTAATTTTTGCTATTATATGCAGAGTTTTTAGCAACTCAATGACTAGCCTTAAATGAAAGTGTTCTGCTGTAGTCGGGAAGAGCGATTAATCATAAGGGTTTGAATCTATAGGAAATTTCGAATCCCATATAAAAAAGTCACCACAAAATAAGGATGAAATTGCTAGGTAGTGTCATATGTACAATTTCTTCTGCCTTCTAAAAATTTGACCAGAAATCTCAAGTAAAATCGCTCGTCATTAAATTTCGAGAGAGGTCGAGGCAACAAATTTTTCGGAGTCCACAAAAGTATTGAAATTTAAAATAATTTGAGTATATTTTTTATTGAGTAATTCTTAAACGAATCAGCTCACGAGCTAACGAGTAAAGTAGTAGCTGGCTTAACCCTAGCTTGTTAGCTCATCGAGCTATGTTAATGAGAGAGTCGGCTCACGAGACAGCATGGCTCACTTACACCCCTAGTCGACGTTTATTTTGACCAAACCATTTAAGGGGACTCTTACTAATCTTTTATGCCACCAGAGCTACTCCAGCTCTTTCACAGATATATTTGTTTTGTACTTTGTCTCCAAGTGTAAAGCCACTTATCCACATGAGCATTCTCATCTCAGCAACACTTGCATTTATACTTCTCTTTTACAGACCAACATTTTGTGCCATAAAGCATTGCAGGTCTCAGCACCATCTTATTAAAGTTTCCTTGTAAGTCTATGCAATTCTTTTCTATCACACAATAGGCCCAATGCATTCTTCCACTTCAATTCTCCAACTTTAATTCTACTAATAACATCCCCGTCTATATCACCATCACTTCAACAATAGACCTAAGATATCTAAAACATTCACTCCTTTTAATGAATTAATCATCTATAGCACAATGCAACCACTACATCTACCACTACTAAAATTACATTTCACATATTCAGTTTTAGATACACTCAAATGAAAGCCTTTAGAATATATTGGCCACCATAATTCATTTCTTGAATTCTCTTTCTAATCTCGATCACAAGAAGGATATCATCAGTGAAAAACATACACAAAGAAACATCCCTTATAAATGTCTGGTAAGAATATCCATAACTAAAACAAAAGATACGGGCTTAAAGCGAATATCTAATGTGATCCAATTGAAATAAAAAAAATATTTGATCAACCCTTCTTGTGTTCGAACACAAGTACTAGCTCTAGTATATATATCTTTAATGACCAACCCTATTTTTATAAAATCTTCACTTTATTTCCAATTAATAAACTAGGTGTTTTTAAGCAACCATTCCCAATTCTCATCTTAACTTTTCTTATTGCCATGTGCAAAGAAAAATTTCATCTCATATTCTAGAAGTTTATATACGTGAAGTCTGTTAAAAAATAAGTGAAGCTTCATAAGAAATGCAAACAGAAAGGAAATTAATGTGTCAAAACACCAAGAATTTTATCCGTTATGTTTTATCTTCATCTTTGTTTTATTTCATTATGATTTAATTGTGGAGCTTATACATCAGAATAAGATGTTACATGAAGAAGTGCACTTTTTTTATAAAATTATTCAAAAACAAAAACTTATGCAACAAAAATATATGATAAATTTTCCAAAATACCCTTCATTGTCTGTGTGACCGAGTCTTAAGAATATTTTCTTCGCAGGGAAGGAAAATTAAGCTCCACAATCTAACATAATGACTTGCCAACCAAAAACGACGGCATATCAAAAAAAAAAAAAGAAGCGGGGTATATTGGAGTATGAAATTAACAAATATATATACTGCAAATACGTTGAATATAAAGATGGAATAAAATTGCAATGTCAGTTTCGAAAAGATAAAAATTAAAAATGCATCAATCAAGTAACAAATATGTTAATTTTTAGGGAATAAATTGAGTTGGAATATAGTTGTATCAGAGTGGATATCAGAACCGTTCAATTCATATCATAGAAGTGCCGATCATTTTTAGTGGTGTCAAAAAAATTAACAATTTATATTTCAAAATCATAAAAAGGTGATATCAAATAAAATGAATATAGTATCTAAAATAGAGTTTTGATGTCCTTCACACAACATAACCCTCTAAAGCTAGTTGTGATCCATGTTCCATTAGAAGAGAGGCGTGTGTGATTAATGACCAAGCATCGGAATAAAAATAAGAAAGTTGTCTTCTATTTTTTATTTTTGTTTTTGCTTTTATTTAATATTTTTGAAAATATATTTGGTTAGTATAAACAAATCAACTTGTTTTAAAAATACTCAAAAACAATTAAATGATATTTTGAGTATTTTAAAAAACAACTATCATAATCAAACATGCTTTAATTCAAATCAAAACATTACCAAAACAAAATAAAAATAAAAATAAAAATAAAAACAAAAATATAAAATTAATCTTAGACGAGGCTCAAGTGTTTGAGCTGCAAACCTGCGATGCATCTCTATAGAATAAGAATTGATAACAAAAGCTCGGGGACCGTTTTGGATCACTATTGGTTTTTTTTTTCCTTTTGTTATTTTGTTTTTTTTATATTTTTTTACTTAGAATAAAACATGTTTGGGATGTTATAACATGAGTAGTTATTTTAAAAAATACTCAAAATAACATTTAGATGTTTTGGAAAATAAACTAATTTATTTTTGTAAACAAAAAATAAAACATGAAAAAAAATACACTAATCAAACATGTTTTTTAAAATAAACGAACAAATAAAATATAGAAGTGTCCCCGAACAAACCCTAAAAGTATAAAGATAATCACCTAAAATCGCCTTTTTAAAAATTTAAGAAATATAAATATAATTAGAACATATATCTACTATAGATACAAATTAACCATAACCACAATAAAATAATGATGATGGTCTTTTTTAAGAACGAAAACCTATCTAAGATATTTTATCTAAGACGAGGCGACCATAAGTCCAATTATAGCTTTAAAGTCATGAAGGGGCAAGAATTCCTTAATATCACATCCATCCATCCGGTCTCAAACTCGAGAACTCTACCTTAAAAAGTAACGAACATATCGCTCAAGCCAGAGTCCGTTGATGACTTAAAGAACAATTTAAAATGATTGATCCAGTCCTATTTTTTATGAACAAATATAATGGAAAATTGATTTGAATTTTATCAAGCACAAAGAAGGTAACACAGTTTTTGGCTTTGGCATTCATGTACTGGATATGATAAATGGACAAGCGAATTTGAGCTGCCAAGGTGGACAATGGACATGCTATATAATCAATCTGGGCAAAATTGACAAGATTTACATACATACCACTCAATTCCTATGTAATCAAATATCTAACATCTAATCTTCAATTTTTGCTAATATGCCGTCTTACATATGCATAAAGAGGTGTATTTCACTTTCTACAGGTAAAAAAATTGGCATTTTTTATGTCATATGAAAGATATAGGTGGCATTAATGAAAAAAATCAAAGTTTAGATGTTATATATGTAAATACATAAAAATGGGCTGGAATGTATGTAAATGCCCCAATTAACAAAGGATAAACTTCTTAAGAACATGAAAAGAAGCAAATATTAACTACTGGTGCCATGAAATGTACACAAAGGAAAATATTAATTAATAATTGTTCAAGACAAAGCTCTCAAAAGGTCTTTTGAGAAATAGAATAGAAACCTTTGCTCTAATTTTCGATTAATTTGATGGTAGGTTTTCGTCTCACAGGCTTCCACTCTATCATATGAACCTTAAGTGCATACAAAACCACAAAATAAATAGTCTTGACTCCTGCTGTTGATAAATGAAGACAGCTACTCTTTAAGTGTTTAATTAATAAGAGTTAAGACTTGCCCCCTGAAGTATCTTATAAAGACACTTCAAAAAAAAAAAAATTAAGTGTCTTATAAAGATAGCATAGGAACCTTTAATTTTGCTGGTTGTGAAGTTTCCCTTCAAAACTGGACAAACTAAAGCTCTCATTGCACTGCCTACTTTCTTTTTCTTTTTTTTTTTTGGAAGATTTACATGCATACCACTCAATTCATATGTATTTACATATCTAACATCTAAACTTCAATTTTTACATACATAAAGGATTCTTTCACTCTTTAAAAGTTTAATGATGGCAAATTTGATGTGATATGGAAGATTTGGATGGTATGAATGTAAAAAGGAAAATTTCGATGTTAGATATGTAAATTCGTAGGGAATTGAGTGGTATGTATGTAAATGCCTGCCTTTTTTATACTTCAGCTCAAACGTTACAAGGTGATTTGCCGATACAAATTGCCGCACATGATTGTCCATAGTTCTTAGGATTACAATTTCAGTGAAAATTATGAAGAAGAGAATTGTTTGCCATTAAAAACTTTGCAGCATATTCTTCAATAATGCTTGCATGGGAAAAATTTTAATAGGATCTTTTATTAAAGTATCTTTAATTACTCTATTATAAAATAATACCACATATGAAAGTAAAAGCTCAATATCAAGCACTAGTGAGGAAGCCATTACCTTCTTTTCTCTCTTCCGTTCCCGACGTTGCCTCTTGCGCTCTTCTTCCTCTTGCTGCTGTTTCATTATCCTATCATCCAGATCTGAGACAGGGAAAAGTATATCAATTACATAGTAAAGAATTTTTAGTTTCCTATTTTAGAATTATTCTCGTTTATTCCTTTCTTATTATGTTGCATTTCTTTTTGTTGGTTGTAATGTCTTTGGTAAGTTGTAATGGTAGGAATTAAGTTTGTCCTAGCCTGTATTTATATATAAGGAGAAGAGTTAAAATTTGATTATAAGGAAATAATATAGTACAACTTTCTCCGCCTTTCTACATGATATCAAGGCTAGGGAACAAACCCTAGAATTCCCTTCAGCCGTCGAACCCTCTCCCAACGTGGGAATATGATTTTCTCTCTGCAAGCGTCTCCATTCTCTGCCAGCTCCGGCCCCTACTCCCTTTCTCTCCAACAACTTTCCTTCGTTTTTCTTCATCATCGGATTCTCCCTACAATCGGAATCTTCCCTGCTGCAAACCCACCTCCGCCAGATTCTAACTGAAAGCCTTCCTCTGTGTTTATCAGTGCCGCCGAATCCATCCCCTTGCATGTCTCATCTCCACAGGAACCCTCCTAGGTTAATTGGCTGCAGCAGCAGCAACTGGTCTTCCTCCTCCGCCTCTTCTCCGCAGGAATCCTCTCAAGTTCCTTGGTTGTAGAAGCAACAGTCGGTCTTCCTCCTCTTCTGCTTATTCTCCACAATAATTCTCCCAAGCTCCTTAGCTGCAGAAGCAACAACCGGCCTTCCTCATCCTCCTAACAGCAGTCAGTTCTACTCTGCAGCAGCAGCAGCCCCAAACGTGGAGGGCTTATGACCAAGTACAGGATGAAAATGCCTAGCACTGCTCAGTAGTTTAGTTTTGAATCAGAGACCAAGAACTCCGACAAAACGACCCAAGAACTCTCTCACTTCATCACAAAACATAAACACAATAGCCATAACTTCCTTCAATTGTCCCAATTTGTGTTTATGTTCATTTATGGCAAAGAAAAAGAGGAACATCTCATGGGAGATGACACAATTTCTAAGCTCACTAATCCTAACTATCGCTCATGGAAGATCCAAGATCAAACGGTCATGTCTTGGTTGATCAATTCCCTACCAACAATGATTGGAGAAAATTTCTTGTTTTATGAGATAGTACAAAAGATTTGGAAAGCAGCAAATGAGGCTTATTCCAATACCAAAAACATTGCAGAATTATTTGAGATTAAGACAAAACTGCATGAGCTCCAACAATAAGAGTTAAGTGTGACTCAATACTTCAGCACACTCACAAAGTATTGGTTACAGTTAGATATGTATAATAATAATGTATGAAAGTGCCATAAAGATGTTATGTTAGATAAACGATAGAGGAGAAAAAGAAGATGATCAAGTCCTTATTAGGTCTAAATACGAACTCAGATGAGGTCAAAGCAAGAATCATGCGGATGAAACCTATCCCTACCACTAGGGAAGCCTTTGCTGAAGTCAGAAGAGAACTAGAAAGAAGCTCATGATGGCAGGAAGTGTGGATTCATCTAGCACTAAAAACTCTGCCCGATACACACACACAACTTCTCCCATGAGAAAGCCAAAGAAGAATGGTCCTTTATGTGAGCACTGTAAGAAACTTGATCGTACAAAGGAAAATTGCTGGAAACTATATTGAAAACCTTCATATTCAAAACCTGGGCAAGGGAGGGTAGACCAAGGCATCAAGGCCCATGTTGCTACCTCATATGAAGGGTCGGCCAACCCTAGTCCCTTCACCAAGGAATAACTGGAGATATTGAAAAAACTTCTTTCAAGCACAACTTAGCGGCTTACCAGCTTGATGGTAAACAAAGGTATTATGTCCTCCACTTATCTCACTAACAATAGAAGATTTCGACCTTGGATGATAAATTCATGTGCTTCTGATCATATGACTGAAGATGTTCATGCTCTCACCAACTACCAAGAGTTCACCAATTTCAAATTTGTTAGACTTGTTGATGGATCTCACTCCAGGATCATTAGAAAATGAGAAGTGAAAGTTTCTAAAGATTTCCACAATTAGATTGCAATTTACTTTCAATTAGCAGACTTACTCAAGACTTGAGTAGTGTTATTGAATTTCATTATAATTTCTATAAATTTCAAGTAGTGGATTTGGGAAAGGTGATTGACGGTACTGAATTGCATAAAGTCTATACCTGCTCAAGGAAAACTATTCTTTTAACACACAAGTGTCTTCTTCATTATTCTCTTCTCATTTTTCTGAGTATCTTGTGTCTGAGTCTGTCGAAAGCTACATTTTATTACGACATTATCGTCTGAGTCATCACAATTTTCATTATGTTGTAAAATTGTACCTTTTATCCTTATTAATAAAAAGCCAAAAATTTATCAGTATGAGATTTGCCAATTAGCCAAACATATTTGTCATGTCTGTCATTTGTCACATTACAAACTCTCACATCCTTTCTCTATCATCTATAATGACATTTTGGAACCATCAAAATTGAAAACCGTCAACAGAGTTAGATTGTTTGTCTCTTTTATTGATGAGAACACTAGAACCAGTTGAATATTCCTCATGAAGGAAAAATTTAAAACTACAAAAATATTTGTCCTTTCATAACAAGAATTTCATGGAGTTCCAATGTAAAAATTTATATTCTCAAAACTGATAATGCAAACGAAAACTTCAAATCTATCATTGAACCCTACCTTGTGAAGAATGGTATCCGTGTGAGTTCATGTGTTAAAACTCCACAGCAAAATAGGATAGTTGAGAGAAAGAATAGCATCTCCTAAAGATATCTAGGTTTATAACGTTTTCTCACAATGTCCCAAAAAGTTACTTGGGAGATGTAGTGCTCACAACCACATACCTCATTAATAGAATGCCAACTTGGGTCATTGAATTCAAAGCTCTGTTATTATCTTGGAAAAATATGTTATGCCAGAGTCATCCCATCTAATCCTTTTCTAACAACACTTAGTTGTGCTTTTTTGTTCAAATTCACCAACCAAACCACATAAAGCTTGATCCAAAATTCATCAAATGTATCTTCCATGTGGATGTTATTTCTCTATTACAAAAAAAATATTATAACTTTATTGATGTTACATTCTTCAAAAACCAACCCTACTACCCTAATATGATATTCAGGAGAGAATCCGGGTGAATATCAAACTTGGGACATTACTCTGGATAACCACACTGACTTGGAGTCATCATTATTTTCAATCCCTCTAACCACCCTGTCTCCTAAGTTCCATTGGTTGAGAGCATCCAACCTGAGATTGATAACAAGGAACTTCGTGTGTAATGCCCGAACAACAATCAACCAAACACGCAAGTATACGTGTCGATCAAATAGTATGCAAAATTAGAGTTGGTGTACAAATCCCATATGAAAACTTATCAACTTTTCTAATAAACTATGTTCTAGTTTACAGCACCATTAAGTTCAGTTTGAATGTTCAAAATTGCAAAAAATAAAAGATTTTAAAATCATAATGCATAAATTAAAAAATAACACAAATCATTGACAATTTTCAGAGGTTATGAAGCTCATGCACCTGTGACATTGGTCTAGTGATTCATAGATGTTTTTCCTATGAATTTCCCATGTGATTGCTGACAACAAGGGACAAGTCCTCTTTAACCTATGTTTAGGTCATGAGAAGCGTTGGAAACCTTATTACGGTTAAAGGGACATAACCATGTAACGCTTCCTAAATTTTTCAAGGATCTTCTAATCTCCTATATATGTTGCAATTACAATTTCTTAATGACAATAAAGGTGTGTTTGCTTCAGCCTTTTGGCCCACGGTCGGTCGGAGATTAAATTTTGGAGTATTTGGATCGACCGGTTGTCATTCCTGTTTCAAACCTGCATCACAATTTTTAATAAAAACATGGAACATGGCAGCCATAGTGCGTCTCAACATTCCAATTTGAATATTCTGTGGTTTACCCTTATGATTCTCCACACATTGCATATACTACACATTTATAAATATATACAAAACGTGCTTTGTGCACCATTTATTTTGATGGGATAGTTTTTTAGGTTGCATATATTCTCTACAATGTTCCATATATACCTTTGCACTTTTACAAAAATATAAATATATATGGAGCATATATATATATATATATATATATATATATATATATATATATTGAAAAGTCAAATGGCTGATTTTATTAAAATAGAGAAAATACATAAAAGTTGTATGAGAGGGCCCAATAGAGGCACTCTACCCATACGATACCAAGTACAGTAATATCCCAACTAAAAGATACAGATAGACTCAAAAAATTAAAATTTGCAGAAAACAAGTAGCTAGGGATGAGTCAGTTTAGTTTTGCCTCTTCCTTTAGTTTTAGAAGCGAAGCCAAATAACAAACATTGAAGTGTCGTGTCAGTGTGACCCCAGCCTTCTTCCGTCTAGAAGTGTAAACCCGTCATTCTTCATCAGAAGACTGGCTCATGTGATCCTCGATCTGATTAGATATTAGAACTGCAGTAGAAGAAAAGACACTCGTTGTTACAACGCTAGGTTCCAGTTTATGTGAAGTGTGAATTGTCGCCTCTGCACCTGATGCTTCCAGAATAGGAGTTGCGGGGCTATACTGATTTTCGGTCTGAACATTATCCGTTGTAGTATGGTCAGGAGAAGGGTTCCCAGGGGCTATACTGATTTGCAGTTACACTCTCCTGGTGGCAAGAACGCCTCTGATCGCCTTCATCACCTGCTCCTTGAGCTCGTTAATTTGTTGAGTCACAAACTCACGAGTATAAGTCATGTTGTCATTTATTTCCAAGGCAAGGGCGCCTCTGATCGTCTTCATCATCCAACTCCTGTATTCCCTCCTCAGGTTGGTTGTCATCAAGTTTGTTGGGAGCGCATTCAGGCACGTTGGATGCACTAACATATTCTTATTTTTGACTATTGGTTCTCAACTGTTCGTGCAATCTGAAATATTTCTCATGCGGGTGTCTGAACATCTTGCAGTGCTTGCAGTAGTAAGGTTTTTGTTCCATAATAATTTTTTGTCAATAATCATTGTGAGCAGAGTCAATTCAGACTTCTTCTACATCTTGTAGTGTAATATCTCTTTCAATAAAACTACTTGCAGTAGAGGGTCTTGAGAAATGAACTGTGGGTAAGTTCACCTATAAAGGTTTTGCAAGGATAGTCCCAATTGCATATAAGATAGGTAGATCAAAGAAATGAAGCTTGAGTTCAAGTAATGAGAACCAGATAGACACAATTGGGGGTTCTTGACTGGGATCAAAATTAGGATTTCATTTGAGCAATTTCATATGTTTGTCGTCAATTATGATGAATTTCTTTGAGAAAATCTTTGTGTAACCTTCTTCTGTACTCAGCTGTATCATAACATATCTTTCGTAAAAATGACCTACTTGTTAAGCCCCAACTAGTTTGAAGTCTTCAAAAACCATTCTGATAATTTTCATCTTTGAGCAACTTAATTGGAACTTTCTAACTAGTGTAAATTTGTAGTTTCCCGCACGAGTTGAAATTTCAGCATCAAACAATAATATTACTGACTTGCCTGCATTTTTTTCTACTTTCTAGATGAGATTGCAATATTCATATCCTGCAATAGAATCATGGTACATCTGCGGGAATATTGAACTATCTGCGAGGTGAAAAAAGGAGCTACATTTGTGAACCACTGTAGCATAGGAGGGTTTAACGGGGTTATCACCGGCGAGGGCAGCGGCGTGAGAAATCCCCGAGGCCATTAGCGTGCTTCACACAAGCACCGCAAGAGATAGGACAGTGCAACGAACGGAGCAGAAAGCACTGCAAGACTGCGACAGGGAGCAGCGTCGACAACGATGTAGCCAACAGAGGTCAAGCTGAAGACGCTTCTGTCTGTCGAGATGAAACGAGTTGGAAGACGAATCAGCCTACAGATGGAGCCGAAACCATCCTGCGGGCCTGCGAGCAAAACGACGGAGCATAAAGAGACGACAGCAATGACGCAGCCAAACCACTATCAGGAACGAAGACGACGCCATGCGAGCCTGCGATCGACGATGCCATGCTAGCCTGCGAGCAAAAGGAGTTGTCATCGACGCGAACCGACGTTGACTATAGAATGAAAGCAGAGATTTTCAACGTCGGAAATCGCCATGGTGAAACCCTAGCAAAGCCCGCATCGTCGTCATGGTAAGATATATATATAAATTGACAATTTTTAAAGATATAGTTAAGGTCACACACACACACACACACACACACACACACATAGTTAAAGATATAGTTAAGGTCACACACACACACACACACACACACACACACATACAGTTAAGATATAGTTAAGGTCACACACACACACACACACACATATATGGCGTCGTCTCTCTCGTACTCGACGACGTCTCACCCACAGTCGACGACGCTCATCCTCGTGTCGTTGCGGCTTGCATAGTCTCTCTCATACTCGACGACGCCTCTGTCGCTCTGCCCGACAGACCTTTCCTTCAAAGTCTGCTTGCCTTTTTCTAGTGGCAGGCCTAGTTGCTCTGGAGATGGCATCGACGATCCGTTCCTACGCCAATGCACTTGTCGACGACTTTCCTATTCCTACTCGTGCTCCTCCTTCAGGTTCAGAGCTTGGTTTTCGTATTGGCAAGTCCTGCAATGTTCCACAATATTTCCACAAAGCTCTTGAAGGTGGTGGTGATCACACTTTCATTAAAAAACTTGGTAAAAAAATGGGAAGTCTGCTCTTATTCTCACAGAGGTAGAAATCAGTACTCTCGTGTGTTCTTGGCATTTTGCTCTAGTAGGAAAATTACATTATGGTCACTCAAAACTTAAGATCAATCGGAAAGATTTTGATGCTATGAAGTTGTTGGGCAGTTGGAATAATGGTTTACTTGACGGTAGACATATACTTATTCAGTTATCTCACGATGTCGGTTACACTTGCATTTTTTCTCGAAAAGTTATCAAGATCGACAACTGTTTTATGAAAATTTTGAAGTGGACTGTCGATTTTGATCCAAAAGCGGAATCCCCTATCATTCTTATTTGGATAAAGTTTTTGGAGTTAAAATTACATCTATTTAACTTGAAAATTCTCTACTCTTTAGCAACTACTTACGGTAAGCCTCTCAATGTTGATAGTGCTACGTTTGCAATCACTAGACCCTCAGTGGCTTGTGTGTTAGTTGAGAGAGATATCACTCAATCAGCTCCAGATGAGGTATGGATTGGAACCACTCACAACAGGTATTGACAAAAGGTTGAAATAGAACCACCCTCCTTATTACTCTCATTGTAGTATGTTTGGCCACAGTTCTACTATTTGCTATCGTTTGCATCCTCATCTAAGGTCAGATATCGCTAAAGATCAGTCACCTATCATCACTGTAGAGAAGATGCAACCCGATCCTCTTTCCAACACCGCAGTTCCTGATGAAGAACATCATACTACAAGTACAGATCCAAACGTGCTTATACCACCCACTGTTATTGAAGAAGGCTTTGTCAAGACACACGAGAGTGCTCCTTCGATAAAAAAAAATCAGCTGGTATAACAAGTTGTTTCTAATGTTCAACAAACTACACATATCCGACACATTTAGGTCATTCCACTGATCAGGTGAGTCAATCTTCGGATGAAAACTGGTAGGTCTATTCTAGCAGGAAGAAGAAGAATGGAGGCCGACTCGAGCTCAGGAACTTATTGGATGATACATTGGTTACTACTGGCAATGACACCTATCTTACCAATTTATTAGCTGGCTCCTTCCCAAGAACTTGAGGCAGAGGCAAGGCAAAATTTGGTCGCTCTCTAGCTACTTGATTCTACGTATTTTGGCATCTTTTGATTTTTTTTTTAGGCCTCTCAAGTATTTTTTTTATATATTCTCTTTTCGGAACCATTTGTGGTTATCGTGTGGGCAGGGTGCTATGTTTGGGCCCTCCCACACAATTCATATGTATCATTCTTTCTATTTAATATATTAGCCTTTGGGCTTTCTCAAAAAATATATATATATATATATATAATAGCAAAGTTTGAATGTGTGCCCCAATGAAACGGTCCAACAAACTATTACAGAAGCTTCCAAAAATTGCAATTACAATTACCCAAATAGTTCATGACCTTACCTTGCTCAGAAAAGCTACCGGCTACTTTCTGCTTCTTAAGTTTATCGAACCGATCTTGCACCTATAATCAGATCATATAATTCAGATATCAAAAACTCGGGTATGTTAGCATGAACATTAAATGATTAACTACATGGCATAAAGGCCCAAATAATTTTTTTTCCAATGCAAATCCCATAACCATTCAATCAATAAGTACAACAGGAAAAAGTTAGAAAACATTGCCCAATAAAAAGTTAAAATCAAAAAACAAAAAATAAAGATAATATGGTAGCATTGAAAAAAGTATCTTCTGATGGAAGAGAAAATCCTAAGAAACTCTGGTTTATAAAGCTTGTTTGAAGCCTAATAAACCTTGGGGAATGATGATAACTTTTTTTATTTTCTGCCGTGCATGATTAGAAGAATTTGAAACCTCTGATTCACATGTGTTTTGATACTTATAATATTACCATTACAATAAAAAAAATTGCTCAAAATAGGGTCATGAACATCCTGGAAATTTAGAAGAAGGAAAAGGAATAAACATATCTAGTGGGTTTGGATCAATTTTCTTGCATGTGAATGACGAGTTAAACGCATCCTGAAGCTTAAGACAGCAGAAGAAGGTTCTAAATGCTCTAATTTCATGATAAGACCTAGAGTTAGTTCAAATTTTATGTGCAAGCATGAGCAAAGGCACGAAAAATTGCAAACATCGTGTTTGAATAGATTCTAATCTTTTGTAAATTCCCACTAATCATAAATGTAAGGACCAATACTAGTTATTTTTCTCAGTTCTAGGTAAGCCTCGAAACTAGAGGTAGTTTTGCTCCAAAACTTGGCAAGAAGACCAACAGAAAGACACACCTTAAAATTAAAATTCTGCTAATAGCCACAAAAGGAACAGATTCACACCTCATCCGGAGGAATAATAATATTCATCTCAACTAGATCTCTATACGCACACAATCTAAAAAAGCCTAGTAATAAAATCTACTAGCAAAGGCTTATGAAAAATATAACAAAAATAATATAAGATTGGTTAAATTAGCAAAAATGAAGCCAAGGAATAGCAATCCAAAGAAGGTTACGAGTTGTTCCAGGTATAAGTCAAAAAAATGTCACTTTAACATACACATCAGATACCCACTCCCATGGTAGCATCTACATGAGAAAAGTAAAAAAAATAATGGGCTTCAAAATATAATTGAAAGGGGCAATAAGGACAACAAAACTAGCCAATCACATATAATCCTGACAAATTTACATATTATCTTAGTATTTGAATGGCCCCAAAAAAAATCCCACAGTATAGAGAGAGAGCAGCGTATTAGCTCGAAAATTTCAACTTAAGTGAAAATAAAAAACAAGTTTACCATAAAATGTGGAGGGTTGCTTGTATTGATCGATGAAGGACCAATGACCGCAAGTAGCAGGAAAACAACCACATATACATTGAAAGCAGAAGGAACCGCGGAGAAACAAGGGCCACCATAAAAGAAGATGGTAGCATCAACATGAAAAAAGTGAAAAAAGTAATGGGCTTCAAAATATAAGGACACCAAAACTCGCCAATCAAATATAGGCTCCGTTTGGGGCCCCTTTTTTATCGCGGCGCGGCCCCAGGCCGCAAAGTTTTTTTTCCATTTGAAAGGACTGGTGGCAGGCTGGCGTCCATAAATTCGGCGGAACGAGGGGCAGCATGTTCTACCCCGCGGCTCGCATCCTAGACCGAATATTATCAGCTTCGCCCCTGAGAAAAAATTCTTCACCCTCGACTCGACTACTCTACGTCTCATGAAGCCGACCCCGAGCTCCATCGATTTTTCTGCCCTACTACACCACCGATCTCGCGAAAATCTTCCCCCGTTTAGCGTCGCTCTCTCCTCCGTGGTGGTTCGTCGGCTTCCCCTAGGTAAATAAATTGCTTCGTTTTCCCCTTTTTCCCTGTTTCGAGCAATTCCTTTTCGCTTTTCACAATGGTTCGCCAAGTAATCAAGTGCATCGGTTCATCATAGCCCTATGCTCTGTGCTCTGTCCAAAGAAAACACATAGGTTATGGGTTCTTCTGTGGCACCTCTTTCAATGGCTTTCTACAAAGTTACAACACCTAACTATAGCGCATTGCTATCGGATTGTAGTGGGACGGCTAGGTATGGAAAAAGAAAGGTGTTGGCCTGGTTTCTGAAGGGGGAAGAAGAAATGGGCTGAATGATGGCAGAGGAAGGCTGGCTTGGTTGTGGGTGGCAACCTGAGGAAGGATTGCAGATGGTAGGATGGGTGTAACGGTAAAAGGAGCACGGTAGGCTGGCTAGAAGATGACAACACTGGAAAGGGCAGGAAAGGTTTGATGGCAGCAATAAGCTACCGTTAGAGAGAGAAGGGGTTGTTTAGGAAAGGTTGCGGGCTGACTCTTTTTTTTTCTTTTTTTTTTTTTTTTTTGCTTTTTAAGAGATATCCTTGCCGAGATTGAACATCTACCAATGATGAGTTCAAATGTTCTTTTCTTATTGTGTTTCTTAACGTTGTTAGATGACCTTAGCATGTCCAGGTGCCTTGGTAACTGTTGATGATCCAAACCACATTTTTTGTTTTGAATCAAAATCCATTTTCTGGCAACGGTAATTGTAGATCATCATATCTAATTATAATGATTTATTTATAGTTGACTCAATTTTTGTACGATAATTGTAGGTCATTGTTTGTTCTGATCAAGTTGTCTTCAACTCAAATCTTGAATTTTCAATAAACTTGTACGATAAAAATAGTTATATATGCACAAATAAAAACAATATATGCACATATTAAGGTTCTGTTTGGCGCAGTTGTGCTGCCTCAGGAAGTTGTTGCGATGAAACATCTGCGAGGAAGTTGGTTGTCTGTTTGGTGCAACTATGTGAAACCAGCTGTCGGGCAGCTGTTTATGGAAAAAAGACCATACTGCCCCTGTTTGGTAAAGGTGTTTAAAAGAAGAGTATAACAATCATATTTTTGCAACTTTAATAGGCCCCCAAAGTGTTAACAACTTCTGTCTAAGAATAAGAACGCATATGGAAAACAATTTTATGTATTTACATATCTAACACATATGGAACACAATTTTATGTATATATCTATGGAATCAATTATTATATAGAGTAATTTTATGTATTAAATAGTGTTGTAATAAATACAAATTAAAGAAATATTCTAAAATTATATTTTAGTCTATAAAATGGATATCTTAAAAACACCGAACCGAACATAAATACAAATTATATGTAATAACTTTTCACAAATCAAGATGAGGAAAGGAGGATGACACCAAATTTTTACAATTTTTTGAAATCTTCACTTTCACAAGTTTTACATGTTCCATAGAAAAAAAGTTCCTCACATGTTTTTCATCACCAAATTTTTACAACAAGTTTCATGCTTCTAAAGAATCAATCAAACTTTATAACAAAAAATTTTGGAGATACACCAAACAATGTCATTGTAGAGAAACGAAGCAATATCAGTGATTTCTCACCTTATCCAGCGTCTGCTACTTCTTGCAATGGAGATCGGAAGCATTCGGCCAAAAGGAGGAAAGGAGCGATCGAGACAAGCACAAGGCAGTCAGAGAAAGAGGAACGCGATCGAGAAGCTCGGTAGCGTGGTCGGCGAAGAGGAGGAAAGGAGCGATCGGGAGAAGCGGAAGGCAGTCGGAGAAAGAGGAACGCGATCGGGAAGCTCGGTCGCGTGGTCAGCGAAGAGAAGGAATGAGAGATCGGTTGGCGGGGGAATTAGGGCAACAGAGTAAAATGACACGTTCGAAAGCTGGGAAGCGGGCTCGTACAGACGTTCGACTTTCGATCGAAATCGCGGGACGCCGCTCATCCAACGCCGCCCCAAACGAGCGAATAAATTGTTCTGATGCCGCGCAGCAGTGAAAACGCTGCGCCAAACAGACCCTAATAAGAAAGTGCATTTATGATTAATACTTAATATGTTTAATTTATGTGCTCATTTTGATATAATAAAATGTAAATTTTATTGAATTTTATATCAATTTTTTTACATGTAATTTTAGATCAATCTATAAAATATGAAACTCACTCAAGACAAGTAAAATATTTAAATATTTTTAAGGTTAAATTTTTTAAATCGAAAAATTTACCTCATTAGTGGCAACTTTGCCCTGTTAGCTTCAAAGTTGTCATTGACATAACAACTTGGTATTTTTTTTTCTGGAGAATTTACCAAAATAAAATTTTAAAAAAAAATTACAAATGAAAAAGAAAAACCGCAAGGTAAGGAGAGATGGGAGAGATAAATTTTAAGCGTAAGTGGATGCGATAACAGCCAAAAGTGTGGGAAACTTTTGTTTGAGAGATTTACACATATGCCATACATACAATTTTTTTACATATCTAACACATAAATTTAAATATTAAGAAAATTTACATATATACTGAATACTGACAATTGGTCATTTTTTCATACTTTTACATTTTTAAAACAATAATTAATTCCATATATTTACGTATCTAACACTTAAATTTACTTTATTACATTTATGTTACCCAATTTTTTCATATGACCTCCAAAATATTATGCAAATTTTCCAAAATATTAAGTTTGTGTTAGATATGTAAATACATAAGAATGTGTGGCATATGCATAAATATTCCAAACAAAAATCTTTAGCATTTTCTATGCTCAATGTTAAGTGAGTTGTGAATCAAAACTTTTGTTCTGTTTTAAAATGATTTTTTGCTTCTGAAGTATCAAATATATGGTCGTCACAGTTTTGTTTTAAACAACTTTAGTAAATGGGGGCAGAATGGTCATTTTTCTAAAAACAGCTACCCCACAATTATTTTCACACAGCTATAACAAATAGACAGTCAGCTTCCCCACAACAGCTTCCCGGGGTAGTGCAATTCTATCTGAAAAGCTGAAAAGTTGCAGCTGCCCCAAACAGACCCATAATCATGACAAATTTACATATAATCTTAGCATTTGAATAGCCCCAAAAAAAATCCCACTGTAGAAAGAGATAGAGCAGTGTATTAGCTCTAAAATTTCAACTTAAGTGAAAATAAAAACAAGTTTGCCATAAAATGTGGAGGGTTGCTTGCATTGATCGATGGACCAATGAGTGCAAGTAGCAGGAAAGCAACCACATATACATCGAAAGCAGCAGGAATCGCGGGAAACAAGGGCCACCATAAAAGATGATGGCGAAAGATCAACCCAAACAGGGGAACCTAAGCCATAGCTTGAGAGTCAACAAATGATGAGAAAAGTAGGGATTGAGTCGAATATGAATATAGAAGATTGATCTCCCGCAATATCGGCCACATAGAGATGCCACAAGCAAAGATGTTAACTAAAGTGATTATGAATGAGTGGGTGATGACATAAGAGGTGAGTTACGGTTTAACAGAGAAAAAGAAGGGGGGTCACAATAGAGGTGAGACACAAATCACAAGGCACAATATGCCAACACCAATAAGTGTCGGGGACTGAGAAGGAAGCCCCAAGGTAGATGGCTAGCTCGGCAATGCAAATGTGGATGATTACAAACAGCCCAATACGGACACAAGCAAGAGAGGTGCAGCAAGAGGCAAATGCGAATAGGGTAGCCATGGCTGGGCAGCTAGGATGAAGCTACATGATCAGATGAGGCAAATACCACGTATCATGTGTGCAAACAAAGCTCGTGCAAGTGAATTAGAGGCACATGATTGCAACAGAGAGCAAATAGAGCAACTATGCAAGCAAGCGCACGAGTTCTATGAGCAAGTGGTAAGGCAAAAAGAGGGGCTGGCTAGGAGAATGTAGCTTAGATTAGGGTTGGCCAACCGGTTGACAATAAGGGTTGTAAAAACTAGTGCAATGGGAGAAATAGAGATTGCTTCTTCTCTAAAATGATCCGAAATTCTAAGGAGTTCAATTAATACAGCACAAAAAGTAGGTATAGATTATTTTAGATTTTATTTCAAATAAATAGGATTTAGAACTAATTACATTAATTTTTTTATGAAAATAATTGGGAAATTGATAGATTTTTATGATATGATTCTTACAGAGATCGCTAACTTTCTGGACATACACAACAACAACAAAAAAAGCATGCTCCAAAGAATGTCCCCACCAAAAAGACACTTTGCTTTTCAAATCGATGAGCGGAATCAATAGCTTAAGAAACAACTTAAAATTTTTCCAAGGTAATTTAAATAAACTAAAATGGTATTCAACACTTTTCAAATTACCTTATAATTTCTCGGAGCTAAATATTTACTAAGGGTGAATGATAATTAAGAAGTTTTGATAAGATGAACTTCGAGGGAACCTTCATCTTTGAATTTATCCTAAAAAACTACAAATATTCTCAAAAAATATCATAACCCCAAAAAAATTTATAAAATTTGCACATTCCAACAGATATAAATCTCAATCATTATGATCAGGCTAGCAAATTTTAATCCGTGGGTCTACTTTGCATTAAAGTTGTTTGTCCCACTTTCAAGGCTTCCTCACCCTCAAAATTGTAAGTCCAATATTTGGGCCTTTCCTTTAGGTGCAAACCCTAGCCCAACTAACTAAGCTCACAAAAGCTAACAAACATATCAGCTCAAACCTTAAATCATAGGCTTCGCATATAATTCAACCTCCACAAGCATGTAAATCATGTAATACACATGTTCAAATGTCATAATGCTAATCTTCTTCCAGGTTATATTGAGTTCGTGATAAAGATACACTTGAGCCAAGTATATAAAACCCAATCAACCCTTCTGCCAAAAATCATGACAGCAGAGAAACAAGGCCACTAAATACTAAACAAAAGCTATTAAACTTCCGTGTACGTGGAATTACACTCATTATTATTTACGTTATTCTATTTAGTACTTGCTATATTTTGTCAAGGTATAAAAAGGGTAATTCCTTAATTATAGGTATTTATGTTTATTCCATAATTATAAGAATTACTTAATTGTAGGAAGATTTCTTTCCTCGTTTTATCTCTTGTACTCGCCTATTTATAGGCGAATTATCTATGTATTCAGTGAGAAAAAAGGTTATTCAAAATTCACATGGTATCAGAGCCATAAAAAAGAAGCCTCTCCCGCTCGGCTGGATCACGGCCCTTCTCTCCCGCGATCGTCCTTGACCGAGCGCTGCCCTAGTGCGTCTGCCCCGATCGTCCTCATCTGAGCGCCGCTCCTCGTCCACTCGATCGATCGCGACTATATCCGATTGTCCGCGCCTGCTTCCGCGATCGTCTGCGTCTGCTTCCGCGATCGTCTCCCGCGAAGTTTTCCGCGTCTTCCGCAATCGTCTTCCGCGACCGCAATCGTCTCTCCGATTGTCTTACGCGATCGTCTTCTTCGATCGCCGACTCTTCTTCCGCGACCAAGCACAGCCAGTTCCTGCCGAGCTCAATGACTAAGTACGGCCATGCCTACAACTCCTTCACTAGTGATGTCACTTCTAGCCACCCCTCCGCGGTTGGATCTCTAGTGCCCAGCAATTCAGACAGAAATTCTGTCCTCATCACCAGCCACAAACGCATCGACCTAAATTACCTCCAATGGTTGCAGTCAGTCATGATGTTTGTATGCGGCAAAGGCAAAGATAAATATCTCACTGGTGATGCTCCAGCTTTGATGATGACAGATCCGTCATACAAGACTTGGAAATCCGAGAATAATATGGTTATGGTCTGGCTTGTTAACTCGATGACACTTGATATTGGCGAAAATTTTCTTCTCTATGGCACGGCTAAAGAAATCTGGGATGCTGCCCATGAGACCTATTCTAGTGCGGACAATACAAGCGAACTGTTTGCTGTTGAGACCATTCTTCATGACTTTCTTCAAGGTGATCTCTCCGTCACCCAATACTTCAATACTCTTACTCGGTATTGGCAGCACCTAGATCTATTCGAGGTTTACCCTTAGAAGTGTCCCGAAGACTCTGTCATATTTCGCCAAATCATAGAACAGAAACACAACTTCAAATTTCTTCTCGGCCTCATATCTAAGTTTGACCAGACTCGCTCACGGATTTTGAATTCGAAACTTCTTCCAACAATTCGTGAAGCTTTCTCCGATATACGCCGCGAAGAGAGTCGCCAAAAGGTCATGTTAGGTGCTTCCTTGTCCACTACAACCCTCGACGAGTATGCACTTGTTGCTCATATTCCATCCACAAACAACCGCCAGCGCCAGGACCTCCCCTGGTGTGACCACTGCCGCCGTTCTGACCATACTAGGGATACGTGTTGGTGGATTCATGGCAAACCCGCCAATGTAAAACCCAAACGGGATCATCGGGCAGCTGCCACCAGCACCACTGAAGCCTCTCGAAGAACGAGCTCATTCAGCAAATAACGGATTCATGCCCTCCAGAAGATGCTCGGTCAGATGTCACCAGTCCAGCCTACTAGTGTGGCATCGGGTGCTACCGGCCTTGTTACCTATCAAGGTATTTCCCCATTTGCTTTCGTCTCAGATTCAATCTCTTCTCGCCCCTGGATTGTTGAATCAGGTGCCTCCGATCATATGACCAGGAATATCTCCTTATTAATGGATTATCGGCCGTGTAATCCGACCCTCACTGTTCGGATTGCTGATGGATCAACTTCCAAAGTTGCCGGTCTTGGTTTTGTCCTCATCTCTCCAGATTTATTCCTCACTTCTGTGCTTCATGTTCCTACTTTGGATTGCAATCTGATCTCTATTAGTATGCTCACTCATGATTTTCATTGTGTTGCTAAATTTTTTCCATATGTTTGTGAATTTCAGGATTTGAAGTCGGGGAGGATGATTGACAGTCCTGAGTTGCGCAGTGGTCTCTATCTCTTCAACAAACCCTCTGTCAATCTAGTCTCACCCACCAGGTGTCTTCCAGTATCAAGTCTGTCTTGCTTAAATCCGCTTAGTACATCTGTATTTCATTCCAGCGTTAATAATGATAGCGAAATCATGTTACTTCATTATCGTTTAGGTCATCCCAACTTTATGTACCTGGGAAAACTGTTTCCTCATTTATTTATTAATAAAAGTCCTACATCTTTTAATTGCGAATTTTGTCGACTTGACAAACACACTCGCATTTCATTTCCTCGATTATCATACAAACCCACTCGTCCTTTTTCTCTGATCCACAGTGACGTCTGTGTCCTTCTCGTGAAAAAAGTATTTCTGGGGCCCAATGGTTTGTATACTTTATTGATGATCACTCACGGGTGACATGGATCTATCTTATGCGTGACAAATCCGAGGTAGGACTAATATTTCGTGCATTCTATCAAATGATACTCACTCAATTTGACACAAAAATCCAGGCTCTCAAAACGGTTAATGCACGAGATTTTTTCAACACTTCCCTAGAAACTTTTCTTACTCAATATGGCATCCTTCACCTTAGCACGTGTGTTGATACTCCACAACAAAATGGGGTTGCTGAGCGGAAAAATCGTCACTTGTTGGAGGTAGTCCGTTGTCTCATGTTTACCACATCAGTTCCTAAATATTATTGGGGCAAGGCTACATTGACCGTTGCCTACCTCATAAATCGGATGCCCTCTCGTATTATGGGTTTCCGTAGTCCAATTGATGTCCTCCTTCGCTCCTTTCCAAATACATGTGCACTCTCTTCAGTTGTCCCTACCAAACTATTTGGTTGCTCCGTCTTTGTTCATATTCACAAACAACACTGCAGTAAATTAGACCCCAAATATGTCAAATGCATATTCATAGGGTATTCGACCAACAAGAAAGGCTACAAGTGTTATTGTCCTTCAACTAAAAAGGTCTACAATTCTATGGATGTCACCTTTTTTTAGCATCAATTATACTACCAAGGGTCTGTCATTCAGGGGGAGAGTAGTCGTAGTGAACAACAGCCCTGTGTTCCTTCACCAACTGACACGGATCCCTCACCGACTTTCAGACCTCCTCCATCTCCTATTCAACCTCCTCAGTCTACACAACTCACACCTTCTCCTATTCAACCTCCTCAGTCTACACAACCCACTCCTCAGGAACTTCGGGTCTATACAAGACGAAACAGAACTGTTGAAAGAATAGAGAACATAACACTGCTTCCAGCTGTTGTCCAAGAATCTAATCCGACTCCAAAATCCTCTGAAACTCACTCAGGTACGGAATCTATAGACATTAGTGATTATGAGCTTACCCCGCTTGTGAAAGATGACTCTGATGTTCCTTGCACTCAACAACCTATTGCCTGATTTGTTTCATATGAGAGGTTATCTCCTCCCTATCATGCATTTGTAACTGCTATTGACAGCATAAAGGTTCTGAATTCTATTCAGGAAGCTCTCTCACACCCGGAATGGAGAAAAGCTGTGAATGAAGAAGTTGCTACACTAGAAAAGAGTGGAACGTGGATTGTGTCTGATTTGCCCAAGGATACAAGACCAGTAGAATGCAGGTGGTTATTTACCATCAAATGTAAGGCAGATGGAAGCATAGATCGGTTAAAAGCCTGACTGTTTGCAAAAGGTTATACTTAGTCATACGGAATTGACTACCAAGAGACATTTGCCCCAGTAGCCAAACAGAACTCCATCAGAATCCTACTCTCCATTGCGGCAAACCGAAACTGGCCCCTTATGCAACTTGATGTCAAAAATGCATTCCTTAATGGAGAGCTTGAAGAGGATGTATACATGGATTTACCGCTTGGTCTTGAAGGGTCCTTTTCTAGTGGCAAAGTATGCAAGCTCCAGAAATCTTTGTATGGTCTCAAACAATCTCCCTGTGTTTGGTTTGCCCGATTCACCAATTTCGTAATCAAGTGCGGTTATACTCAAAGTCAGGCTGATCATACAATGTTCACAAAAAGATCCGAGAAGAAGATTGTTGTACTTATTGTGTATGTGGATGACATCATTCTTACATGTGATCACATTGAAGAATTGACAAAGCTGAAGAAGTTCCTAGCCCATGAATTTGAAATCAAGGACCTCGAAGACTTGAAGTTCTTCTTGGGAATGGAAGTTGCAAGATCCAAAATGGGGATAGCCGTAACTCAAAGGAAGTACACATTGGACCTATTGAAAGAAACTGGTATGCTTGGATACAAACCAATAGATACTCCAATAGACCCGTATAAAAAGATTGGAATGGAGAATGATAGTTTACCTGTCGACAAAGGACAATATCAGCGGCTTGTTGGAAGACTTATTTACTTATCCAACACCAGACCAGACATAAGTTTTTCAGTAAGTATAGTAAGTCAATTCATGAACTGTCCTACTGAGGAACATATGAGAGCTGTCAACCGTATCTTAAGATACTTAAAGATGACACCTGGGAAAGGATTATTATTCAAAAGGAATGATAGTCAAAAGGTAGAAGTCTTTACTGATGTTGACTGGGCAGGAGATATATATGCCCGACAATCAACCTCTGGGTATTGCTCGTATGTATGCGGCAATCTAGTGACATGGAGAAGTAAGAAGCAATTGGTGGTATCTCGGAGTAGTGCAGAAGCATAATACAGAGCACTGGCGCTTGGCATCTGTGAAGGAATGTGAATCAAAAAAATTCTCAAGGAGCTTAGAATTATGGGAGAAAATTCTATCAAGATGTTATGTGACAATTAAGCTGCAATCAGTATCGCAAAGAATCCTGCTCATCATAACTGAACGAAAGACATTGAGATTGATAGAAACTTCATTTCAGAGAAGGTGGACAATGGAATCATTGAAGTGGTCTATACTCCTAGAGACCAAACCGCAGACATTCTCAGCAAGGCTCTCCCTAAGTCCAGTTTTGATGAGCTAACCAACAAGTTGGGCATGTACAATCTGTACAACCCACCTTGAGGGGGAGTGTGAAACTACGCTCATTATTATTTACGTTATTCTATTTAGTACTTGTTATATTTTGTCATGGTATAAAAAAGATAATTCCTTAATTATAGGTATTTATGTTTATTCCATAATTATAGGAAATTACTTAACTGTAGGAAGATTTCTTTCCTCGTTTTGTCTCTTGTACTCGTCTATTTATAGGCAAATTATCTATGTATTCAGTGAGAAAAAAGGTTATTCAAAATTCACAGTGTATCTCAGACACTTTTTTTTTTTGCTTATTAACTGTTTGAGGCTATAAAATCTTAAATATGATTAAAATGAAAACAATCGACCTCAAGAAAATCCCTCGAATTTTCATACACAATTATAGGAGTTGATATTATGAAGCATCATCCCTTAATTAATACAAAATTGCATATTGGTAGTTTGTAAAATGGAAAATTAAACATGAATTAAGTGGGATGGGTAACTAGCCCAATTTTTAGTGGCATTTGTCTGGTAAATTCTTCTTGAAATTGGAAAATTGTTTCTAAACTTTTAAATCAAATTGCAACTATTTGGGGTAAGAATGTCACTACTTAAGGAGTAATTAGAAATGTAAACCAAAATTCAGAAATGGATGAAAGAATCTATATCAAGCACCTGAGCTATGGTATAATTCGCTAGACAAAAAATAATAAAGATCTAGTGCCACCCATTGCGAAAATTCAAATGTAATTCACAACTAATGAATTAAATTAAGGAAAAATTAGAATCCAAACAATTTCAACAACAACAACAAAGTCTTAATCCCACTACATGGGATCGACTACATGAATCCTTTTCCTCCATTGAGTCCTATTTAGTGTCATATTTTCATTAAGTTCTAATAAATTAAGAACATTTTTTATACAATAAGCCCAAGTCTTCCTAGGTCTATCTCTGCCCTTCTTAACATAAGTCGAATCTAAAAAATCTACTTTCCTAATCGCTTCATTTGATAGTCAACGTTTAATGTGACCAAACCATCTAAGACGACTCTCTCTAATTTTGTCCGTCACAGGAGCTACACCAACCCTATCACGGATAAGTTCATTTCTCATTTTGTCTCTAAGTGTTAAGTCAGTAAGTCACACATCCACCTAATCATTCTTATCTCGGCAACACTTAACTTAGCATTATGCTTCTCTATTAAAGGCCAACATTCAGCATCATAGAACATTGTAGATCTCACCGCCATCTTATAAAATTTTTCTTTCAGTCCAAGCGGTACTTTTATATCACACAAAAGGCCCGAAGCATTCCTCCACTTCAACCAACCAACTTGAATTCTACTATTAACATCCCCATCTATATCACCATAGCTTTGAACAACAGACTCGAGATATCTAAATCGTTCACACCCTTTAATAATTTGATTACCCAAAGTTACCCTTCTGTCACTAGAGCTACTACTACTAAAATTACATTCCATATATTCAGTTTTAGTTCTACTCAAATGAAGGCCTTAAGGCTCCAATGTACACCTCCATAATTCAAGTTTTTCCTGGGCATCTTTACTTGTTAACAATTTCAAAATCATTAAATCCTAGTTGTTAACCATAACCATCTTTACTTCAAAAAATCCTCATCTTGTGTGATAATTTTATAACTTACTGTTCAATGACATCAAGATAAAATGGTTGCATCTAAAAATACAAAATACAACAACAAAATTGCTTGAGAATTTTTCTTTAAAGTTTCTAGCAAAGCCCATCTCAGTGAGCTAAAAAAAAAAGTTCAGTAAATTAAAAACATCGACAAAACCTGTTGAAGAGATGCACGCTCCACGCGCATTGACATACCCAAAGCCCTCTGATCTGTGACACAAAGACAGCGCTGTTGGTCAACAAAATTACTGATTTTTACTAATATTTGAAAAAAAGGGGCTGATATTGAAGGAAACTTACGTTTCTTTCCATTAATATGGTCCAGGTAATTTGCTGAATCCTTCACAACACACTCACAAACTGAACAGTAGTAACCAGCCTATACAATATCACCTTAACACGGTGAATTGAGATTTCAGAAAATAACAAAAAAGGGCAAGAAAATACACTGATTGAAGTTTAAATGAATAAAATTCAATAAAAATCATGAACTAATGGAGTACTACTTAGAAAAATAAAAATTTATAATAATAAAAAAAGTTAAAATGGAGTTTATGGTACTTCAAAAACTGCTAGGAACAAACCACAAAGTCGAAAGAATTTTTGCAGGTGAAAAAAAAAAATTATCCAATAATAAGAATTTCAAAGATTTTATTGCAGATGCAAGCCACGGTTATGCAATAAATTAATGTTGGGCGTGACATGACAAGTGCATTAAAGCTGAATCAACAAGTATTATTTCTTGGTTTGGAGTAGGAAACAGCCATTCGAGTATTGGCCAAGACAAGGAATGAACTCTTATAATAGCTGTTAAAAGTATCTTTGATATTATGATATTTAAGATTGGAAAATCAAAGTACCGGTTAAGCATGACTTGGTAATTTGTACAAGTTTTTGACATTTTGAGTTGCACCAATGTTAAGAAACCAGAAAAGACGAAGCAGCTTACTTCATTATCTTCCAAAACTATGCAGGGTGACGGCAGCCTATCTAGACTCACATATGGTGGAAAAGCACATATTGCATCTGATGTTAAAGCTACTAATTAAAATAATTTGAACATAGGAGCTTCATATATCCTCAACTTTTCAAATCTAATTGGATCAACAGTCAAATTGTTTGCCAAATTCCCCACATGTCATGTAAATCTCACCCTTCACTTGACGAGTAAATAGTAGGCCTAGCCTAAGGGTGTGATGATAGTAGATTAAGTCAACTTGCCAAATTCCAGGTACTCGCATAAAGAGATATGCAAGAATTTCTTTAAGAATTCTCCCTGAATGGAAGGGGAAGCAAAGAAACTATAACAAAACTATATCATTTCCTTTGCATGATAATTGGTTGCAGGGTAGCATAACTTGCCTACTTTATAGTGTGCATACAATCCTTTTGGAAGGAAATTTAAGCAGTTAAGCCCTCAAGTTCTAAGCAGAGAAGAAAGAAAGATTTAAGAAAAAATGAGATACAATAATCACCTGCTGACTTAATGGTGCAATTGGAGTGACAACCTGCACAAAAAATAAAAGCAAATGAAACAAGTTACATGCAAAAAAAAATTCAGGGGAAAAAAGTCATAATATAAAAATTAAATTGACATTGTAACGAATCTAATGGACTCCAAGAGAATAGAGGAGAATTAGAAGCATGCAGGTGAGACTGGAAATTTTTTATGGTGTACATAACCAAAAACTGTACAACAAATAAATACTGCACATTAAATATTCATTGCCTCCATATCAATGTACTTCAAAGGATAAAGTGTCAAAATAGTGTAAGGTCATAAGACCCATTATTACATTTTCTTATTCTTTAAGCTTGTAAGTCTTGCTTATGGACAAGGATCCCTAATATACCTCCCATTATCACACATAACACCTGCTCACAGCCCCTTCATAGGCAAAGCCTAATACTGTAGTTATTCCTATGATTGAATAAAATAAGTACACACTCAGGAGTCATCAAAAAATTACAAACAATGGGCACGCTTATTTGCATGATTGTCAATCATACTCATGAGGTCCAGAACATTAATTTAGAAAAGTTTTTTTAAGGATTTAGATAATTCAGCGGAAATAAAATTTAGAAGTCAACTATAATATGCATACAGTATGGTAAAAAATTATAACCTGAGTCTTCCCAAGTCGTGACTCAAGGTCAACCTCATAATCTCGGTGCTTTAGAGGTTTTCGTTGGATTGGAGGACCTTTTCCTGAAATTTAAAGATAAAAAAAGAAAGCTGTAATATATTGCCATAAATTCATCAGAAACATGCAAGAATTATCATTTAAAATTGAAATATAAATTTATATTGAAGAAATCTAGAAACAAGCATATCAAACTTGCCTTTAGGCTTACTTCTGGCCTCCTCTTCCTGTCACAAATAGGACAAAAAGTTAACCAGAAATAAGGTACTTTTAGCAGCAAAACATACTGCAGGTATTAGATTGGACCTGTTGCTCTCTTTCACGAGCTCGTTCCAAATACTCCTCTCGGTTAAATTTTCTTCTAAAGGTGTTGTCCACACCAACTGGCTATAGAAATTAGAAAATAGTATCAAACGAAGGCTAAAAGCATGAACAAAGCTTGGGACTTAGATGGCGAAACTAAATATAATAATGTGAAGTAGTTATGATGAGTAAACTCACATTGCTTCCTGACTGAGCCATTGCAGAGTTCGTCTATATTTCTCAGCAGATCACTCTTTTATGTTGAGGACAATTACAAAAAGTAACATAAGTTACTAAACAAAGTGATTGTTCTTCTCCGCAGAAATTTGATGCCTCCCTTCTCCCTTGTGTGAAAAGAACGGAAGCTTAAGTTTGTACTAGAGTATGAAATGATTGAAGTTTCTTAAATTGTAAACAGTCTAACTACAATGAAAAAATAATGTTAGGATGGGTGTGGAAGAACAGGGGATTACAGATTTAAAAAATATTATATAAGTTGGACAAAGGGGGTAAAATCTATTGATAATATGATGACTAAAATAATATTTACGGATCAATGGGGCGGGTCAATCCTATCAAAGACTAGGTTCAACACCAAAATCAGCAGTAAGTATATATGGAAAATAATGCTTTAGAAAGTTAACCCCTCATAGTCCGAATAATATTAATGATTATGATAATAATGTATTGAAGTGCTCCGAGTTTTTTAATACTTGTAAACAATATCAAACAGCAACAACAACAACAACAACAAGCCTTCATCTCACTATGAATCTTTTTTCTCTGAGTTTTCTAATGCTTGTAAACAATAGCACCTATCATTAAAATAGTTAAAATGACAATCTTTCTTCTTCTACTAAGAAATCTTAAAATTAAAGAAAATAAAATATGGCAATTATCTTGACCTCATTGAAAATGTCAATTGGATGCCAGCCATAGGACTCTGGGTTTTCCTTAGCTCCATGTGATGAAGTCACATTACTCTCCTGGTATGACCATAACCACCGAAACTTCATCAAACAAGCAATGACCAACCAAGCTTTTGGAAAACAAACTTTGGTTTAATGCTTGGTAGTTGAAGATCCAATCAAGACAACCCCAACTAAGTTGCATCCAACATAGGTCAATATTTTGATCCACTAAAGTTATATAAGTGTCTGAATGAACAATTTTAGCTTGAATGTTTATCTGGTGAACCAAATGAATCCAGCAGCATTTCTGGGTTACAGGCACCAGTTGCATGCTTGGATATGGGTTGAAAAAAAAAGAGCTTGCTCTACCATCAATCACCAAAAGATATTTTTAACAAATGAAAACTATTTGATCAAAAAAATGTTCCATACTAACTAAATATTAATTTATTAACCAAAAATTGTTTGGAAAACAAAACTAGATGACAGATGTATGCAAGAATGCTTTTGTTAGCCAATTCTTTACTATAAATTAGTCAGATGAAAAATAGTTTCTCCCTTTCTTCAAGAAAAGAAGAAGATTTTGAAGTTTGTGGTGCAGTGCTTCTACTTTATGTCGCCTCGTCCCAACTATTTGGGGTTGGCATTATGAATCCTCACTTTCCAATATTCCCATTTGAGTGTTCTTCGATGTGTTGCATGTATATTTTGTAAATCCTTTTTTTATCCCTGTAACTTAGAAACTCGACTTTTCCTTTCCAAATCCCCAGGACACTTAGTTCATCAACTCAGCGAACAATAATATTTCCTTCAAACCGCCTATTTCTACTTTTAGTTGTCTTATCTTCAATAGATGTAGATTTATTTTTTCTCTAATATAATATTTCATTAATTTATCGTTCATACTTTTAGCACACGTCAATAATGTATTCTTATTTCTATTACACCTGGTTGAAATATTAATCACTTATCATAACCCAACATTTCAATTCATAAAGCATTGTCAACCAAGTTGTGGAGTTATAAAATTCACAATTAAGCCTCCAAAAATAATTTCTTATCACACAACTCAAGCAATTTTTCTTTTTAACTACTTAATCATACTTTCAATTACAGTGGCGATACCAACCTCTTTTTTAGAAGGAAAAACTGCCCCTAGACTCAACGTGGGAGGGCTCAGGGCAACAAACAGCAAAAAAATATTTTAGGAGGGGCAAAACTGATATTTCATAAGTGCAAAAGACCAAATTACCCTCCCATATAAGCAAAAATCTAAAATTAAGGGGGTGTAGTTGCCCCCCTGGACCCTAGCTGAGTCCGCCCCTGCTCTAAAAATCATATTATCACCTATATGTATATTATGTTATATAATGAATTCTAGATGCTTGAACAAATCACATCTAGGCATCAACTTATATTTTAATAATATTGAATAATAGTCGGTAACACCATAGCATCAAAATTACATGTCATATATTCAATGTGTTAAGCTGATTCTAAGGTTTCAATATTCAAAATTTTCTTCATTTTTCTAATTTTCAACTTAATTTAGTTTATGTATCACTAACTAGAATTATACAACAACAAAAGACAAGCACTAAGGTAACTTGCTTTGAATATCTTGTTTAAAATCTCCATAGCCACTACAAAAAAAAAATGTATTCAGCATTAGTTAATGATGCAAACCGACTATGATTAGAAATTTTTTAGTCACACCATTATTACTTGTGATACTAATCAATACACTATTGTAAATGTTTTTAATATGGTTAACATATATTTGAACATGACATTTATACCTTATAACATACAAAAGCTATTCCTATGGTACACAACCATATGCCTTCACAATATAAAAAAAAAAATCAAGTGAAGGCCATTTGCTTACACTAAATATATCTTAACACAAGAATCGCTTCCATAATAGATCTCCCTAACAATAAATTATATCAATTCTCTAAAATTGATGTAGTTTTTCAAGTTTAAATTTCATCACTCTTCCAATAGTTTCACTATATGACAAAAAAAATTAATTCCTCTATAGTTCCCACAATTTTAAATATAGTCTCTATTGTTTTATCAAAATATTTCTTCTTCGATCTTCTTGCATTGTTTCATTTTTAAAAGTTCTAATAAAAATATTTGATAACTGACCCGCCACAATATCTCTCATTACTCTCTGAATCTCAATAGATGTCATTTAGAGTAAATCCATCCTTATGCAACTTTTTTAGTGTTAATTCCACTTTTTTTAGATTAATGTATAAAAATATTTCACAATATTGTTTTGAACAGCATTGTTAGACTGTATTTAGGGCCCATTTGGGACAGCTTATAAGTGTGGGCGGCGCTTTTAAAACGTCACCGTCTTGTTTGGTTCGCACTTACTCACAGCTTATCGGAAACATTATTTTGGAATTTGTAAAAGACACGGCCCGCAGGACGACCCCTGCGGGCCACGTTTTCAATCGGATTATTACTCTCGTGACCCTGCCCTCTTGCGCATTCGCCCTCAATCGCATCTGGCATTTCTTCTTCGCATTTCGCATGTCCTAAGCACTCCTCTTACGATCCGGTGCGTTTTCCCTCCTCATTCTTCGACATCTTCACTCCTTTGACATTTCCTTCTTCAACATTTGTACTCCTTCCACATTTCTTCTCAACAGGTATAACTCTTCATTCGCATGTCTCGTCTTCCTTTTTGTCCTTGAAGTCGTTCGGGAAATGCGGTTGGATCTCTTTGTTTTTTTCTGTGGATCCGCAGAGCGACATATAAGAAATTATTGTTGATGTGCAAAGCGACAATCCTTCGTGAAATGTCGATGATGATTTTTTTTTAATTGAACTGCAAATCGCTGTTTATTTTATGACTGTAGATCTGGAATTTATTTTATGTTTGCGTTGACAAAGAGTTGAGTGTAGAAACTTGATACGTTGGAATTTACGTCTTGTTTGTGTGGATGAATACTCTTTCTAATTTGCTGACTTTATATTGTGTAGAGGAATACTATTTAAAATTTAAGGATATTAGTAATTATCTTCACAAATATTTCCCTTTTATGTTTTCGGAGTAAAATGTTTTGGTTTAAGGGCTATTGTCTTTAATATGCAACATTCGCTTACAAGGTTTTATAAATGGCTTAACTATTGTGGATTAATTTGTCGGTAGATGTATATGAATTCTACATCTATTTTCTTTAAGGGTCGCAGTGAAAGTATACACATTTATTCTTTGAATGTCATTTTACTCTTTTATCTTTAACATATGTTAAATCCCTTAGATATGAAATTACTAGATCTCAATCATTGCTTGCGGTTTAAATTGTGACCATCAGATTTGACTTGATAAAATTACAATAAATTTCAGGAATTACTGTATTAATGATGATATTAATCTGATATTTTGTTAGTTTTTTATCTCTTAGAAGCTTTACATACATACGACGTGATCCATATGGATTTACATATCTAAAACCTAAACTTCAATTTATACATATTTATTAGTTGTTTATGCTTCAAAAGGTGTTATACCAATGTAAACACAAATGAATTGGGTGGTTCTAACGTAAAATTCTTCTTATTTATTAAAGTATTTCATGATTGAAATATGAAGTCAAAATAAAATTATGATATCTCCAAATAAATATATATCCATCATTAAGAAGGATTTTGAAGTGTTAAATGATTTTTTTTTCCTATGCATTCCAAATATTAGTTATGGTTAATGCGGCTTTGATGAGAGGAATTCTTGTTTTTTCCTATGAACAGAGAATATATTTTTTAATACTTCATCAATATTATTTGTGTTCACGTGTCTACTACCTAAATTACTCATGTCTCAGTTGAGACATTTCTATGAAAAAAAATATTTATGTTTATTCGTTAATCAAACAAAACTTAATGAGTAAAGCTAAAGAGGTTGGATTATCGGCCATGTAGGATATAAATGTCACTATTATATTTTATGATTTATGTCTGAGGGGGTTGAGATGAGAAATAGGCCCACCACATATTTTAACAAAAAATGATGGCAAAATTTTATGGTTAAATTCAAGAAAATGACCGGAAGGGACTACGATCGAATGAAACTGAAGAACAAGTGAGATCAAATTAAAAAATGATTGAAAAATATGGAAAGAACTAAAAGGGGATCAACGGAAACAAGTTAGGATCCAGTAAAGCGGACAATTGATGCACCAGAGGATTGATGAACTGAGAAATTACAGGTAGATAAATATTTAATATTAATTTATCTTACATCAAATTTCACACTGAATTGAAATGAATTCACAAATAAAACTTTTAATCTATTTCAGACAGTGCCGTCAGCCAGCAAATTTAAATTTATTGACATTAATCCAATTTTGGAGGAGAAGCTAGATGGCATGTTCATTGGGGTTGTCGCAACAGGAGCTCATGCGTTCACCCCAAATGATCTCAGATTTGTCGGTTTAACACAGGACTTGAAAACCGTGCAGATAGGTAAGTCAGGAGAATGTCTCAACCAAGTCCACACAGATGTTCAATCCACAAGAGTATCAAAGCGTCTCAGGATAGACAAAAAGAATAAATGAGTCGCATTCATCAAAGACATAATTGACACATTGGTTGAAACCTGCAAAGCAAGGTCTTTTCCCTCGCAGGACAGCTTCATTAAGGAATGTCTCCAAGTCCTCAATACATATTCTGATGTTAAGACGTAAACAGAAGACCGTTCAAAACATGTGAAGTTATTACGAAACCTAACCATAAAATAATTTTTTATAAAGTTGGAACCGGAATACCGACTCAAATACATAAGCTCTTTCATGCATGATTGAATGTTTAAGATATTATGTATTTTATTTCCTATAGCTCTGTTACATATTTTTGTCATTGACACTTCCTTTTTTCTATGGTGGTACTATGTTTTTTTTTATCTTGTACTATGCACTAATTGTATTTTCTACCATTGTACTTTCTATGTTTCGCCACAATTTTCTGAAGTTATCTATTTCTCAAGTTTATATATTAACATTGTCCATATTTTGTAGTATGGATCACGAACAATTTACCTATATCCGCAAAGTAGCATTAATCATTATCTTGTTGTATTATTATTATCTTACAAACGTCGATCGAACCCCCTGTCTGACATTGAGTCAGATTGGGGCTAGATGGGTAGGTGAGTAATTATGGGGTCATCCCACACGGTTTTCAATATGTTTTGTATGACGAAAGGAATATTTCTTGACCTGCTCAATGAACTTCGGAGCCTTCATGGGTTGCACGGCTCGGCAAGAACGAGGTCAAGAGAAGTGTAGGCAATAACCCTAACATGTTATCTCAGAAATACAGGGTTTGAAATACTATGTTTGAAATACATTGTTGCTAACATACGCAAATAAAAGTTTTTAACTTTTTGATGCATGAAAGGAATTTTTTTAATGATATCATCTCGAATGTAATGCTTTGTGACAAAATATGAGTGATGCATGTTGTATGCATCGGGTAACATATACTGGGGTATTGGGGTCAGCAACTCTCATTTAGGTGAGATGGTTGGCCCCTTCTCTCCACTTCTCTCTCTGCCCCCCTCTTTCTCTCCCTCTCCCCCTAACTCCCTGTGGAGAAGCTTGGATGGTCATAGAACTTCGTTGTCGGCAATCGTTGTCTCCACACTTATGTAAGTAGATTTTCTTTATTGCTTATATTTTGTGACTAATATTTTTTTAATAATTGCAGGACGATGAGCTTCAGATATTCAAGAAAGTCCGGGTAGTTGATGTGTCATGCGGGCTATCGTCCTTGATACTCGTGTCACGACAGTCACATAACTACAGGTGGTAATTCTACGGGTGTCCGCGGTGAGCACACGGACCGGAAGACTGCATTTTCTTCAGGTGAGCTGACAGTACGTTCATTTCTACGATATCACAATTGGACACCGATGCTCGGAGTTCGTCGGTGTCACAACTTGAGAACACCGCTTGTGGTTTGAGTGCTTCAGTTTCTACGAAATCTCAGTTGGACGGGTTTGCTCGGAGTTTTTGGGTGTCAGAACCAGACAACATTTATCGTGATATGTTTTTACATTTTAATGTCAATATTGTCATTTTTTTCCTTGTAATTTTAACATGTTATTTTATTTTGTGTGTGAATGTGTATTTCACTTTTGTATATATAACTGTGTTTCTTTGATGTGATCGGAAATATTTGAGTTATATAAATATAACTCAACTCTTTTATATTTTCATGTCTTAAACATTTGAACTTTAATTTTACACTTGTCACAGTTTATATATATTAATGTTATGTTGCAATTCTTTTTGTGGTCTGTATGTGTCGAATGAGTTTGAAGAGAGTTTTTTGTGGTCTGTATGTGTCGAATGAGTTTGAAGAGAGTTAATTGGTTCTAAAATATCTAACATACATACATTGTTGTTTTATTGAGAAAATTACAACTTCTGCGTGAGATTGTTCATTTAACTAGAAAAATCTACAAATCAGCTGTTTACAAAACGCATAAATTAAATAGCTAAACAGTTTATCCAAAACAGAGACAATGATCATTTATCCAAAATCAATTCTTTTTGAAACGCACAAACCAAACAGTCAGACAGTTTATCCAGATCAGCTGTTTATCAGCAGCTTATCAATATAAGCAGCTGATCTGGATAAACTGGATAAGCTGCAGCTGCCCCAAACAGACCTTTAGTCTTTCATTTGTAGGTTGCTTAGTTTACTTTCTTTAGTGAGATATGTCACTTTCCATGATATGAGCCTTCTAGTGTCAGTAATACTTTCATATAAAAGTTATTTTCATACTTCTTATCATTATTGAATTGTTTATGTGAATTTCTTCCTCAGTTATACAAAACTTTTTACTTAGGGTCTGTTTGGGAAGTTTTAGCTTATCTAGATAACCTATTTATCCTTATAAGCTGCTGATAAACAACTAATCTAGATAAGTTGTCTAACTGTTTGGTTTGTGCGTTTAAAAAATAATTGATTCTGGATAAATAATCATTTTGCCCCTGTTTTGGATAAATTGTTTAATTGTTTGGTTTATGCATTTTGTAAATAGCTTATTTGTAGATTTTTTAAATTAAACGAATAATCTGTGACGCAGAAGTTATAATTTTCTCAACAAAACAACAATGTATACAATTTAGATATTTTAGAATCAACTAATCCCCTTCAGACTCATTTGACACATACAGACCACCCAAAAATTGCAACATAACATTAATTTATATGAAATGTGACAAGTTTATAAAATTAAAGTTCAAATGTTAAGATATGAAAATACAAAAGAGTTGAGTTACATTAATAAAACTCAAATATTTTCAATCACATCAAAGAAACACAGTTACACATACAAAAGTGAAATACACATTCACACACTAACATAGAGTATCATGAGACCCCAAAAAAAAATAACATTTTAAAATTACAAAGAAAAAATGAAAATATTGACTTTAAAATATAGAAGCATATCACGACGAATGTTGTCCGGTTCTGACACCCCAGAACCCCGAGCAAACCCTTCTGACTAGGATATCGTAGAAACGGAAGCACTCGAACCACAAGCGGTGTTCTCAAGTTGTGACACCATCGAACTCCGAGCGGCGGTGTCGAGCTGGGATATCGTAAAAACAGACGTACTGTCGGCCCACCTGAAAAAGTTGCAGTCTTCCGGTCCATGTGCTCATCGCGGACACCTGTAAAATTTGTCACCCGTAGCTATGTGGTTGTCGTGACGTGAGTAACAAGGACGGTAGTCCGCAGCGACACATCACCTGCCCGGACTTTCCTGAATAACTAGAACTTATCGTCCTACAATTATTAAAATATATATATATATATATATATATATATATATATATATATATATAAGTTACAAAATATAGAAAATAAAAAAAATCTACTTACCTAAGTGTGGGGACAATGGTTGCCTACAATGAGGTTCTGTGGCCATCCAAGCTGCTCCACAGGGAGATAAGGGGAATGAGAGAAAGAGGGGCAGAGAGAGAAGTGGAGAGGAGTCAGTCATCTCACATAAATGGGAGTTGTTGACCCCAATACCCCAATACAGGTTACCCGAAACATACAACATGTATTACTCATATTTTGTCATAAAGTATTACATTCAAAGGATCTCATTAAAAAATTTCCCTTCATGCATCAAACAGTTAAAAACCTTCATTTACACTCATTAGCAGCATTGTAATTCAAACATACTATTTCAAGCATTATGTTTCTGAGATAAGATGTGGAGGACTATTGCCAACAATTCTCTTGGAGTCGTTCTTGTCGAGTCTTGCAACCCTAAACCCTACAGTATTTCAAGCATTGTATTTCTGAGATAAGATGTGAATGGCTATTGCCAATACTTCTCTTGGCGTCATTCTTGTCGAGCCTTGCAACCCATGAAGGCTCCGAAGTTCATTGAACTGGTAAAGAAATATTACTTTCGTCATACGGAACATATTGAATAACCGTTTGGGATGGCCCCGTAATAACTCACCTACCCATCTATCATCAATCTGACTCGATGTCATACAGGGGGTCGGTCTACGTTAGTAATATAGTAATAGTACAATAAGGTAATGATTAGTGTAACTTTGTGGATATGGTCACTTGATCTTTATTCATACTACAAAATAAGGACAAATAATTTATAAACTCGATAAATAGAAAAAATAATAAAATTATGGCAAAACATAGAAGGTACAATGGTAGAAAATACAATTAGTGCATAGTACAAGTTAAATAAAAAATATAGTGCCACCATGGAAAAAGGAAAAGTATCCATGACAGAAATATAAAACAGAGCTATAGGAAATAAAATATATAATCTATTAAGCATTCAATCAACTATGAAAAATCTTAAGTATTTGAGTCGGTATTCCGGTTCCAACTTTACAAAAAAATGTCTTTTGGTTGGGCCTCGTAACAACTTCACGTGTTTTAATAGTATTTTATTTTTGTCTTAACATCAGGATATGTATTGAGGACTTGAGACATTCCTCAATGGAGCTGTCATGCGAGGGAAAAGACATTATTTTGTAGGTTTCAACCAGTGTGTCAATGGTGTCTTTGATGAATGTGACTTCTTTATTATTTTTGTCTACCATGGGACGTTTTGGCATGCTTGTGGATTGAACATCTGTGTGGACTTGGCTGGGACCTTCTCCTAACTCACTTATCTGCACGGTTTCAAAGTCATGTGGTAAACCGACAAATTTGAGATCTTTTGAGGTGAACGCATGAGCTCATGTTGCGACAACCTCAGTGAACATGTCATCCAGTTTCTCCTCCAAAAAGGATTAATGCCAATAAATTTAAATTTTTTTTACTAACAGCACTGCCTGAAATAGATTAAAAATTTTATTAGTGAAATCATTTCAATTCAATGTGAAATTTGATGCAAGATATAGTAATATTAGATATTTATTTACTTGTAATTTCTCAATCCATCAATCCTCTTGTGCATCAATTGTCCACTTTACTGGAGCCCAACCCATTTTCATTGATCCTCTTTTAAGTTTTTTCCATATTTTTCAAAACTTTTTTATTTGATTTCACATGTTCTTCAGTTTCATCTGATCGTAATCACTTCCGGTCACTTGAATTTAACCATAAGATTTTGTCACTATTCTCTGTTAAAATACGTGGTAGGCATATTTTTCACCTTAACCTCACTCAGACATAGATCGCAAAATATAATAGTGATTTTTCTATCCAACATGGTCGATGAACCAGCCTTTTTAGTTTTACTCGTTGAGTTTTATCAGATTAACGAATAAGCATAAAATATTTTTTTTCATAGCAAGAAATGTCCCAACTGAGAGAAAAGTAATTTACGCGGTAGACATGTTAACGCAAATAATATTAGTGAAGCATTAAAAAAATATGTTCTCCGTACATATGAAAAAAAAAATTCCTCTCATCAAAACCACATTAATCATAACCAACTTTTGGAATGCATAGGAAAATAAAAAACTATTTTACTCTTGAAAGGCTTTCTTAATGATGGATATATGCTTATTTGGAGATATCATAATTTTATTTTGGCTTCTTATTTCAATCAAAAATAAATTTAATAAATAAAAAGAATTTGACATTAGAACCACCCAATTCATTTATGTTTACATTGGTATAACACCTTTTGAAGCATGGGTAATTAACAAATATGTATAAATTAAAGTTTAGATTTTAGATATATAAATCCATATAAATCACATGGTGCGTACATAAAGCTTCCAAGAGATAAAAAGCTAACAAAATACAAGAATAATATCATTATTAATACAATCATTCATGAAAGCTCTTGTAATTTTTTAAAGTCAAATCTGATGGTCACAACTTCAACCGCAAGTAATGAGTAAGATCTAGTAATTTCACATCTAAGCAGTTCAGCATGTGCTAATGATAAAGAACAAAATGACATTCAAAGAATATGTGTATGTTTTCACTACGACCCTTAAAGAAAATATATGCATAATGCATATACATCTACCAACAAGTTAATCCAAAATAGTTAAGTCATTTATAAAACCTTATAAGTGAATGTTGCATATTAAAGGCAATAGCCCTTAAACCAAAGCATTTTACTTCAAAAACATAAAAGGGAAATCTTTGTGAAGATAATTACAAATATTCTTAAATTTCAAATAGTACTCATCCACACAATATAAAGTAAGCAAATTGCAAAGAGTATTCTTCCACACAAACAGGACGTAAATTCCAACATATCAAGTTTTTACATTCAACTCTGTCAACGCAAACAAGAGATAAATTTCATATCTCCAGCCAGAAAAACAACTGCACTTTGCAATTCAATTTTAAAAAAAAATCATCACAGACATTTCGCGAAGGACTGTCACTTTGCACATCCATAGAAATTTCTTATTTGTCGCTTTGCAAAACCACAGAAAAAAACAAAGATATCCAACTGCATTTCTCGAACGACTGCAAATGATGAAGAAGAAAGACGAGACATGCGAAGCAAGGGTTTATACCTATTGAGAATAAATGCAGGAGTACAAATGTCGAAGAAGAAAATGCTGAAGGAGTGAAGAAGTCGAATAATGAATAGGGAAAACACACTGGATCGTAAGAGGAGGAGCGCTTAGAGCATGCGAAATGCGAAGGAGAAATGTCAAATGCAATTGAGGTTGGATGCGTATGAGGGCAGGGTCACGGGAGTAATAATCCGATTGAAAATGTGGCCCGCGTGTGTCGTCCTGCGGACTGCGTCTTTTGCAAAATCCAAAACATCGTTTCGATAAGCTAGGAATAAGTGTGAATCAAATAGGATAACGGCATTTTCAAAACACCGTCTGCACTTATAAGCTGCCCCAAACGAGGAAAAATTATTCCATACGGATTGGACACCGCACGCCCACCGCACGCATGCGTGCGGTGTCCGATCCAGACCATAAATCAGGTGATTTACGGTCATGATATATTTCGGTGGGCCCCACCTAAATTTTTTTTTAAAAGAACTGAAATAATCCTGACCGTAGATCACTGTGATCTACGGTCAGGATCGGACACCGCATGCAGAGATGCATGCGGTGTCCGTATGCAATAATTTCTCCCAAACGAGCC
>NEWO01000152.1:602993-626722 GCA_003013225.1 Phalaenopsis aphrodite | reverse complement strand
AATCTTTGGCAATGGGTTTGCTTTCTCTATTGATGTTGACGCTCATCGGTACGATGAGGTTGGACTTCGTGTAAGAACGGAATGAGTGCACAAACACACTGTCAAGGACTCATTTCCTCCAAACCTTCATCATTGGGGGCATCATGAGTCGTAATGTCGTGTTTAGCACAGACCGCGACACCGTGGTCAGCACGAGGATGAATGATTGGAAGTGGAGATGACAGCTTGAACCTTGGGTTGTTTCTCTCGCAACCATTCCAGCTCCTTCTTCATGCATGTGTGTCATATATATTGATTTTGTAGGTAATCAGAGCAAAGTTTGATGATGTATTCATGATGAGGCCAACAATCTAGTCTGCCATGGCACCCATAAAAGCACGAGAGATGGCGAAAGAGATGAAGAAAAGTTAAGATGTGATTTCCACCTCTCTATCAGTGAGCGACAGAAAACGTGAGGGTTACGATATATGCTTTATATGTAAATACCAAAGTTTAAGTGTGATATGGGTAAATTATGATGTTTTGAGTGCTATATGTAAAAAAGCTATTTCATTTTAAAGTCGAATTTCAATATAAATAATAGATGATTGATTAATGCATTACCTTAAGTTAATTGTAACTTATTTAACTTGATCATAATTAATATAAGTTTGATAAATGATAAATGAATGATTAATTATTGATTAAATTAATAATTAACAAATAATTTAATAAAATTCTAATTGATGGCTATTTAGTTTTAAGGAATAGCTAATTAATGCTTAGTTGATGAATATTAATTTTATTAAAATTCAAACTAAAAATAATTAGTGTATCACATTAAAAATATCTAATTAATGACTAAAAAAGCTAAAAAATAGTAGAAAATAAATCAAATTAAGTTATTTTTAATAATAAGCATCAATAATTAATATGAAAATCTTATTTTAAATAATGTATTTTAAATCTTGAAATGACTTTGTTAAAAATATATCAAACCATATTAAATTATTTTGAAGATTTAGGAAAACTTACATGCATACCCCTCAATTCTTATGCATCTATAAATGTAAATCCTAAACTTCAAATTTAACATACATACCACCTTATATAGAGTAGTTTAAATGCAATACAAAATTTATTTGTTAGATATGCAATTACATAAGAATTAGATGATATGCATGTAAATACCCCTAAGATTTAGCTTTGCAGCGGTAGAGCGGTCAGCTGTTAACAGACTGGTCGTAGGCTCGAATTATACTTGAAGAGATTTTCTGTTTTTTTAGTTCATTACCCTTGGTAATTAGCAAGGGGGGGAGGCAGATCTTCACTCATTCATGAAGTGCCCGTGATGAGATGCGACCCACAACAGTGGGTCGGGGGAGACCAAAGAATGTTTTCTGAACTCACTTCCCGTTTTTGTCAAAGTGAACTAACTTCACCTAACTTCTTTTAAAAGTTAAGGTCGTCTTCAAAGATGAAGAGTTGTCAACTGAAATAGCAAAAATTGATTGTTCTTGTGAAAGAGCTTTCGAAAATCTTTGTGCCCGGTTGTTTCACCAAATGAAATTTTTTGTAGACCTTGGGCTTAGCTCTAACGGAATGAAACTTCCTCGTTGTTTTGTTTTGCCTTTTTTCCATCGCCGAGAATGTCGAGAGAATGCCCGCCTTACGTTTGGCGGATGAACTTCAGACAATATGCTTATATTGGAACGATGATATTCAACATTTTCATATCGCGGGTACTTTCCTTCGCTTGGGTGTTTTCGATTGCGTTTGCATCATTCAGAATACTAATGATCGAAAAAACACAAATCTTATCATAGCAGCAGGATAAAATTTTGTGTATGATGTTTGTACTCGAGTTGTGTATTGACGACGAACAAGATACACCGGCGATGTGTATTTTTTTCGCCGGTTAATCGCGTTTGTGGTCCGTACGTAGCCGAGTACGGACGACGTACGCAAAAAAATTTTCAGTGACGGACTAAACATTCATTGTTTTATCCTTCTCCCACTTTTCGATCGCCTCCAATGAAGATGACATCGCTAACATGATCATTGTCGCTGATGTTGATCACAATAAATTTGTCAATTCAAACCCTCTTTCTTGTAGCCGACATAAGAAAGTGAAACTACTCGAATGTAATCAAAACAAAAATGAGCAGCATATAGATTTGTTTTTCTAATGACTTTCTTGCTGTCGTAGGCCATGAAAGGGGAAGTAGAAATGATTGTGTGTCCGTGAACTTGCATTTGGACGAGTGAATCTTTTTACTTAATTAGATACTTCTGTCCTTTACTTTTGTAAAAACTGCAAGAAAGATATTTGTTCAAACTAGATGTTCATTCAAAATATGCTCTTTTATATTTTTGCTTAAGATAACAATTTAAAATAACTTATATGAAAGACAGAGTGGTTCCAAATGAGAAAAAAATTTAAGGACCCATTTGGGTTAGCTTATTTTGTAAGGTGCATTTTGAAAATGCCAATAGAGGTGTTTGGCTGCGTCGCTACAACTTATCCTAATAATTTGTGTTAAACTTGGTTGTGGCTTCGATCTTGCGTCACGCTTTTCTTCGCGTGCGTATTACTAGTGCCCCTCTCGACCCTGTGGCTTCCTCTCTCACGTCTCGTATGCCTTAAGTGCCTCTTTGCCTTTGTCGATTGCTCTCGTGAACCTTAGATACCTCTCTCGCACTTCTCTCTCAAACCTCTCGCACATCTCTCTCGCGCTTCACTTGAGCCTCTCACACGCCTCTCTCTGCTGCTTGCCTTTGTCCTCTACTTCTTTCTCTGAAGTGCTCTGTACGTAATTCCTATGCCCATTTTCGATGAAATGGCTTTCTTTTTGTGATTTTATTCTTTTTATGAGCTAATATTTAGTAAAAATATGAATGATAAGTCTTATAATTTTAAGAAAGCGTTGACTAACATGATGTATGCAATGAAAAAATGCATCCGTAGCCACGATAACTTTTGGGTGATGAGGGGGTACGAAAACTATTTACATCCCAAGCTCTCCTTATGTTGTTTGTCTTTTTGAAAAAGTTCCATGTAGGTTCAAATGCACCGTATTCCATTCACATTTATCCCTAAATAATTTATTCTAATTTGTGTTACCATACTTAGAGGACAAGTTCTAAAGAACACTTATTGAATAAAAGTGTTAACTATCATGATACATGCAATGGAAAAATGCATCGGTAGCTAAAAGAACTTCTAGGTGAGGAGAGAGGTACGAAGACCACTTATACCTCAAGCTCTCATTTGGCAATTTAGGCCTTCCTGACAAAGTTCTATGTAGCTTCAAATGCACTCTATATCATTCACTTGTATTCCTGAACAATTTATTTTAATATGTGTTATCATACTAAAAAGAAATGTTCTAAATAACACTTAATAAAAGTGTTGACTATCATGACATATGCAATGAAAAACAACATCATTAGCTACAAGAACTTCGAGATGAGGAGGGAAGTACGGAGACCAATTGCATCACAAAGCTCCCTTTAAGCAGTTTAGGGTTTTTTGACAATATTCTATATAGTTTCAAATGCATTGTATTCCATATAGATTTATACCTAAATAGTTTATTATAATTTATGTTACCATACGGAGATGAAAGTTTCTAAATAACACTTATTTAATAAAAACATTGACTGTGAGAATACAATAGTTTCTAATATAGACATATATGAAATAAAAAAGGAGGTCCACTGGAAAAAAAATATTCGTAACTATAAAAATTGATAAAATTAAAGCATTCTCGTACCTACAAACGAAGAAGTGGAAGACAAGATCCTGACAACATGAAAAAAATTGTCCTGCGGAATACAAGGAAGCTTCTTATGAGAACACGAAAATAAATGATTGAAGTACATGAGAGCGGAGTACATAAAATTTTTTTAATAATAATAACCATAATAACAAGTTCACCCAATATTATCATAATAATAATATAGTAACACCGGAATAAAACCTGAATTTTAATAATAATACCAAACTAACACTATTTAACACTGTCGAAGTATTACTTGAATATCACCTGGATATTTCCTAAATAATGCTAAACTAATACTACTTAACACTACCTAAATATTATTTAAATAGTACCAGAGTAATACTTGAAGAAAATTTAATAAAACTTGAATTTCATTTGTACAACCGAAATAATACCAGGATGATACCTAAGTAATACAATCAAAATAATACCATAATAATAACGAATAATACATAAATAATGCTATATTAATTCCAATTATAATATCCAGTTTTCTTTAATAATAAAAACTAACCCGTTTTCATTAAACACCTTAACAAAGAGTAAATAACACTGAAACATCAACTTAAGAATGACTATATGATCCCTAATATTTTTTTAAATTGTTTTGTTTTATATAGGTTTGTAAACCCAAGGTCCATGAGTTGTAGATATCGGTAGTCCGTAGTAAGAGATGTGCACGATAAAGTCAGGTCTGTCATATCTGAAGACATCAGAAATGACCTAAAAATGATGAATGTTGATCAGTTTTTTGCTCTTTCACCTTATCTTCAAGACAATGTCCTGACACTGCAAATATTACAATGTTGACAACATGAAAAAATGGTATTCGTAATGGATGGGAAAGATCTGAGAATAAATCCTGGTGAAGTTGTCATTTTGATCGGCATGCCAAATAAAGGAAAAGTGCCAAAGTGGATGAAAGTTTCATCATGTGGTGTGGATGCCCGTCAAATGAAAAATGATATTTTGAACATTGGAATCAGGGAGTCTTCTACCCCTTTTAATCAATTGTATATACTTTTTTGTTATCAAATTTATTTTTTTCTTCCAGTAATTTCAATGTATCGGAATGACTTTACACCTTTGGCTAGAATGCACATACATTTTCTTCATTTAATTGGTCTACTGTGCTCTGTGAATTCCTTATTGATAAAGTTAATGCAGTAGCCATCAAAATAAGGTTGAACCGGCCTTTGGGATATATAAATGTTTTTTTTTCTAACGGTTATTACCTCGTATAAACGTCAAAAAATATTTATTTCTTTGTTTTAAAGCTGAATATGACTTTTTTTTTTTACACAGCTCTGATTTTATGAGCACATTTCTTTGGTTACTCCTGCTACTCTTGAGGTCAGACCTCAAATGTTGAAGTGACCAACAAATGTAAACTGAAACTCATCACAGATCGATATAGCCTTTAAGAGGCTGAATATTGAAGAGGCAAGTTACATTTAGTTGTTATTTAAAAATAAAATCTTATGTTTATTTGAGAGTTTTAATGATTAAGGCGTTCCAACTTTTAAATAAATTGTAGGGTCATGATCAATTTTTAGATCTGAAAGAGGATGAGCTCAATTTGCTCTTCAATCCAGATGAAGGATTATCCGGTCTAGTTCCAGCACCAAAATTTTGAGGCAGACCAGAGGCAACTATATCATTTGATATGGAGCCAGTTGTTTCAAGCGACATTGCCCTCGAGACAATGCACACTGCGATGAATAAAACATAGAATCAATAATTGAGCTGTTGAAAAGCCAAGAGAAATGGTTCACTGAATTTCAAGGAACCTTGAATACTATAACTGTTGGAGTCTCGAGTTTGCAGGGGCAAATGTCACTGCTGCAAAATAAGATTGCTAAATATGAAAATATTTCAACCGATAAAGACAAAGATGTGGGAGTAGATGATGCCTATCCAGCCTCCCTCATGGTGGAAGTCCTCATGATGATGTATATAATGAGTTCAACATTGAGGAAGCCCACCAATTGTCTCTTGTGGGAGAAGAGGGAGCCCATAAGAACATTGAGGGAGCCCACAAATCGTCTCCAATGGGAGAAGAGGGAGCCCACCGGTCGTCACTAGTGGGGGAAGAGGGAGCCCAAGAGAACATTTAGGGAGCCCAACAAACGTCTCCTGTGAGAGAAGAGGGAGCCCAAACGGTCGTCCCTTGTGGGAGAAGAGGGAACCCAACAGTCAGGTTCTGTGGGAGAGGAGGGAACCCAATAAAACTACCCTATTGAAGGAGACACTATTGAAGGCTCATATGAATTGTACGTTGCCAACTTAATCCAAAGAGTTAAGGGCAGACAAAGTAGAAGAAAGAAGAAATTGACTCCTTTCACTGCTTTTGAGTTGAAGAAAAAAAAAGTAATAAGAGAAGTTGATGAGCTGATGTTGTCCGATGAAGATGCTGCTGTAGAAACTAATGTCGGTGAGGGCGAGTCAATGTTGTCCGATGAAGATGCCGCCGTAGAAACTAATGCTTGTGAGGGAAACATCCAAATAATTATATCACATGTTGTGCATACCACACCCGTTGCAGAGGAACAATAAATAGTTGAAGATGAAGAAGTAGAATAATCAGTAGTATTGACATTAACAACTTTAGGAGATCAGCCCGATGTTGTCAATGTGGTACTTGGAATTTTTTTTATACATTGTTTTAGATCGTCTAAATTATCTATTCATTTCAAATGTTTTACCTATCATACTATTTTTTTTTTAGCCTCTTCCGGTGGACTCCCAGATCGATTATCCTGACAGATCTATGGTATCAACCGAAACACAAGCAGTGATCGATCAATCTATGTTTAAATACAGGAATAAGTGAGTAAATCTTCATCAGTTACAATGCGTTGCTTTTGTGTTAGATTAAATGCTCACAAAGATTTTGTGATATTTTGCAAGGAGGATACTATACTACACACTAGAGACATTTTTATAGATCGCAGGGCAATGGAAGAATTATTGTGCAATGGCATGATTGCAAATGACATGCTGACGCCCTAGCCATAATTTTGGACAAAAAGAGGAATGCGTCTCCATCTTTTTTCAGGCCTTATATTTATGTATCTCTACTATACTGGGTAATCATTATTTTAATATATTTAAAATTAAAATAACTATATGAATATATTACAATTTTGTAATCTTATGCAGAGTTATCATAAAATGGATAACACCGCATCATTTGTGGGTCATATCACGAAGGAAGCAATTATAAAAGTTGATATTATTATGATTCATGTTTTGAACAACCAACATTGGGTATTGTTGGTTGCAGATTTGAATGATAGAAAGTTCAAAATATATGATTCATTACCCAATCAGATGCACAAAGTCGTGTGCAACGATGTTGTAAGTATACTCTCAATCGTTAAAGATATGCCCATGCAATTTCACCAGTTTTGTCCATGCACTGATCAACATTAAACTTTGTAGATAAAAAAATTTGCAAGAGATGTTGAAGGTTCTTTTAGGGCTAAACCCGGGACATGACAACTCTCAATAGTTAAAAATGTTCCAGTACAAACCAATAATATTGATTGTGGGATGTTTGTATGCAAATTTATGAAAAAGTTAGTGAAGAGCTACATAAGTGATTGGAGTGAAGACCGGGGTTGACAGACAGCCATGCCAAGATTTAGGGCATAGCTTACCCATGAAATATGTTTGTAGATATTGTCTCTGAGTAAGTAGATTTATTTGCACCATTCATTGTTATTATAATTTATTTGTCTTATTATTATAATGTTTTCCCTATGCACTTGTTTAATTCTGTTATTTTTAAAAATAGAGTTGTTATTTTCCCTCTGCAGGAATTTTATGATAATATTATAATAATATTATGGTAGTATTCTCATTTTGGTTGTTTTTTATGACATGACTGTTATTTTATCTCTGATATCGTCGTATTCTTGTAATATTATGGTAATAATCTGGTATTATTAAGATTATATAGGGGGTTTTTTCATTTTGGTTGTTTTTTATAACATAACCGTTATTTTACCTTTGTTATCATCATATTCTTGTAATATCGTGATAATATTATGGTATTATTAAGCTTATATAGGTGGGTTTTTCATTCTGGTTGTTTTTCATAACATAGTTGTTATTTTATCTCTATTATTATCGTATTCTTGTAATATTGTGGTAATACTATGATATTATTAAGCTTATATAGGTGGTTTTTTTATTTTGGTTGTTTTTAATAACATACCTGTTATTTTTCGTTTGTTATCGTAGTATTATTGTATATTGTGATAATACTGGTATTTTTAAGTTAATATAGGTGATTATTTCATTCCGATTGCTTTTTATAAAATAATTGTTATTTTTCCTCTGATATGATAGTATTATTATAATATTGTGGTAATACCATGATATTATTAAGATAATATAAGTAAAAACAATTGTCATGAATATTATAATGTCAACATATAAGTCGTATTTAGTCAATATTATGGTAATATTAAGGTTTTATTTCTTTTTATATCATAGATCTCTGTAATGAAATGTATATAACTAAGATACGATCGCGAAGTGGTGAATACATTAAATGAACATTCCAATCAAACTAAGATATATTCCTTATCGAGCGTTAGTATATCCTAGCTCTATTATGATAATATTTTGGTAATATTCAACACAGATTATTCAACGTTGGCTATAAAAAACTCTTAAAAGATTTTAATTAATCATAGCTTATTTCAGACGTATTTAGTGAATTTTATAATAATTATAAGGTTTTATTGTTTTTTTATTTAACACATTTCATGATGAAATATATAAAATTAGCTTAATATTATAAATATATCATCGGAACAAAACAACCAAGATACGACCGCGGAGTGGAGAATACAGTAAAAGAATATTTCAATCAAACCATGATATATTCCTTATCAAGCTTTGTTATACCCTGGTTGTATTATGGTAATATTTTGGTAATATTCAATGTATGTTATTCAACATTGATTATAAAAAAACTCGTAAAATATTTTAATCGAGCTTAGCTTCTTTCAGACGTATTTAGTGAATATTATAATAATTATATGGTTTTATTGTTTTTTATTTAACATATTTTATGATGAAATATATAAAAACAGCTTAATATTATAAATATATCATCATAACAACCAAGATACGACCGCAGAGTGGAGAATATGGTAAAAAATATTCCAATCAAACCAAAATATATTCTTTATTGAGCGTTGTTATATCCTGATTGTATTATAATAATACTTTGGTAATATTCCACGCTGGTTATAAAAACTCGTAAAATATTTTAATCAATCCTAGCTTATTCAGGTGTATTTAGTGAATATTATAATAATTATATGGTTCTATTACTTTTTATTTAACACATTTTATGATGAAATATATAAAAACAACTCAATATTATAAAATATCCTCGAAACAACCAAGATACGACCGTGGGGTGGAGAATACAATAAATGAATATTCCAATCAAACCAGTATATGTTCCTTATCGAGCACTTTTATATCGTGGTTGTATTATGTCAATATGTTGGTAATATTCAACGCAATATAAAAAAACTCGCAAAATATATAATCACAACTAGCTTATACCACTTGTATCTGCATAAATATTATCGTAATATTGATGTTTTATTTCTGTTTATTTGACATATTTTTGTAATGAAATGTATAAAAATAGTTTAAAGATTTTGATAATATTAACCGCAGACTATAATAAACTGACAAAATATCAAACAATATTAACACTGCAGAAATTACATTAATTTCACAATAACAAATAATTGATTGATTTAACACTGCATAAACTACATTAATGCCACATTACGTTCATTCGTTGCAGTTTCTTGGTATTTCACATATCATTTAGGTCCATAAATAAGCTCGTATATATGTCTATGAGCAGTAATGCATGCAATTCCTGCTGATTTTGGGTAATAAAAAATGAATGTAAGTAAATAAGTATAATCAAAATTAGTTTACAAATTACAAAGTGTTTAGAATTTTAAGTTATGTACCTTATTATATCGATCCGACATTGCAAACATGTTTGGGTCGGATGGATAAAATGTATCTCGACTTGAACCAACATCTTTATCCTTTCCTATAATACAATGCTTCATGTTAGGTTTATTGATGCGATTGATAATGAAGACAAGTTTATTAATACTACTGGTAATGCTTACTTTTTACTCTCATGTTCTTCTCCCGATATCCTTTTAACCTTGCATTGGATATTCCTTTTGACCACATTTTCGTTAGGTCATTCAAATTGTGTTGTATATTCGATGTCTTTTTTTTTCTTTGACTTTGGCATTTCTCGGTGGTCTCTCCCATTCAATATGGTCGTTGATTTGATTGTTAGTTTCTTTAATGCTCCCGGACGTTTTTCTCAGTAAGTTCATTGCCTTGCTTTGATATACTGATCCTGTATGCAAATTTATGAACATGTGTTCGATATATGAGTCCACTTGAACAACTTGGTGATATTTGTGAATCCTATATATTTATACCCATAGCTGTTATATATACCCCACTTTGCATGAACAGACCACCGTAATAATATATATTTTTAAGGGTTCTTTGTTATTTTCTGATGACTAAACACCTTTAGAGTGTGAGAGTATAATAAACTCATCATTTCATTTTTTTTGCAACTGCATGTAATTTCAGAGTTACTTTTGTCGACTTTAACAATTCAGAGTCTGTCTGTGTGTCTACTATCTAAGTTTCTAATGTAAATCTCAGAATCTTTGGTGACTGAGCACTCCACAACAAGTCCACACAAACCATGTTGCAACTCTATTTCAAAATTTGAATATAACTTCCACGTATAAACTAAAACACCTTGTCTCAACACGGGAAAACTTTTTATAGCGGGAACAATTGCAGATAGTTTACATTTAAAATCATCATCCTTTTCATTCCTTCGCCAATATTTCATGACATTTTTAAGGCCCAAGAAACTTTTAGTGAGGGTGCATGTTGGCCTGGAGGCACCATGACAGATGTTATTCGTGGACTCATTTTTTTGCGTTGATTGGATTCCCATCCCAAATATTTCCTTATTGAAGGCACTTGACCACTTATGTCTGATATTGTACAAACTATTCAACCTAGCATTGTCATGTAGATTTCATAGCTCAATCATTGTACGTCAGGTTTCTTCAAACTCCTCATCGGAGTTACATTTACCCATGTATTTATAAAAAAGCTCATTGACTCTCTTGGTGCTCACACCATAATGGACTTTTAAAGAAAATTTATTGTAAATATGTCATTGACAAAATCTATATCTGGTGTGCAGAAGACACTCTTTAATGGCTCTGGCAATTGCTTGATCCTGATCAGTGAATATTGATCTTGGATGCTTGTCATACATTATCCTGATAAATGATTTGAATAGCCACTTGAATGAGTCAATTGTTTCATCTGACAAAAAGTCAACTCCAAATAGAACATTCTGCTAGTGGTGGTTCAAACCGATAATAAGAACACAACATAAATTGTATTTATTAAGTCCATAACTTGTATCAAATATTATGACATCCCCAAAGTAATTGTAATCGAGCCTGGATATCTCATCACTCTAAAAGAAATTTAATAAACTACCAGACTCATCAATCTGGATGTTTATCGTATCCTCAGCTTGCCTCTCAGTGAACAATCGTAGAAGAGAATTAGCGTCCCCATGTTCAATTTTAACTTTTCTCATTCTTTGTATGAAGTTATAATAATCCCTCTTTGTGCAATTAAGATTTTCTACACCCTCGAATTCTGTAGTCAGAAAACTAAATGAATCGCTTGTTCTAATTCCTGATTGTATCATTGATCTAAGCACTTTTGCATTGATATTGCTCATCTTTCTGTTGGAACACAATAGATGTTTGTCACTGTCCGCCTCCAAAGGATGGTCATGACTTTCGATAAATTTCTTAATTGACTAGTTACCTTCGAGATCGACGACATATTGGATCATGGCTGAACAACTAGTCATTGTGTCCCCTCTTTTGTACTTCATTGTCACATTGTTATTGAATTCTTTCTTGAAACTAACCTTATCGCAAATGAAATCCTTTGTCTTAATCATTTTTGAATTCGACTAAAAACCAACGTGGTCCTTTCACACAGTAAATCCAATTTGGTGTGCATATGCACAATATTGTTCACAGACTTCTTTTTCATTATGAACCACTGTGTGAAGCAAGCTTTCCGCAATTGGATCAATGCACACAATTACAGCTCGGGGAACTGCAAATTTCAATATATCACCACTAAAATGACAAAAGTAACGTCTTAACAAAATCAATTAATAAATCCAATAAGACTAGTATGAAAAGATACAAAAATAAAAACATAACACCACAATAATAATACATAAATAATACCATAATAAAACAAAAGTAGTTCAAAGACAATAAAACAACAATAAGTAGTTCAAAGACAATAAAACAACAATAATATCATAATATAACCACAATAACACAGAAATAACAAAAAATAACACTAATTACAACGATAACATAACACCATGATAATACCAAAACAAATAAAATACATTATGATTGTATTATGATATTATAATAACACAAATGCACATTTCAAAACGACTGTGTTATTTTAATATTAATATAATATTATTATGGTAATTTTAAGATGATATAAGTGATTTTTTCATTTTGGTGCTATTTTGCTGTTATTATGGTTGTATTATGGTTATAGACTCTAAACCCTAAACACCATGATAATACCTAACTAACACTAAATCCACCCTCCAATCTAACAGTAATGTTGCAATCAAATCATTTAATAATTAAAACAGAATAACTATTTAATATTTCAATCCTTAGGACGCCATTAATAACACTAGTAAATAAAAAAAAAAATAAGTTCACTTGCGGAATGTTTCGTGCCTCAGCTAATAAGCTCAGCTCACTGACACCATTATCATAATCATTTTGCGATTTCATCAGCATTTCTTGGTCGAGAGAAAAATTCATCGAAAGAACCCTAATCATCGAACACAATTCCAAATACGAACGCCAATGAAAAAAGAAAATAATTCCTAAACCATAAAAATAATTAAAGCTAAAAAATTCTTTTTTTCAGTTTGGTGGAATCTAAAATGATAAATTTTATGATTTGACTGGATCAGAATGTGACAAATAGATGTTTTCTGTGACAAATAGATGATTTTTATATGTTATTTTAAAAACAATTTTTATTTTTATTTTTTATTTGCTACCTGCGGTCTCCGGAGGCCTGAATAATTTCTCCTTCCTCACGCGCGCTTCATATCAGTTAGGGGCTGTATTTCCTCTTCCGGTTCGCTCTTCCTTTCGGCATTCGCAAGAGGGCTGAAGCTGCTGCCGCCATATCTGCTACTTCTTATTGCAGGCTGGCGATCTCAAGGGCACCGATGGCCGTCGTCTCTCTTTCTCTCTTTATCGTTCTTTTCGAGTTTCTCTCCTTGTTATCGCTATAATGTGTGTTTTTATTTCTTCTCTATTATTTTTGTCACGGATAACGAGTTTTACCATCTTTTTTTTAAACATATTTGTTTCGAGGATGGAACTGATCGGGCCTCATTGATTAAACCAAATGCGTATGTCAAGTTAACTGGTAGTTTCTGATTGAGCGGTGTTCGGTGGGAGGTTTATCATGAATCTACGAGCGATGACATTGTCCTTTGGGCAGTATATTGTATTATAACTCAAAGAGTGATGACATAATCTTTGTAGTTCGTCGTGGTAATTGTTTTTAGAGCAGCTTTTGTTAGCTAGATCAATATGTGTTCTTCGTATTTGCATTTTAGGCGAGCATTGCATTCAAAGTTATCCCATTTTAATACAATTTTGATAAATTTTTGTTACTCATGGTTTAGTTGTTTTAGTAGTCCCGTCCCACATAGAGAAACCAAGAAATGTAATCGATGTTTATTGAAATAAGTAATCCCTAAGAGCTGAGGCCAGATATTCTTACAGTAACCATTGACTTGGTGATACCTAGTTAAAAAAATAGTGGAAACAAAAATAAACTTTTTATTAACACCGAATTAGGGTTACAACATTGACACAAACTGGAAAGGAAAGTACGACACAACAACAACACTCTCCATCTAGGGCCAGAAGAGAAGATCCGAGGGCAGCGGTGACATCAACGAGGTGGCAAAGGGAAAGGGAAGGACGGGTGGCTGTGTGTTAGATTGAAAGGGGGATTTGTAGGCCGATAGGTGTACTGGAGGAGGAACTTGTGGTCAGATGTTGGAGGAAGGCTGGCTCGGCGGGGCAACAAGCAGAAATGCCGCAATTGGATCGGGTTGCTGCATGATGGGGGCTGGGAGTGGGGACAGTCGATCGTCGGCTAAGGGAGTTGGTCGGCTGATTGAGGGCTGGCGAGATAGGGAGAAAGTTGGTCGGCAACTAGAAGGGGTAGGGAGGATGAAATTGGAGATATGAGAAATGATACAACACCACCTCAGAGTAGGATGCAACCGAAGCACCATCCATTTTCGCATACAACCCTAACAAGGGTGAAGAAGAAGACTCCAAGAGAATTTTGAAAACAACAACCAAACAAAAAACTAATCCTAATTTCAGAAAGCAACACATATAAAGATCCTGTAGGGAAATAATGTAATAGTAAAGGGGGAGAAAAGGCTGGTGTCTTGGCGGCCCCTCCTAGGGGCCACCCTGTCCTGTTGAACCGGAGCCCTATGGACCGACAACACTGGTTTACCTGCCAATCTATTTTGCCGGTTGGCCTTCTTGCACCCGTGTCACTTAGTCTTTCAAACTTTCGTTGAATGGTTCAAAGCTAAGAATGTATTTGTACCATCAATATCTTGGAATAAGGTAGTTTCAACTTCTTATGATGTTGCCATGGATAGGAATTAGAGAACCGATGCCTAGGACTGTTTAAACTATCATATTTGAAATTTGTTCAACGTTTAATTATGAAACTCTTGTGCAGAAAGGATGAGATTCTATAAATTTTCTTTGTATGTGTGCATTGGATCGAAATGCATGCTTTGTAAGTGATTTTTAGATTGTTGCAACTAAAACTTGAATGAGCTTTTAGTTGTCTGACTGTAATGTGTGTGAGAAGTGATGTTGTAGATGTTCTCATAGCTAAAATTATGGATTTTTTTATTCCCGTTGAAGTTGATTGTTGATATTAATCCCAAATAAAATAGAAATAAAAGTACTTAAAGCATTTTTTCCAAACACAATAAGGAAAAGTGTGTTTGTGTTAGTTTTTGATTTGAAACAAATATTGATGCTCTTTAAAATATATGAGAGTGATCCTTAGAATGTGATAACACAAAAGTTTATTGTGGCCTTTTCTGGAAGCTGTAGCATTTAGATGAGATACACAACATAGTCATATTAGATGTTTCATTTTAAAATATCCTGAACCCTATTTTATCTTGTTTTTATTATGATTCTGCGGTATTTGTTGCTTGAACAACATGAAGCTAGACATACATCTTGGTTTTATAACACATGGCTTTTTACATGTTTAATTTGAGAATTCTAGAAGCTAGTTTTTTTTTTTTTTTTTCCGATTTTCACATTTTTATCTATTATTGATTATTTATATTAATTTTTTTAGTTTATTTCATCTTCTCTTGACTAAATTCCTTTTGTCTTAATGTAGGAGTAAGAAATTGCATGTTGAGCCGAAAGGTTTCTTTGAGGAAAAGCTTATTTGATGTATCTTTTCTAAATCCATGGGTATTAAACTACTCAATCAGGTTCGCTCATATGGAATGGGCCCGACATCATCTTCATCACCTTTTCAACGGTTGTCCAGGGTTAGGGCAGCTTGGCTGGCGTTACTAGAAGAGAATGAGCAGTTAAGGGAAGAATTTGAATTTATCATGAACGAGATTGAACAGATCAGACGGGATATGGATGACCTTAGGAGGAGGCTTTTTATAAACAATGCAAATTGAAGCCAGTTCAAAAAATATTTTGACAAGGTTAAACGTAGATTTTAATATTTTCTTCTACTCCTTGCTGTTTCAAATTTTTTAATATTTCCATTCATCATCAAGTTAAGAATATATTGTGATTCCCTACGGTCATGTGCTATGCTATGCTCATTAACAAATGAGATAATCGAGCTGATGCATTCAATCCCTTTCACAAGCATGCTGTGGTAAAACATGACTTTGTGTTTTAACATTTACTTTATACTAATGGTAGCCCAAACTGATATGTGATGGTAAATTTTTTCAGTTTGGTTTTCCATCATAGTATTATATGTGAAGGTTAGATCTTGAATTACGATTCGTTAACTTAGCGATTAACTTTATATTTATCCACATTTACGGATTGATTCAGAAGGTAGAATTTAGAAGGTATTAAGTTTTGTTGTGAAACAAAACACATATGAGTGGACGGAGAAATGTGTTGTGGGGAATTCATTGTTATACCTTGTTGCTTGATTGTTGATGGTCTTTTGTGCTTTAGATGTACCACCCATTTGAGCTGAAATATAGAGGTATTTGAAAAAAGAAGACTTTAATCGTTGAGCTGCATTATCCTTTTAAAATGAAGATGTATGCCTGAATCTATGCCCGAATGTGACAAACCAGTACAAGCATGCCTTATTCTGGTATTCTTCTCTTAGTATTGAACTTAATATCAAATATGCTAACATTTGCTGCTGTGTATTTTTAACAAATGTTGGAATTCTATTATAATAGCCCTTTTTGGCTAAATGATTCTAGCTAATTGCTAATGGCTATTTCTGAGTTTGTTTTAAGTGAAGTGTATGAAGATAAGTTATGTTATTTCATAATTCATTTGTTTGCAAATTTGGCGCAAGTGAATTGGTTCAAATTTACCTTATCATTTTTTTTTCCTGAGACCTTGCTTCTCTTACATTGAGACAAAACTAATCTATTCAATTATGAACTCATGGTACATATATGAAACGATCCAAAATGACTTAAAAATTATAAATTATGATGTAGCCAATATTTGTAAAATAAGTCACAAAATAACACATAATTACATATATTATTTTGATAACTAAATAATAACGTGTTAGTATTATTAGTTTTCCAAGGGATATTTTCTTATTATTGCTATTTGTTCTTAGTACTTAATGATCCTCTAGGACATTATATTCTTCATTTCATAAATTGGACACCATTCCACTAAAAAAGTGCAGAGAAACCTTTGCCGTCTCAACATGGTATTGCAGAATGAGAACCATAGCCATCCCCTTGTTAATCTCGAATTGATCTTAATCTAGTATTTAACCTGCATTGTAGCCTTGCCTTGGTTGCACACCTCACCTCTCCTCGCTAGTATTCCTTCCTTGCTTTGGTCTATTTCCACACTCACGCTTGTGGTTCAACTTGGTCTGAGTACCCTCTTTTGTGCTTGCTTGCCTTACTGGCGCTTGCTTCCTTATGAGTTACTTGTCTTACTATGCAATAGTTTCCAGAACTTGGTCACCCTTGAACTCCACACAAGCTTCGATTTACGGGTTTGACTGCAATACTAAGCCTATTCTTGCTTTGCCAACTTGAGCATATACTATCTCAATACCATTGTACCAATTCGTTAAGCCCTTCTCATATATCTACCTCTCCTCTCCTCTCCTCTCCTTCTCCAGGTTTACACTTGATGGCCTTCTTATCTTAGAAAAACTCCGCCCAAGTTGTCCCAATCAGCTTAAAATCTACATATTGACAAGTTTTTTAATCTCCACTTGGCCAAGGTTAACGATAATTTGCTTTTCATTTTATTTTATTATATGTGCTCCTTGATGGTCTTTCCTTCATTTTTCATTGATATATTATGTCTTTGCCCATCTTGCTTATTGTTGGAACATAGCAAGGTACGCTACAAAATTTTTGATGGAAATTGGTTATGGATATTGAAATGAATGCCTTAGTCAATTGATTTACATTGATATTGTTTTGTCTCTGGAATTAAACCCATTGTTTGTTGATTAATTGACACCATCAAATTTCATCATGGTGGATCTGTTGATGGATATAAAGCTCACCTAATTGCCAAATTATTTACTTTGGTTTATGAGAAATTATTTTAACACATTCTCCCGGTTACTTGAGTCAATTCTCTCTAAATTTTACTATCTATGGCCATCAATCAATATTGACCATTACTTCAAATAGATGTTAATAGTGCCTACTTGAATTGTGAAATTGCTGCAGCTTTGTATATGGAGCAATCTATTGGGTGTGCTGCTCCGCAGGAAACCAAAGTATCATCAAGTCTATTCTTAGGATTTAGCGAAATCCTCATGCATGCTTTTTATAAAATTTGGAATTTTAGATTTGTGTTTACTATTTGTAGTAGCAGATATCACTCCAACTTTATCAGAGAAACTTTCCATTGGTTTTGTTGATAAAAATTTACAATTTATTAACTTTATCATGCAAAGTTAAGTCTCTTTTGATGCTGAATCGAAAAATACATAAAACTTTTGCCAAATGATAATTTAAAAGATCAAAATCTAAAAAGTTTGCAAGAAATCTTATATGAGTAAATTTTTTTCAACGATTAAAACTTAAATAAAAATGAAGAAAACTTGATTGTTGTAAATTTGGAAATCACAGCAAGCTTTCAAAAATCAATTACAAGTGCTTGGACGGAAAAAATAATGATAAAAATCATTAGAGATCTACGCTTCATCTTTGTACAATAGCAAATTTTTCAACATATTGTTTTGCCAACACCTGCAATGCGTTTGAAGAATTCACATCTAACAGCACACATGTTTAATAGGTAACCTAAATTCCGTTAAACCATAGATGATCATTTATTTGTTCAGAGACCTATTTATAGCAAAGAAAGCTTCAAAATCGATAGTTTCTCTGAGTCTCCAAAATATGGTCTATATATGCAAGTTTTGTTTTCATCGATTACTAAAAATAGTAACTGGCTGATTTCTACTATAATTCCAAGTTGTGAGAACAAGGAAACAAGCCATCAAGTGTAGCTACAATCAGAAATGTAAGGAAAGAAATGAAACAACAATTTGATTACAACTACAATGCTGTGAAGCGATGGAAACAATTGACTTCAATCTTTGCTACATTCTAGAACATGAATAACGTAAAACAATGAAATAACAGGGGCATGGTCTTTCTTTGTTATAGTGTATATCGAAAAAGAGAGAAGGATTCTCCACTAATCTATCTGGCTTGAAAAGAAAATAGCTTTGAAGTATTGAGTAATTGATATTTGTCATTCAAATTTGGATATAATTGTTGTGTTTTATGTAAATTAATCTACGAATTATCACAAATCTATTACTCCCATCCATAACGTGTACCTTTGGTTATTATTATCACTTGTTAACAATCTCATCATTTTTTAATAGCTTTTGGAACAAAATGCATATACCTATATCAGAAAGTGTTCTATGTGATTTTGGAAGGGATGAAAACAGAGAAGAATACAATGCATTAGTAGCAAGCATAAAATAAAGTATAAAAGATACATTGAAGACTAGATTAATATCAATACTTTTCACATTTTAAATATATAAACATTTATTCTAATGTGCTATATGATTTTATATGGCCCTCCCTCTTTTATAGTTAATTTTTTAAAGGTTTCCATAGGAAGTCTTTCAGGACCATGTTCCATTATCATATCACTTTGTTTGTATTTGACATTTCTTATAGAAATAAACAATATATGTATAAACTATAAATGGCAATCAATTTATTGTGAATATCTTCACAAAACTTGCGTGAATCATACACATCATACAAATGAGTAAAGTGATATGAAGTAAGTAATGGACATGTCACATAAAAAATATCACTATTTTAATTTAAAAAAATGAATATTTTAGGAAAAACTTGAATTATTTAGGTCTACATTGGAGGCTAAAGGCCTTCATGTGAGTAGATCTAAATCTAAATACATGAAATGTAATTTTTGTAGCAGTAGATCCAGTGGCAAAGTTGTAACTATGGGTGATCAAATCATTAAAGGTGTGAATATTTTCGATATCTCAGGTCTATTGTTTAAAGTGATGGTGATATAGATGGGATGCTATAGTAGAATTCAAGTTGGTTGGTTGAAGTGGAGGAATGGTCGGGCCTATTGTGTGATGGAAAAGTACAACTTAGACTTTAAAGAAAATTTTATAAGATGGCGGTGGGACTTGAAATGCTTTTTTCCGCAGAATGTTAGCCTTTAAAAGAGAAGCATAAAACAAATGTAAGTGTTGCTAAGATGAGAGTGCTCTGGTGGATGAGTGATTCGACACTTAGAGACAAAATGCGAACCAAATATATCCGTGAAAGGGTTGGTGTAGCTCCAATGACAAACAAAATTAGAGAGAGTCATCTTAGATGGTTTGGTAACTTTAAACGTCTACCATCTGATGATCCGGTTAGGAGAGTAGATGTTTTAGATTGGACTTATGTTAAGAAAGACAGAGGTACACCTACAAAAACTTGGGCAGATTGTATAAAAATGATCTTAATTTATTAGAATTAAATGACAATATGACACTCAATAGGACACAATGGAGAAAAAGGATTCATCTAGCCTACCCCACTTAGTGGGGGCTTGTTTTTGTTGTTGTTGTTGAGGTATACCTTCTCACACATTGGTGAGGTAGCATTTGTGTAAAAGTTTAAGTTTAGGTGTTAGATATGCAAGTACATAGAAATTAAGTGGTATGTATGTAAATATTTCAAAATACTAAATGTCAACAAGCATTCTATTGGTTATTAACTATTAACCCATTCTGAGATTAAAAGAAGATACATTATATTTAATAAATAAATCACATAAAGTATGATATGCTTATATTTACAAATTATCTTTATAGAAAATCTACCCAAATTTCTTAAATATTGGTTGCAATAAAATATATACTTTCAGATTTGACCAATAGATAGAATTTTTAAATTTAATTTTTCTTTATTCCACTTTTCATCAATAAATTTATTAAAATATTATGAATTTTACTTTCTCTATATGGTTTTATTTATGAATTTTTAAATCAAGAAGAAGATAAACAAAACAAACAACATGTATATCAATAGCACTTATTGTAAAGTTCATGGCTTAGTATAACACTTCTTCTTTGCACTCTTTGCCCAACAGGACAAAATAAAATCACGCATGCTATTTATGTTATGAGGGTGTTGTGCTGCATAAATCTACATAGCGTGGTGCACGTGGTGTACGATGTTTTTAATATATATATATATATATATATATATATTTCAAAATATTTTATTCTAAAAGTTTTTTTTGGATGTTAAAGTTTAGGGGTATTTAGCTGCATAACACACATTTCTTATGTATTTACTATCTAACACCTTCATATTTACATATCTAACACCTAAACTTTCATATTAACATTTTCTGACACTTAAACTTTCTATTTACGCGCATACCACACATTTCTTGTGTTTTTTACATATCTAACACCTAAATTTTCATTTTTACACGCATAACACAAATCTTTACTAAAACGTCAAAATGTCCACTTATATTTACTTTTGAAATGTGAAATATATCTTTTCATGTATAGTTTTATCCACCAAAGTGTTATAGATGTAAATATAAAAGTTTAGGTGTTAGATGTGTAAATACATAAATATTGTGCGGTACTATTGTAAATTTCCCAATTTTTAACTTCATATAGCCGCTCATGCTTCTTATGATTGCTGATTTGTTGCAACCTTCAGGTTTCTATATAAACACTTGTGCGGTGAATAGTGCGAGTCTATCAAGTCGATAAGGCCGTGAGCTATTAATCACAAAGCATTTAGCATTGTCATCAATCCAAAATACTTTATCATAATCATCAAGAGAATTTGTATCAGCTTTAATTTAGATAATCCGGAATAAATGGGAGAGTTTTTGGGACAGAGGGACCTAGTCTTTGAAGAGCACAATAGCTTGTCGATGAAGATCCAAAGCCAATAAGATCACTATTTTTTCTTCTTTTGTATTAACAACGCCTCATTATTCTAACAAAAAATTGAATCATGTGATTCCATTTTTGCCATCATTATGATTTTTCTTTTTCTATTTTACTTCGGTTTGCTGTTTGATTGATCTAATTTACTTTAGTGATATTGTGTCACTATATGCTTCGCGTTTGTTTGCTTTCTATATTTAATGATGCTAATTTGTAGAACTATCATCTTATTGAAGTTCCATTGCTACTTGCATTGTTCACCGTTTGAAGTTAATGTTTTGCATTGGTACAATAATTTTTTTTTCTATGCAAATCTAGCTATTTTCATTGCAATTATAATTTTAGCTTCCAATGTAACTGTCTTTTGTTAACTTTTATGTATCTTACAGCAATCTCATTTGCTATCTTATTTGTGAATCTATATATATATATATATATTTTTGTGAGCTTTTCATTTGGAATTTGTTAGCAATATTGGTATATGAAGGATATTTTTTAAGCTTAAGAGTTGGTATGATAGTATGGACCTTTAACTTTATAACCATTGCAGGAGAACCATTAGTAACGATGATTTTTTAGTACTTGTGCATGGAGCATGAGAGCTGACAAGTTAAAACGTGCAAGTCATATGGCATGCATCCCTTGAATCAATTATTTAAGAATTGACTAAACACCCTTTTGAGACATATGACGCCCAAAAGGAAATGAAAATTTACTGAAGAATATCAAGGAGTATTTACTAGAAGGTTTTTCCTTAAGGGATCCTCATTACTCTTTTCCATCATTGTGGTTGAATTCTCTATTAGATGAGCTTGAGACTCTACGTCGTGGTTGGCCGCTTAGATTTTTCTATTTTCGATTTGGTGGTTTCTTTTTAGTTTTCTCTCTTTTTAATGTCTTGATGTATTGCTTAAAATATTTTGAGATTTGGAATAGAGCAACATTCTTTATTGATAGTAACAGGGGTATTAAACCCAATTACAATAGACACAACAAATGAAAAAAATAAAACATAATAAAATAAATAAAAAAAAATAGAAAGAAAATAAAACAAATAGGAAAGAAAGAAAACAAAATAGGAAAGAAAGAAAACAAAATAAAACAAAAAGAAAATACATTATGAGAGAATGAAAGCTAATAATAAGTAATAACTGTTAGGAATTGCCGTTATAAATCTAATGTTATTAATCTAATACTCTCCTTCAAGTTGAAGCATAGATGCCAATCATGTTCTATTTGGATTTGAAGTCATCGAAGAATGACGAGAAAATTTTTTTGTGAGGATATTCACTAGTTGACTACTGAAAGACACGAAGGAGCACAAGTTTCTTGGACTCCAATCTTTTACTTATTGAAGTGTCTGTCTATCTCCACATGTTTGGTACGATCATGTTAGACTGAATTGTGAGCAATGCTGATGGCGGCCTTATTATCAAATAATAGTTGCAGCAAAATGAAGGTTGATATTCGGAGTTCATCGATCATGATGTGTAACTAGAGTGCTTCATAGATCCCTATGGACATGGGCCGAATTTAGCTTCAGCACTGCTTCGGGCAACCACAATTTTTTTTTTCCACGTTACAAGATTTCCCCATACAAATAAGCAAACCCCGAGGTGGAACATCGTTCAAGAATCGACGCGGCCTAATTAGCATCTATGCAATAATAGATCGCGAGGTATGACAAGAGAAAAACAAACTTGAGCCCTATGTATCTTTTAAATAGTGGAGAATCCTGTGGACAACTTGAAGATGGTGTTCTTAGGGTCATGCACTGTTGACCTCATTTTTAGTGATGTCTAGTTTTCCTCTTAAGATTTAGGATCTAGCCTTAGGGAACTCCCTTCGACTATCTTAGAACCTTAGAAACGGGGACCCGCCTCATTTTAGAAGTTCGACCTACTTCTGTCCTCTTTTGTGATTTCGCGTGTGTGGTGTCAACTTCTAGCACTTAGAAGGGTGAAACCGGCATGAGGAAACCCAAAAGGAATTCTTATAGGACCTTTTAAGCCTTAGGGTGGT
>NEWO01000152.1:582317-601098 GCA_003013225.1 Phalaenopsis aphrodite | reverse complement strand
CAATTCTTATGCGCATGATCTGATTTTGGCAAGCTATTTGGAACATTTTAAAAACATATTTTAGGGGCTGAATTGGGTTCAGTTTTGAGGTTTTCGAAATGCCGTTTTTATGGGCTGAAATGATTGTAGTTTGGAGGGCTTTTAAATGCATCTTTTGGCGATGTTTTGACAAAGTTTTTTTTAGCTACCGTTTTGGAGGTTATAAGACTATTTGGAAATTTGTTCTCTTTCAATTTCATGATACGAAACATATAAAATTATTGGAAATTGGAGGTGTCGCCTTGGGCTTTGGAAAATGTTTACGTGTGATACTTGTGTGAGAATTTGGAAACTTCGAGGAGTTCACTTTTTGGAAATATGAACTTGATCGTTTTATTCATGAGATTTTTTTTGAAGCTTTGACGAGGTTGACCCTATGTAAAATTTGAGGTTGTGTGGGTTATTTTAATTGAGTTGGGATTTTAGTTGACTTTATTTGGGCTTCCTTTGAGTTGTAGTTATGAGGCTCTGATGGTGGCATTTTTTTTATCCAATGTGAAATATTTGGATGATGTAAATGCACTATTTAAGTTTAGAGATTGAATATGTAAATGCATGTGTTGAGGGGCTACGTATGTAATCATGGCATTGGTTTGGACTTGTTTCGACTGGTTTGAAATGTGGTTTGGAAAGAATACCCTTTGGTTGTTCTGTTTGTGAAATTGGAGGAGGTAATACCCATTTCAGATTGATTCGGGGATTTTCAGGTCTTCATTTTTGAATCTTTTTGTCACGAGCTTTGTGGGTTGATTCATCCTTCGTTTTTTGCGATGTTTTGGGTGAATCAGTCCCTCCTCTCTCACCCATTTTTGTTATTTTCTTTTCCTTGCTTCTTGGTTCGGTTTTCGATGCTTATGTCCGATGAATAAGTGTCCACGTATAGCCTTTTGCTATACGTGAAACCATCAAGCAAGGTCGCAAGTAGTCGTTTTGGGGCGTACGGTGTTGATGATAAAGACACACCGAAGATAGAGTAGAAAGATGCCCTATCCTATAACATCAAAATCCATGCATTTGATGAACAATAAGATATGATATCCTTCACCGACATAAGTCTAGCGGGAGTTGGCTCGAACCTCCTCAGGTTGTTGGCAGTCCTATACCTGGTAGCGTAATCGACTCGTGGACAACAAAAATTTCAAAAAAAAAAGATAAGTTTTGATAAACCATTTCCGAACAAAAACATACTTTTCTACGAAACAAAAATTGATAACTTTTCTTTGCATGTTTAAAATGTATGTCAAAAACATAAATTTTAAAATACGTTTTAAAGTTGGTTGTCCACCTGATGAATACCTGTTTAGGCTGTGAAATAACCCTCTAAGTGAGGTTCAAGACATCCTTCTAGACGAGTGGTGAGTTCTATACATTCGGGTGACCGAGTAGCCTTCGTGGACCCTCGAGAATAAATATACAGTTGAGCCTAGTCCTATACGAGTGCTTGCGGTCCCCCTCATCCGAATTTTCTTTTTGTTTTATCGAAATTTTGGGACAGGGCAGTCGTGTTACTCTTTTTGTTTTGGGATTTACCCAGGAGTTTTGAGGATTTTCTTTTACTTGAGTCTTTTTCGTTGATTTTCTCGAGTTTTTTTTCCGCTTTTTCTCGGTTTTCCTGAATGACGTTTTCTTCTGGACTTTTTTTTTATATGCATTTAGGCTTGCTATGCTTAAAGAGCATCGAATCTCACGGGCGTACATGTTTGCTTTACATTTTTCAACATTTAATTTTCCTATTTCCCACCTGCTACTGTACTGTATAGAATGTCATATTACTCCTGTTTTCCACCTGCTACTGTTCTCCCTGTATAACATGTTATATTTGTCCTGTTTCTACTTGCTACTGTTTTCCCTGTATAGCATGTTACACTTGTCCTGTTTCTACTTGCTACTGTTCTCCCTGTATAACATGTTATACTGTTCTTGTTTCTACCTGTTATTATTCTACATGCATTCTATTGTTTGTTCCTGCATTGCACACTTTATATTATATAACTTTAAACATGTTTCCTTTTTATATAGGATGTTTAGAAGACTACAACCATAGGGCCGTTTGATTTGACACTATAACTGGACACCCTAGAAAACTTAAACTCGTCATGTCGGGGATCTTGGAGCTAGCGCAGTGGGCAGCACGACCATTTTCAACAACAGAACACGTCTTCCCCAACAAAACTGTTCCTTTTCCTAGAAATTAAACAACAATCCATAGGATTTCGAGGTTGTTTTCATAGCGCAACATAAATCCTCCACCTTTTTCTTTATGCATTCGTATAGCTCTGCTGTACGATTTAAGCCCTAACTCGTTCTAGGTTCCGAGGTTGTCGTCCGATACGACGTAAACCCTCATATATTCTAGGCGATTTGTGTGGCCATGTCACACAAATATAAGCCCTAATTAAATAAAATTGGCAGGATGAAACACTCTAATAATTTCTTCTCAAAACTGGAGCCAAATCATAGGATAGACTAGGAAGTCACTGAGGTTCTCCTCAGGATCTGTGACCTCCCCTAGTTTCTCTTCATTTGGATTCCTCAACATTGTTCCAGGTTCGAGCATCTCCCCTTTCACACCTCTTTGTCCGATTTCGTTGAAAAGTCATATCCTTTTGACTTCTTTAAAGATGATATTCTCTAATTTTTATCGAGAGTTTTCTTAGGTGACTTCGGTCATTTAAGATGTAATTAACTATTAGGGCTTGCCCTTATAGGAAGGTTTTCCGAACCCAGCCTAAAATAAACCCTATTTAATTCATTGTATTAAATAGGTGAACTTGTCGGCAAATAAAACGGTTTCGCAGACCAAACGGATGTCATATATTTCTTAGTTTATTTGATCGAGCCTCATCCTCAAGTCTTGTGTTTATCCCTTGAAATAGATACAAGATTTGAGGTATAACGCTCTTTCATTTAAACTGCAAAAAAATATGAGGTCAGTTTGATTTCATATTTTTCTAAAATTATATGTATATATGTAAATTAAAACGTCATTCCGAAGCGGGCGACGGGATTTCGATTCCGGCGACCGACAGCTTCTTACGGGCAACCCCAAACAACTCTTTTTAGCTACCGACATGCATGAATCAACTCACTATATCAATTGCATGACATATGCTTAGGTGAGCATGTGCGAGGTAGATGAGTTTCTCAAAAGGCGCTGGTAATGAGTCTTGTTGATAGACACAACATTGAAAATGTCAAATAATTTTTCATTGGGATCCATAGGAATAACTGATGGTATGCACTGAAGAAGGGTGTTCTCTATCAACAGATCAACCATATATTTGCGCTGAGATAAATAAATGCCATGCTTAAGAAGTACTGAAGAGATCTCAAGTCCTTCGTTTTAAAGGATTTAGCTAGAATGTCTTTTAAGGACTCTAATGTTGGAAGATCGTTGCCCGTAAGAATGATATCGTGAATATAAACAATAAGGATAGCTACCTGGCCGTTAGAGGAATGTCGGAAGAAGAGAGTGTGATTCAATTAAGCTTGAGTAAAACCACAACCTGCACACTTGCCATTTGTAGGCAATTGAGTCAAGCTAGAAGGGTGAGACATGCATACCTCTTTTGTAAGCTCTCCATTCAAGAACACATTCTTGACATCTAGCTGGAATAAAAGTCAGTCCAGTTTCACCACACGGAACAACATGACCCGAATAATGTTTAAGTTAGTCACTAGAGCAAATGTGCCTTCATAGTCAATTTCGTAGGCTCGTGAGTATCCTTTGGCGACTAATCGTGCCTTGTTGCGTTCAAAGGATCCATTAGAGTTGAACTTAGTGTTGAAAACTCATCGACACCCCATAAATTTCTTACCTCGAGGAAGATCAACGACGTCTCATGTATGGTTCCACCGAATGACATTTATTTTCTCTATTATCGTCGTTTTCCAGGCTGGATCAACAAGAACAACCTTAATAGTAGCTGAGATCTGATGGTTTGTCAGGGCAGTAGCAAATGTTTTGTAGTTCGACTATAAATTGCAAAAAAGACATACATATTTTTTCATAGAATAGAGGGAGCATGTCTGAGTGCATACCTTATTTGGAGAAGTTATCTCTTCATTCAGAGGAGGGGTCGTGCTGAGGATACGGAGTGGAGTCAAGGTCATGCAAGGAGGTAGGGGTTACAGAGTAGGAGCATTAAAACGGGTGTGCCGAGTGTAGACATGAATAGTGAGAGGAGTGGTGCAATCATTAGAACAAGGGTCTCAGCGGACAATGCACTCATCAGAATACGAGACTCAATGGCAGGAACAATGTGGGGAACATCCATAGGAGTAAGATAAGAGACAACGTCTAAGAACCCAAGCTCCCCTTCACTTGGGGCTAAGCGGAGAAAATAAGGAACACTTTCGAAGGAGACATTAGCACTCACATAGATTTTGTGGCAGGATCAAGACATTGATACCCCTTTTGAGTGGCAAAGTACCCAAGAAAGATACATTTCATGGATTTGGAATCGTGTTTACTTCGATTAGGATAGTGTTCCGAACAAAGACAACGTACCCAAAAATCTTGGGGCTAATGTGGAGAAGGCCTGATTGGCAGAGTAACATGACATCGGGATGGCTAAGGGGGTCTGAAACTTGTGAATTTTAGAGGGGACTATTTTTGAGATAGTTGGCAGTAAAAATGACATCATTCCAAAAACGTTTTGGGACGTTGGATTGGAACATGATGGAGCGAGCAACTTCGTGGGTGACGTTTTTTTCTCTTGGCTACCCAATTTTGTTGAGTGTCCGCACACGAGCTATGGTGGGGGATGCCCTTACGCATCAAGAATTCACTCAAAATAAAGTTGAAAAATTCATGACCATTGTTGGTTTAAAGGGCACGAATAGGAGTTTTGAATTAAGACGAAGGCATAAAAGTTTTGGAAGGTGATGACAACCTCCGATTTGTTTTTTAAAATGTAAACCCACAACATCTGAGTGTGATCATCAATCAACCATTTATTGGTGTGGTTGAGAGTGCGCAAAGTTCCCCGATCACTGTGAATGAGAGAGAAATGAGTAAAAGGTCTGTAAGTATAGTGATGACACGATGATGTTTGATTAACTGATATGTCTCACAATTGAGCCTACAAAAACTTTTATTAGAAAACAAATAATACAAATTTCTTAAATATTGGAAACTAGGATGACCTAAATGACAATGCAATTACATAATGATATGTTTAATAACTTGATATAAGCTACAACTTTTGAGAGGTGTGTCCTCACACTTCGTGCTCTGCTCTTGGAAGTACTATAGTACGACTACTCTCTTACCAGTTCCAATTATCTTCCCCTAACGAAGATCCTGAAAAACACAACTATTAAAAGAGAAATTAACAACATAATCAATATTATTCAACTTGCTGATTGATAACAAGTTAAATTGCAGTTTGACGAACATGTAAAACAGACTTCAGAGTTAGATCGGTTGTTAGTATAATCAACTCTTTACAAGCAATGAACCTACCAGAGTCATCAACAATTTTGACGGTATCTTTTCTAGAGCACGAATAGAGAAAACTTGCGAGCATCCAATCATGTGATCCGTGTCACCTGAATCAATAATCCATATAATAGAGGAGAATAAACGTGAGAGCCACAGGAAGAGTTTTTTGTCGGACATGGGAGTTTGATAGACCTGTAGAAACTTGATTGGCTCCAAGAAGCTTGATTAATTGCTCCATCTAGTTTTTTAGGAATTTGAAGGATTCTTGGATGTTCTGGGTAGGAGTAGGTTGAGGCGTAGGCTCAGATGTTGCCGTGAGACCTTTGGTAGAAGGGGATTTGCCCGAAGGTTTGTAAGCCGACTTACCGTGAAGCTTCTAACACTTGTTCCAAGTGTGGTTTGGTTTGTGACTTTAATCGCAAGCGGGGTAACTTGTTTGAGATGACATTGGAGAGGATTGAGCACTTTTTGAGATGAAGGTAGACAATTTGACCGAAGGAGTAGAAGTATCGAGCATAACAAATCTCCAACTTTCTTTTCGACTAATGTTAGTGAAGGCTGCGTGAGCTGAAGGAAGAGGATCACAACTAGGGATATGACCCTGGACTTCATCAAGGTCTTTATTAAGGCTAACCAGGAATTGGAACATGCGATCTATTTCTACAATCTTCTGGAAGAGGGATAGGTCGTCCGGAGAATCCAAAGTGTAGGCGTAGTACATTTCACATTCCATCCATAGTGCAAAAAGGTCATTATAGTTCTTAGATACCTCATAGAGTTGACCGAAATTTCATACATCCATGTAGGTATCACAGACAACCATCCAGAGGGCTCTAGTTGAAGGGAGGAACATATATGAATGACCAATCGAAGTTTCAATGGAGTTGATCAACCAAGACATGACCATGAAGTTCTCCACTTTCCAAGCTCCATATGCCGGGTCAGTCTTTGGAGGCTCACGAACCATACCTGTGAGGTAACCAACTTCCAAGTCCTTGGATGAACAAAAACACCGCTTGAGACCATTGGAGAAAGTTACTACCGTTTGGTTTATGGGTTGTGATTAAGAAATTCATGTTGGTTTCAAATCCTTTAATCAACAAGGGAGTAAAAATTAGAGTTGATCCTCTGGTGGAATCATGAACACCTTCTGAAGGCGGTTTAGAGTTGGAGAAATCCGCCATACTTCTTACTGAATCAAAAGAGACTTGGTTGTGAGCCATTGATGAATTTAAGTATAGTCACCGACAGACAAATACAATTGCAGGAATCCAAACACCTACAGGGACGCTGGACCGCTATAGGAATTCTGCCGGACAGATACAATTGCACTTGCAGAGGAAGCAAAGGAGTTCTGCTGTAGGAATCAATCGGTGGCTTGCACTTGCAGAGAAAGGCAGAGGAGACAAATGCAATTGCACTTGTAGAGGAAGGCAGAGGAGATCGGTTTTCACTCTAATCAATGAATGGAATGTGTAGTGCAGGAAGCACCTGCTGGTTCGACGACTTGTGCTTTGATCAACGGTAGGAAGGGAAACTTGTAGACCTACCAGCTGTCGAAGAGATCAACAACTGTAGGAGAGGCCAACGAAGATCTTGTTCTAGGGTTAGGCTAATAATATGTTGAGATTTGGAAGAACACCACTCTTTATTGATAGGAGGGATATTTAAATCCAATTACAATAGACACAACAAAAGAAAATAACTAAAACATAATAAAGTAAATAAGGAAGAAATATAAACAGAATAAAATAAATAGAAAAGAAATAAAACAGAATAAAACAAGAAGAAAATACATAATGAGGAAATGAAAACTTATAATAAGTAATAACAACTTGAGATATAAATCTAATAAAATGCACCATAAGCTATTCTTTTTTGGTTCTCTTTTCAATAATTTAGAAAGGCCTATTTTTTCCATTTCTAGCGAATGGGTTTCAAATTTAGTCACGAAGGCTGAACCATCTAGTTTCTATAGCTCAAACATTATTGTCCTTCGGCTTTCTTTTGCATGGATTAGGGAGATTGTCTCTTATAGCGAGATTATTGAGAACCTAGACTCAACCTAATCAAATTCATGGTTGAGTCTAACAACGAAGTCATGTACCCGGTGTTTCTCAATGGAGTTCCTTAAGATGTCAATATCTTGACCCTTTTATCTCAAATACTCTATAATGATGTCACACTTAACAATTATGAATGACACACCATAATAAAAAAGTTTCTATAGAGCCATGGAGCATGTCGCGGCGCACACCATTTTAAAAATGACAAAATTTTAAAAATATTGAAAAAATTGAAGAAATATGAAATAATATTAAATTAAAAGATAAAATGATATGATGACAAAAACAAACACTAATGAGTAGTATTGATATTTTTGATGTGCTGTATAAATAAATATTAAATTTTATATGTTATATGTACAAAGATATAAGAATTAAATAGCGTGTATTTAAATTTTTGTGCCATTATTGATGTACACCATTTTAAATATGGCTCAAAATATTTAAAAAAATATTGAAATTTTTGAGTAAATATGAAATAAGATTAAATTAAAAGCTAAAATGACATGATAACAAAAGCAAACATTAACGAGTAGTATTGGTATTTTTCTTGGGCTATATAAATAAATATTAAATATTAGATATTACATGTACAAAGTTATATGGATTGAGTTGCATGTATTTAAATTTTTGCACCATTGCCCATGCACACCATTTTAAATATGACAAAATATTAAAAAAATATTGAAAATTTGAATAAATATGAAATAATATTTAATTAAAAAATGTAATGACATGATGATAAAATCAAAACATTTTATGTGAGTAGTATTGGTATTTTTGATATGCTATATAAATAAATATTAAATTTTAGACGTACAAATATATAAGGATTGAATTGCATGTATTTATTATTATTTTTTTCATAATCATGCCATTTTGCGTCACGGTGTGCTCCATTTTGCCATACTTGTTAATGGTGAATGATGCACCATGGTGCAAATGTTTAGCATAGCACATGGCCTAGCACACACCATTTTAAATATGGAAAAATGTTAAAAAGTTATTAAAAAAAGAATATTAAATTAAAAGGTAAAATGATATGACGATATAAACAAATATTAATAAATAGTATTAGTTTTTTTTATGCAAATAATTTGATGTTAGCTATACAAATATATAAGAATTAAACTGTATGGATGTAAAATTTTCATTATTTTTTCATACTAAATAGAAAAAAATCAACTTAGCATGTGCCATTAGCGCTATGCGCCATCGTGCATTCATGCTATAAGTAGCGTGTCATTTTGATGCGGCCATGTATATGGCACTGAGGGTGCACCAGACCACGTTGTGCAATGGGCCATGTTGCACACCATTTTTGTGCCATTAGCATTTATGGTTCTAGCTCTTATTTTATACACTTCAGTAAGTTGACATATTATGTTTTTTTCCCTTCCTTGTTCGGTTCTCTCTGTCTTCATCTTGATTTCCTATAATTGGCGGTACCATAAGCTTTCTAGCAGTTGCGTTGGATTGAGGCTCAGATTTCCTTTGTAGTAGTCAATAGCATGCATGTGTCACTAAATTGATAAATACCTTGAGTTACACAGTCCTGAAATAATCCAGGAGTCAGCTTAATAATATGCTTTGTGTATTGGTTCTCTCTCTTTGTTCTTGTCCCTGGGACGATCAAGTTTTCATTTTCCCTTCAATGTTGTTCTAACAAAGTATGGCCGCTTAGGTAATTTTTTTCATTGTTAGGCCTTATGTAGATGTTTTAGATTCGACTTGTGTTAAGAAAGGCAGAGTTAGACCTAGGAAGTCGTTTTAGATGGTTTGGTCACATTAAACGTCGACAATCTGATGATCCGATTAGGAGAGTAGATGTTTTAGATTCGACTTGTGTTAAGAAAGGCAGAGGTAGACCTAGGAAGACTTGGGCTTATTGTATTAAAAATGATCTTAATTTACTAGAACTAACTGAAAATATGACACTGGAGAAAAATGATTCATGTAGCCGACCACACGTAGTGGGATTAAGGCTTTGTTGTTGTTGTTGTTGTGGTTAGGCCTTATGTAGTTCTCCAATCATGAATGAATTCTTTCTAATTTTTAAAAGCATTTGATTTAAGGTTATAAACAGACTATTCTATGAAGAAAATTAGTTTATACCAAAATAAGAAAAGTATATATATATTTCATTCTTTAAATTTTGATGATTAGATTTAATGCCAGACCTTTCTTGTATGGTTATTGCGGAATGGGAAGTCTGGGTGTGTAAGCTTGGTGGGGGAAGAGAAGGAATATGTGGAGATTACTGTAGGGTTGAGTGGCTTATCAAGGCAGAGGGATTGTTTAGAACGGTAATGGGGCCATAAATTTATTAATTTTTAAATTAATGACATGAGATTAGACAATCAATTACCACTGTTGTAAATTCTTTTGATATAATATGAAATTGTTGTCGGATAGTAATGTTTAATGTGAATATGGTTATGAAGAAGTGGATAATTAAATGATCAGGGAAAGAAGATATATGAAATGATAAAAATAATAAAAAATCAAAAAGATTAAAAAGTGAAACGGTGAGATGAAATTTCATGCAGTTTTCTTCAAGATTTAAACCTTTAATTAAAGAATATATCAGGCTAAAATTACTGTACATCAAAAGTAAAATGACATTCAATAGCAAATGTGTAAATAACAATTTGAGTCTGGCAACTTGATGAGATTGAATCATAACGAAAAATTATAGATAATTCATTAGATTATCCAATCGAATTTAAGATATCATCTCGATTGTAACTAGACTTATGATATTGCTTTGGAAGACCGGTTTGAGCACCAATAGTTATGAAGATGAACACTTCAAAAAGCTGTCCATGTAAGCACTTGCAAGACATGAAATGCCTTTGACACACATAAAATTATTTGACTTGTTTTATTTAAAAATTAGACACAATTGAGATGCACTTGTTGGGTTCAAGTTGTATGGTCGATGAGTTTCTTGATGCTAACTTGATCGGGTTCAATTAATGCAACATTGATATGTACATTTATCTCGTTATTGCGAAGTTAATATTATCATTTTAATGTTTTTGGAGTTTTATTTGTTTGATTGATTCTTCAGCTTTTTCAAATAAACATGATATTTTTTTTCCTTTTATAATATTTTTTAATAGAAATTATTGATATTTTAATTATGATATTTTTTGTTCAATAATTATAAAAGAAAGTGTTTTGTCCATCATTTTTCATGTCATATTCTTTATTATTATAATTTTTACATGTTTGCGCCCTCTCAATGTTGTATGTTATGTCCCTATTTCTATTCCTTATGGGCCGTAGTTGCAATCTCTCACAATAAAAATCATTGATGCTAACATTTTATAAATAGAGAAGGAAACATATATTTTAGGATTTTAAAAGATGGATGCCCTAATCTATAGTGATGATACTGAATGATGTCTTCATATAAAGTAGGTGTAGAGGAATAGGGCAAGTGTTGTTGCCTTCAAGTAGGCAACTTTTGTGCAGTTTGTTCAATCATCTTCCCCTAGCTAGATCTTGAAGCACAATAATCAATAGAAATGTCACCTTTTAGGTGCGATCTTTGCTGATTTTATGAATGGATAAAAGTTTAATCGTAATGATAGTGTACTTTTTAGGAGGGAAAAAATAATTATTCCTCTTCAATTTAATAGAAAGTGATTACAATTAGGAAAATAATAAATTCGGCCATAATTCCTCATGATAAAGGAAACATGAATTATGATATATCGATAATTCTAACTTCTAGAAATAGGAAAATACTAATAATAGAATATATTAAAAATAAAATTTTTCTTAAAATTTCAACCCCCCTCAAGTTTGAGCATATATATCTATCATGCCTAATTTGCTTACAAAGAGCTCAAAATTAGGGATGAACAGTGCTTTGATGAAGATATCCATTATTTGTTGTGCTGTAGAGATAAATGGCATGCAAATAGCTCCACAATCAATCTTCTTTTTTCTGAAGTGTTTATCAATCTCCACATGTTTTGTGCGATCATGTTGTACTGAATTTTTTGCAATGTTTATGAAAGTTTTATTCTCACATTACAACTTCATAAACATGTTTATCGGGATCCGTAGCTCTTCAAGAATTTTCTTCAATCGGAACATCTGAAATACTCCATTAGCCATAGCTTGATATGCTGCTTCGGCACTACTTGCCACCACATTCTTTTTCTTTTTTCGTCATGTTAACCAGATTTTCTCAGAAATAAATATAACATCTTGATGTCGATCTCATGTCAACAACTGAGCCCCGCCCAATCTATATCGCTTTATGCCTCCTTGTTTTGTTGTGTGGTCTTTTGAGAAAGTAAGTCCTTGGTGTACATTTTAAGGCTATGAGAATCATGTTAATTACTTCCAAGTGTTTGTAGAGGAAAAATGCATAAATTGATTTACCAAACTTCAAAGGTGATATCTGGCCGTGTATGTGATAAGTGTATCAACTTTCCCACACAAATTTGATATCGGGTTTGTATTTACTGGGTCGCCTTCCTTCTCTTCTCCTAGTTTTTGATTGAGATCTATTGGAGTGTCTGCATGCTTACAATTACTCATCTAAATTTTTTTTAGAAGATCAATAACATATTTCTGTTGGGCAACACAATCTTTTTCTTCGATATAACTTCCATACCAATGAAATACTTGAGAAATCCAAAGCCCTTGGTCTCATTTCATATACATCATTTCTGGTGATAGTAATATGATCCACATATGCAATCAATATGAATATTTTCCCATTCTTTGAATGTTTGGAAAATATTATATGTTCTCCTTGATATTGGGTATATCCCTGACTTTTAACGAACGGTGTAAAATTTTCAAACCATGCTCTTGATGACTGCTTCAACCCAAATAACGACTTTATTAGTTTACACACATTTATGTCAAATTTCACACTAAATCCTGGAGGTGCATCCATGTGCACTTCTTCCTTTAAGTCTCCATTAAGAAATGCATTTTTTATATCCAACAAGTGTTCTTAATGGATCAGTCAAGAATTGCTACAAGTGACATAATAATTCTTATAGAATTTATATTGCAACTGAGGTAAATGTCTAAGAAATCAATATAATAAATCTGTGAGGCCCTTAGCAACCAGTCGAGGTTTGTATCGTTTTAGAGAGCGACCATAATTATACTTGATTGTAAACGCTCATTTGGATCCGAGAGTTTTCTTCTCTCTAGATAGATCGACCAATTCTCATGTGCTAATTTTTTCAGAGCTTTTCTTCCCTCATAGGTAGCCTCCACTTAGGAAGTTTCATAGATAGTATTAGGATTCTCCATATAAGACAATTGTGTGATAAAAACTCAAAAAATGGGCGTAAGATTTTCATATGACACACAACGAGACAATGTATGTTGTGTGTAAGATCTCACTCCCTTTGAATTAGCATTGGTATGATTGGAATCATTAGATTTAGGATTAGGGGTAGACTCTGGTTCAGGACTGGAAAACTTAGAACTCGAAGATGAAGGTGTCTGATCATGGAGTAAATGTTTAGTGAGGATATTACATGGAGGATTGATGAATTCTGGGCAATGCAAATGATTTCTAGACTCTTTCTTTTAAGTTGTTCTTTGTTGCGAATAGATAATGTCAAATGGTTCCAATGTTGTAGTTTTTTTTTTTGTTTCTTCTTTGTTAGTTGTTGTGAGATTATGAAAATAATGAGATGACATTGTAAGAATTTCTGAATCATCTTTAATATCTAAAAAACGCGGTCCACTTTCTTCTGATATAATAAATTTTGGATTTTTATGGGTGAACAATCAATGTTGGGGAGATATTATTTTGTGAGTCTTCAGTTTGAAGAAGGTTCTGAAAAATAGTAGTCAATTTTTTTTTTTTGTCGCTTCCCACTTGAAGATGAGGTGAAAAAAAAGTTTGTATTTAAAAAATGGTAACATCAATGGAAGCAAATATTTTTTTGAGAAATAAGATCAAAACATTTATATCCTTTTTGGGTGGTAGCCAACCAACAAACATACATTTTATACTTTAGAGTTCATTTTTTTAGTGATTATATCTTCTTTTCCTTCAAAGATATTTGATTGTAATGCAGCAGTAAGAATGACATTAACCCAAAGATATTTTGATACTTGATTTTTAAATAGCAATGCCCGAGCTACTTTTAATAAGCGTATATTTTTTTCAGTCACACCATTTTGTTGTGGGTGTCAACACAAGAGTTTTGATGAACTATTACTTTTTCAGAAAAGAAGTGATAAAATATTTTTGAAATACTCTGCTATTTTCACTTTGTAATATTAGAATAATTTTTTGAAATTGTGTTTTTATCATGTTGTAAATACTTTTTTAAATTATTTTCACTTCATATTTTTTTCATTAAATGCACCCAATTTAACTTTATGTGATCACCAGTGAATGTAAAAAAATATTTTCTTTTTCAGAAAGATGTTTACAAGACCCAAAATATAACTATGAATCAAAGTAAAAAAATGTTTTGATTTATAAATTTGTAAATGAAAAGACTTACAATGTTGTACTTCAAATTGACAGACTGCGCATTGAAAAGATGATAATTTTTATTTTTAAATAAATTGGGAAGCAAGAATTTTAAATATTGAAAATTATGATGACCTAACTTATAATGCGGTAACATAATATTATTATCTTTGGAAATAAAATTAAAATTTAAACAAATACTTTGAAAATTAGGATGATCTAACATGTAATGCCGTAACATAATATCATTTTATTTGGAAATAAAATTAAAATTTAAACAAATACTATGACATCACTATTTGCATCAAGTTTATCATCAAAATAATAGAGTCTATCCTTTTCCTTAGCACCGTCAATCATTCTTGTAGTGGTCAATTTTTGAAACTCACAACAAAAATATTAGAAATTAATTAGAAGTAATTTTGCTAATGGACAATAGATTACAAGACAAGTTGGGAACATGAAGCATATCACGAAGGGTTAACAATGAGGTGAGTTTAACATTTTATATCCTGACAATTATCAAGAGAGAACCATTGATAATTTTGGTCATTTTATTGCCTGCATAAAGTCTATGATATGAAAATAATCTTGAAATAGTCCCATGATCAATTGCGCTAGAATAAATTATTCAAGAATGAATAAAATTTCAAGGTTAACACCTAATAATGTACTGGTTAGATAGTTATCCTTATGCACTGAAGAGTAAAATAGACTCAATGGCAATTTTGGAGATTGAAAGAACTTGTACAAATGCTTTGATCACTTCTTAGTGAAAGGCATTGAATTAGAGTTGGTAGAAGGCCTAGAGTTTCATCAACAATTGCTTGATAGACCCGACATTTACGTTAAATATGGTTTTTAATTTATTGGTTTATGATGAAGCTTCCAACATACCTTCTTCATATGTCATATTTCTTTTTTTTGCAATGCTCGCACAACCTTGAATACGACAAATTGGTTTTGGAATTACTGGAACCGGTAAAAATGGTAAAATTTTTTTGGGCACTTGTCATTTGTCGACTTGTATGATATTATCGAAGGAGAGAAGCGGACGAGTCCAAAATTTTGAGTCCGTTATGGCCCCAAGTACTTCAACGCTTAGGTTGAGTAGAGGAGAATTTGGCAGAGAAAGCTCCAACGGAGAAGCTGAAGGGGTTGAAATAAATTAAGTATTTGATGGGCCTACTTCATATTTAGTTTGATTCTTCGGTTCGTGGTTCTTGAGAACATAATCCTTTTTTTTTTTTAGAAAACCAGTGGAACGGAAATACCCTCAAATTACAAATTCCTATAACATTGAAGCTGAGAAACCATCGAAGAAGAAAGCAAAGGTGACAGAGAAAGTCTCTAAAGAGAAGAAGCCTGCTGCTAAGAACTCGACCTGCTCAGTTTTGACGTCAAAGGAAAGATAAGAAATATCACGTGATGTCGGGTCTATGAACGTTTTCATTCGATCGTTGCCTTCCCAACGGGCTCTAATCGTGATTTTGTTGCAATGGGTCTGTCTCAATCTATGTACAACCGACATTTCAAAAATTATGTCGTACCTATGTCAGACACGTATCGGACACCGACACTTGTCCAATACACTCTTGACACCTGTCCGATACAATACAATGTGTTTGAAATTTTTTATGGCTCAAAGACCTCCAGGACACGCCTCGACACCTCATCGAACATTAGCTTAATACGATTTGGGAAAAAATGGGACATGAGAAGTGAAAAATTTTAAATGTCTGTATAGCCCTAATTATACCTTATATTTGAAATCGTCTCCTCTCTCATGTCAAATCTCCCTCAACAGTCAAAATTGAGCATCAAAGATGAATCACATATTCATTAAAGCTGAGCTCAAGAAGCTCCCTCTTTGTTTGTTGAAGCCGAGTATCAAATGACCATCTTTAGCTCATCTAACCTGAGCATTCTAGCTCTCTTTTATTCATTTAAGTCAAATTTGCACCTATTAAAGCAGAAGCCATAAGCTTCTTTGTCACAACCTGAGTAGGAATCAAATTTATTCGTTCAAGCCAATCCAAATATCGCGTGAACTTCGTGACCTTTGCACTGAAGCTTTTATTCATTGAAACCAAGTGGAGCCAAAACCGCTCTAATTTGGTAAGTGATAATTTATATATTTTTACTCTTTAATGAGTTAATAGTTATAAATTTATACTCACTCTAATTCTAAAAGTTAAATTTTAACTTAATTAATTAAACAAGTTGTGATTGTAGGATATTTAAAGTTTTAGTAGATAAATTGGAAGAATTCTTTTTGAAATATATTATATTTCTAATTTTGAAAAATTATTTTTATAAGAATGAGGTTTCTCAATACAAACTAAGTTTATAATTTAAATTTTATTTTTGTGATGTCTTTAATAAAGAATAACAAACAAATTTATATTATTAATTAACTAAATATGAAAACGTGCTTATGACGTGTCGTGTCCTATTCTTTCTAGTTATGTTTTGTCCCTATATCGTGTAATGTCAGTGTTCTCGTGTTTGTGTCCGTGCTTCAAAGGCCGCAATCCAATCGTCTTCCTAGCGTGCTTTAATCATGACTTTATCTTGAGGGGTTTACTGAGATCTAGTCATTGTCTTCACAAAATCCGCGGGGAATCTCTGGGCTGTATTAGGTCACCGTTCCGAAGGTAAATGTGGGCTCTGATACCATGCAGTTCTTGAGAGGAAAAAAATAATCAATCATCTTTAATTTCATGGAAAAAGATTATAAGATTAATAGAGGGGAATAACCTTTAGATTAGGAAAATAATAAATTCAGCCAAAACTCTCTATGATAAAGGAATCAAACATGAATTATGACATACCAATAATTATAACTTATAGAAATAGAAAAATGCTAATAATTGAATATACTTATTATAAAATCCTGCGAAAAATAAAAAACAGTCAGGAATATTCAACACATTATTGAAGTAAATGCATGGAAAATGAGAATATTTTTTGTCATGCAGTAGAATTTATGGATCTATGAGGTCCTTATGTTATTCTATTATTTAGATATGTTTTGAATGTTTTAAAGGAGTTAGTGTGGTTTATTATGTGATTGATTGCTTTTGATTTTATCACCCAGATTTTTTGGATCCATTCGAGCCACCATAAAGTACAAAAATTAGAAATCTCTCCATTTTGGCTAGGGGGCATGATGCATATACACGACTTTTCTAGGGAGTTGAGACGGTATCTTAACAAGTCAATTTCTATTGAGTAGAGCTCTTCTAGTTTAGTGAGATAAATTCACCCTTTTAATTGATTTTATTTGTATCCACCATGGCATTGGATTTTTTTATTGCTCTTTTTTTCTTGAATAGTTGCACAGTAAGGTTGCTGTTGCTGTGGATTTTTGTTCTTTTTGTTTGAGAAGAGTATGTGACAAAGTTCCTGTCTTGAGTTTTTGCAGTAACCATGCCAACATTCAGAGCAGAGTGTGTTTGTGGAGCACTGCCATTGTTCTCCCCTTTTCAACTCATATAAGAAAACCTCATCTAGGGATGATATAGCCAATGGCTATTTTGTCCTACAAGGAACTAAAAAATCCCTCTCTTTATATATATATTATTTTAGAATCACAGCTCATGCATCCTTGGTTCATTGTATTTCTTGTTTGCATATGAATTCATGGCAGATTATATATCCTTATTTTGTAACCAATTGCTGTTGATTGTAACTAGTTTCAACTAGACATATTATATGTAACCATTGTCTCTCTTTTGTACAGACACGAGAATTTTGAAGCCCATTGAGTTTAATTCTGGGTGAGTTTTATTTGAGTTTAAATGAACCATGTTTTTTTTTTTAATTTTTAATTTTTTTTTAATGTTTGTTTTATAGAAACCACTTCGGTTGAACATGATTCATTTTACTCGGGATTACAGTGTTTTCATTTTTACTCGTCTCATCGTTGGCTTTAACCTATTTTTTTGCTACAATCAAGTGAAAACAATATGAATTAACAATCTGAACATTTATACCATATATAATAAATGATTTTTTTTTTAAATAACAATGTCGGGAGGCTATGATATGAGACCCCATCCACTCTCATATGCCTAACCATTCGATCCCGCACTGCAAGACAGATGCACTCAGGTAGGATTGAACCCGTGACCTTATGGGACTTATGCTAGGCTGGACTACCAAAAGAGTCACGACGAGGGACACATAATAAACGATTTGAACATATATAGTAAATGATCTGAACATTTATTAACACATTATCTATGATGAGTCTTACAAGTTATTAACGATTTGTTTAGTGCCGCTTTTTCACTGTTTAATATGTTAGATAGATTTTTGTCTCATATGCCTTTAGCTATTTATTTCTTGTCTTTAAAAAAATTCAATAGGTGACTTTTTTTTGAAAATAAGATATTTTAAAATATGATAGAAGAAAATTGTTTTAAAATTATAATATTTATAATTGCTTTCAAACAAGTTGTTTGTTCATATAATGGTTTTATAATATTTTTACAAAAAGATGCAACAACCTACCCGTAAATAAGTTCATTGTGCCATACTTTTCAGGCTAATAGTTTGATAAATTGTTATTCCGTTTATCATTGTTGGTAATTTTAAGGGTTCGTTTGGGATAGCTTATAAGTGCGGCGGCGTTTCATCTAACCGTTTGATTTGCACATTTTTGAAAACGTTGCATATCGCATTTGAGTTTTTATACAAAACACATGCTGTGAGTTGACCCCCACGGTTGACCCACGGGTCATGTTTCAG